>RJVU01008096.1:263883-318645 GCA_003731715.1 Anabarilius grahami | reverse complement strand
CACAACATTGTACTTTTAACTCCACTGCATTTCATAATAAAACATATCTTTACTTAAAATTTTAAAATGAAGAAATCGTCACAGGCTGCTCAGAGACACAAAGCAGTGTCCGATTCGTGCACAAAATGATTCTTTTCAATCATCTTGATAAATTGGTTCGCAAATCACATCAAACAATTTATTCTCAAATTGGACTGATCGGATTGCAGCTGGTTTCGAGTAAACAACTCACTGATTCAATGATCCGTTCAGAGCGAGTCTCCAGTGAACTGAGTCTGACTGGAAGTTAGCTAGGAACTGGGGGATCCTCTGAATCCACTGATGACTTTGCCACATTTCTCACAAATAAAGCAACAACCATCAGCGCCCAGTTCTCCACACCACATACTGACAATCAGTTCTTAATGAAAAAAACACGTTCTCCCCTCCTTCTCTTCGCTCTCGGAGGCAGAGGTTTCCAAACACATCCTTTCCAATCACCCTACTACCTGTCCGCTTGACCCTATCCCCACTGATCTTCTTCAGGCCATCTCCAATTTCCCACAGCATTTACCTCACTGCTTACGAAACCTACTCTAAATCCAGCACTTTTAGAAAACTACAGACTGTTATCCCTTCTTCAATTCATTGCAAATACACTTGAGAGAGTTGTGTTCAACCAACTGTCTACTAATCTCACACAGAACAACCTCCTTGACAATAGTTTGGCTTCAAGAGTGGCCACTCAAATCAGACTGCCCTGCTCTCAGTTACTGAAGCCCTGAGACTGGCACGAGCAACTTCAAAATCATCAGTACTCATCTTGCTGGATCTGTCTACTGCTTTTGACACAGTCAACCACCAGATCTTCCTGTCAACCCTCATGACAAAGGGCCTTTTAGGAACCGTACTCCAGTGGTTCAAGTCTTACCTCTCAGGTAGGTCCTTCAGGGTATCTTGGAGGGTTGAGGTGTCTAAATCACATCATCTTGCTACTGGGGTACCTCAGGACTCAGTGCTTGGACCACTTCTCTGCTCTTCTCTTCTCTCTTCACATGTCATCACTGGGATCTGTCATTCAGGAACATGGTTTTTCCTATCACTGCTATGCTGATGACACACTTTACCTCTCATTCCAACCAGATGATCTGACGGTTGCTCGCATCGCAGCCTGCCTGACAGCCATTTCTGCCTGGATGAAGGACCACCACCTTCAACTCAACCTAGCAAAAACAGAACTGCTTGTGTTCGGTGCCAACCCAACACTTTATCATAACCTCTCCATTCAACTTGGTTTGTCAACCATAACTCCTTCCAGGACTGCCAGGAACCTTGGAGTGGTGATGGATGAACGTTTAAGCTTCATAGATCATATTGCTACAATGGCCCAGTCCTGCAAATTTGCCTTGTACAACATTAGGAAGATTAGACCCTTCCTATCGGAGCATTCCAAATAAATTCTCGTCCAAGATCTTGTTCTATCCAGATTGGACTATTGTAATGCTGTCTTGGCAGGCCTTCCGGCATGCACTGTCAAGCCTCTACAACTGATCCAGAATGCTACAGCAAGAGCAGTCTTTAACGAGCCAAAGAGAGCGCACGTCACACCTCTCTTCATCAGTTTGCACTGGCTGCCAATAGCCACTTGCATCAAATTCAGGGCTCTAATGCCTACAGAACAACCACTGGCTTTGCACCAGTATACCTAAACGCACTACTTGAGACGTATGCGCCCTCCAGAAGCTTGCTTTCTGCAAGTGAATGGTGCCTTGTGGTGCCATCCCAAAGGGGCACAAGATCACTCTCACGGACCTTCTCCTTGTCTGTTCCCTGCTGGTGGAATGAGCTGCCTTGCTCTATCAGAGCAGCTGAGTCTTTAGCCATTTTCAAAAAACTGCTAAAGACATATCTTTTTCGTCAACACTTGACCCAGTTATATTACCACTTACTTTTTCTTTTTTATATTTCTATTCTCTCTCTCAATCTATTTAAAAAAAATCTTTGCTGGAATAACCGGGACTTGACACGGCACTTGCATACTGTTGCACTCATGTTGATTTGATTGCTTCTACTGTTCTCATTTGTAAGCCGTTTTGGAGAAAAGCGTCTGCTAAATGACTAAATGTAAATGTAATTATACAAATCTGTACTCAAGTAGTTGATTTGTGTACTTCATCCACCACTGACCAAATCCCATTTTCCTCCTCCATTTTCTGGCAGTAGACTAAAGACTGGCCCGCACTAAAAGATTTTTAAAATGTGAGAGACCACAAACATGATGATAAAAAAAATCATAGATTTATCAGATTTGTTCCTAGAGTGTGGAGAGATCAAGACAGCACACCACACATTCACTAACAGATTCCATTCACAAAAAACCAGTCCCGACTGTGAACGTGGGAAATCTTGCAAAATCTCTCATGGTCAAATGTGGTTATAGAGTAAACAAACATGGCATCATGGAGACAGTGTGAACATGGACTTTACATGTTACAGTGCGAGCTGGAGGTGAGTCTCCCGTCAGCTCGCTCTCTGATTGGATATCGTTTCATTCCCCATGACAATCTACAGAGTGTGTGTGCATTTGTCCTCGGGGTTCCCCCCACACAACAGTATTAAAGGTTAAGATAGGCAAGAAATTTTAAGATGGAAGGAATCTGTGTCATCTTTTTATTTTTCCTAAAACTCATGGCATCTTGACATCTTCCCTTCTGAAAGGATGACATCTGAGTTGGAGGAGCAAGGAGCAGCAGCGGTAGTCCACCTCGAAGAGTCACACAACTGGTAAGATTTTTAAGTTTTCTGTTAACTCAGGTAATGTAGGAGCATTAAGAATATAATGAGTACAAAATTCAACCAAATGAATCAATCTATGCATTATATATTATCAATGAGCTTTGTTTACTCTGTGCCATATAGGTCTTTAGGAAAACAAGGAGTACCAACGAGTCTCAATGATGCAAAAAGTAAGCAAGAGATATTAAACACACTGGTGTTTGTGTTTGTTGCTGTACCACAGAGCTAGGCCACTAAACATTTTTAGTCAAACCACTTTCACACATTGACCAAAAAAGCTCACTGCAAAAACTCACGCATTTCCTGCATTGAGCTCCAGACTGCATTTAGAAGAAAGGGACATTTCTTGCACTTCACTGCATTTGAGAGCACAGGGCATCTTCTTGTGAAAATGCAACACAGTAAAATAATGGGGCCCTTGATAAATTTAAAGATATTTTGGATGTGGACTTGGAATTTTTTTAAGTTACCTTTGTTAGCAATTTAGGCTGAATTCACAGAAGTGTGGAAGGGTACAAAAGGAAGTACTACCACTTCAGGCCACATCATGTTCCCCTCATGCATGTGATGTCACTACAGGATCGTTTTCAGCTCACACATTTATAAAGTGAACAATATTAGTAAGGTGATCTTACATGGGACTAGCCATTGATAAATCAACCAACACATCAAGATCTGATCATTGACCAACCACAGACCCAAACATGAGACCCTACTATATCTTCATCATCTGTCTTGTGCACTTTGCTTTCTGATCACTTTCTTGCAGTGAATGTACATCTTTTTCTTTATTTCTACTAACAATTTTATATTTGTGAGGCATTTTATAGATCATTGAATCTTTACCGTTCATATATTGTTTTATATTGAACTTTTGGAACACAGTGTTAATTACAGTGTATTTTTAATTTCTTCCTGCAGTCAATCAAGAGTCAATCACAACGACGGAAACTGCACCACTCCAGCGACCAGAGAAAACAACTCTTGTCCACCTCAAAGAGTCAAATGACGGGTTTGTAACCTAAATAAATGAACCAAATCCAGTGGTGGACAGTAACGTACTTTCCACCAATGGATTTGGTTCATTTTTGGTTTACGATTTGGTTCCTACTTACTACATTTTTCAAGAAGCTAGGCTATACTTTACTTGAGTATTTTTACATTTACATTTACATTTATGCATTTGGCAGACGCTTTTATCCAAAGCGACTTACATTGCATTATACTATACATTTGTATCTGAGTATGTGCAATCCCTGGGATCGAACCCATGACCTTGGCATTGCTAGTGCCATGCTCTAACCACTGAGCTACAGGAATTTTTATTTTGAGAAACTTTTACTTTTACTTCACTACCAAAGCACAACATTGTACTTTTAACTCCACTGCATTTCATAATAAAACATATCTTTACTTAAAATTTTAAAATGAAGAAATCGTCACAGGCTGCTCAGAGACACAAAGCAGTGTCCGATTCGTGCACAAAATGATTCTTTTCAATCATCTTGATAAATTGGTTCGCAAATCACATCAAACAATTTATTCGCAAATTGGACTGATCGGATTGCAGCTGGTTTCGAGTAAACAACTCACTGATTCAATGATCCGTTCAGAGCGAGTCTCCAGTGAACTGAGTCTGACTGGAAGTTAGCTAGGAACTGGGGGATCCTCTGAATCCACTGATGACTTTGCCACATTTCTCACAAATAAAGCAACAACCATCAGCGCCCAGTTCTCCACACCACATACTGACAATCATTTCATAATGAAAAAAACACGTTCTCCCCTCCTTCTCTTCGCTCTCGGAGGCAGAGGTTTCCAAACACATCCTTTCCAATCACCCTACTACCTGTCCGCTTGACCCTATCCCCACTGATCTTCTTCAGGCCATCTCCAATTTCCCACAGCATTTACCTCACTGCTTACGAAACCTACTCTAAATCCAGCACTTTTAGAAAACTACAGACTGTTATCCCTTCTTCCATTCATTGCAAATACACTTGAGAGAGTTGTGTTCAACCAACTGTCTACTAATCTCACACAGAACAACCTCCTTGACAATAGTTTGGCTTCAAGAGTGGCCACTCAAATCAGACTGCCCTGCTCTCAGTTACTGAAGCCCTGAGACTGGCACGAGCAACTTCAAAATCATCAGTACTCATCTTGCTGGATCTGTCTACTGCTTTTGACACAGTCAACCACCAGATCTTCCTGTCAACCCTCATGACAAAGGGCCTTTTAGGAACCGTACTCCAGTGGTTCAAGTCTTACCTCTCAGGTAGGTCCTTCAGGGTATCTTGGAGGGTTGAGGTGTCTAAATCACATCATCTTGCTACTGGGGTACCTCAGGACTCAGTGCTTGGACCACTTCTCTGCTCTTCCCTTCTCTCTTCACATGTCATCACTGGGATCTGTCATTCAGGAACATGGTTTTTCCTATCACTGCTATGCTGATGACACACTTTACCTCTCATTCCAACCAGATGATCTGACGGTTGCTCGCATCGCAGCCTGCCTGACAGCCATTTCTGCCTGGATGAAGGACCACCACTTTCAACTCAACCTAGCAAAAACGGAACTGCTTGTGTTCGGTGCCAACCCAACACTTTATCATAACCTCTCCATTCAACTTGGTTTGTCAACCATAACTCCTTCCAGGACTGCCAGGAACCTTGGAGTGGTGATGGATGAACGTTTAAGCTTCATAGATCATATTGCTACAATGGCCCAGTCCTGCAAATTTGCCTTGTACAACATTAGGAAGATTAGACCCTTCCTATCGGAGCATTCCAAATAAATTCTCGTCCAAGATCTTGTTCTATCCAGATTGGACTATTGTAATGCTGTCTTGGCAGGCCTTCCGGCATGCACTGTCAAGCCTCTACAACTGATCCAGAATGCTACAGCAAGAGCAGTCTTTAACGAGCCAAAGAGAGCGCACGTCACACCTCTCTTCATCAGTTTGCACTGGCTGGCAATAGCCACTTGCATCAAATTCAGGGCTCTAATGCCTACAGAACAACCACTGGCTTTGCACCAGTATACCTAAACGCACTACTTCAGACTTATGCGCCCTTCAGAAGCTTGCTTTCTGCAAGTGAACGGTGCCTTGTGGTGCCATCCCAAAGGGGCACAAGATCACTCTCACGGACCTTCTCCTTGTCTGTTCCCTGCTGGTGGAATGAGCTGCCTTGCTCTATCAGAGCAGCTGAGTCTTTAGCCATTTTCAAAAAACTGCTAAAGACATATCTTTTTCGTCAACACTTGCCCCAGTTATATTACCACTTACTTTTTCTTTTTTATATTTCTATTCTCTCTCTCAATCTATTTAAAAAAAATCTTTGCTGGAATAACCGGGACTTGACACGGCACTTGCATACTGTTGCACTCATGTTGATTTGATTGCTTCTACTGTTCTCATTTGTAAGCCGCTTTGGAGAAAAGCGTCTGCTAAATGACTAAATGTAAATCTAATTATACAAATCTGTACTCAAGTAGTTGACTTGTGTACTTCGTCCACCACTGACCAAATCCCATTTTCCTCCTCCATTTTCTGGCAGTAGACTAAAGGCTGGCCCACACTAAAAGATTTTTAAAATGTGAGAGACCACAAACATGATGATAAAAAAAATCATAGATTTATCAGATTTGTTCCTAGAGTGTGGAGAGATCAAGACAGCACACCACACATGCACTAACAGATTCCATTCACAAAAAACCAGTCCCGACTGTGAACGTGGGAAATCTTGCAAAATCTCTCATGGTCAAATGTGGTTATAGAGTAAACAAACATGGCATCATGGAGACAGTGTGAACATGGACTTTACATGTTACAGTGCGAGCTGGAGGTGAGTCTCCCGTCAGCTCGCTCTCTGATTGGATATCGTTTCATTCCCCATGACAATCTACAGAGTGTGTGTGCATTTGTCCTCGGGGTTCCCCCCACACAACAGTATTAAAGGTTAAGATAGGCAAGAAATTTTAAGATGGAAGGAATCTGTGTCATCTTTTTATTTTTCCTAAAACTCATGGCATCTTGACATCTTCCCTTCTGAAAGGATGACATCTGAGTTGGAGGAGCAAGGAGCAGCAGCGGTAGTCCACCTCGAAGAGTCACACAACTGGTAAGATTTTTAAGTTTTCTGTTAACTCAAGTAATGTAGGAGCATTAAGAATATAATGAATACAAAATTCAACCAAATGAATCAATCTATGCATTATATATTATCAATGAGCTTTGTTTACTCTGTGCCATATAGGTCTTTAGGAAAACAAGGAGTACCAACGAGTCTCAATGATGCAAAAAGTAAGCAAGAGATATTAAACACACTGGTGTTTGTGTTTGTTGCTGTACCACAGAGCTAGGCCACTAAACATTTTTAGTCAAACCACTTTCACACATTGACCAAAAAAGCTCACTGCAAAAACTCACGCATTTCCTGCATTGAGCTCCAGACTGCATTTAGAAGAAAGGGACATTTCTTGCACTTCACTGCATTTGAGAGCACAGGGCATCTTCTTGTGAAAATGCAACACAGTAAAATAATGGGGCCCTTGATAAATTTAAAGATATTTTGGATGTGGACTTGGAATTTTTTTAAGTTACCTTTGTTAGCAATTTAGGCTGAATTCACAGAAGTGTGGAAGGGTACAAAAGGAAGTACTACCACTTCAGGCCACATCATGTTCCCCTCATGCATGTGATGTCACTACAGGATCGTTCGCAGCTCACACATTTATAAAGTGAACAATATTAGTAAGGTGATCTTACATGAGACTAGCCATTGATAAATCAACCAACACATCAAGATCTGATCAATGACCAACCACAGACCCAAACATGAGGCCCTACTATATCTTCATCATCTGTTTTGTGCACTTTGCTTTCTGATCACTTTCTTGCAGTGAATGTACATCTTTTTCTTTATTTCTACTAACAATTTTATATTTGTGAGGCATTGAATCTATACCGTTCATATATTGTTTTATATTGAACTTTTGGAACACAGTGTTAATTACAGTGTATTTTTCATCAATATTTATTCCTGCAGTCAATCAAGAGTCAATCACAACGACAGAAACTGCACCACTCCAGCGACCAGAGGAAACAACTCTTGTCCACCTCAAAGAGTCAAACGACGGGTTTGTAACCTAAATAAATGAACCAAATCCAGTGGTGGACAGTAACGTACTTTCCACCAATGGATTTGGTTCATTTTTGGTTTATGATTTGGTTCGTACTTACTACATTTTTCAAGAAGCTAGGCTATACTTTACTTGAGTATTTTTATTTTGAGAAACTTTTACTTTTACTTCACTACATTCCAAAGCACAACATTGTACTTTTTACTCCACTACATTTTATAATAAAACATATCTTTACCTAAAATTTTGAAATGAAGAAATCATCACATGCTGCTCAGAGACACAAAGCAGTGTCCGATTCGTGCACAAAATGATTCTTTTCAATCGTCTTGATAAATTGGTTCGCAAATCACATCAAACTATTTATTCGCAAATTGGACTGATCGGATTGCAGCTGTTTTCGAGTAAACAACTCACTGATTCAATGATCCATTCAGAGCGAGTCTCCAGTGAACTGAATCTGACTGGAAGTTAGCTAGGAACTGGGGGATCCTCTGAATCCACTGATGACTTTGCCGCATTTCTCACAAATAAAACAACAACCATCAGCGCCCAGTTCTCCACACCACATACTGACAATCAGTTCTTAATGAAAAACACACGTTCTCCCCTCCTTTTCTTCGCTCTCGGAGGCAGAGGTCTCCAAACACATCCTTTCCAATCACCCTACTACCTGTCCACTTGATCTTCTTCAGGCCATCTCCAATTTCCCACAGCATTTACCTCACTGCTTACGAAACCCACTCTAAATCCAGCACTTTTAGAAAACTACAGACTGTTATCCCTTCTTCAATTCATTGCAAATACACTTGAGAGAGTTGTGTTCAACCAACTGTCTACTAATCTCACACAGAACAACCTCTTTGACAATAGTTTGGCTTCAAGAGTGGCCACTCAAATCAGACTGCCCTGCTCTCAGTTACTGAAGCCCTGAGACTGGCACGAGCAACTTCAAAATCATCAGTACTCATCTTGCTGGATCTGTCTACTGCTTTTGACACAGTTAACCACCAGATCCTCCTGTCAACCCTCATGACAAAGGGCATATCAGGAACCGTACTCCAGTGGTTCAAGTCTTACCTCTCAGGTAGGTCATTCAGGGTATCTTGGAGGGTTGAGGTGTCTAAATCACATCATCTTGCTACTGGGGTACCTCAGGACTCAGTGCTTGGACCACTTCTCTTCTCTTCTCTTCTCTCTTCACATGTCATCACTAGGATCTGTCATTCAGGAACATGGTTTTTCCTATCACTGCTATGCTGATGACACACTTTACCTCTCATTCCAACCAGATGATCTGACGGTTGCTCGCATCGCAGCCTGCCTGACAGCCATTTCTGCCTGGATGAAGGACCACCACCTTCAACTCAACCTAGCAAAAACGGAACTGCTTGTGGTCGGCGCCAACCCAACACTTTATCATAACCTCTCCATTCAACTTGGTTCGTCAACCATAACTCCTTCCAGGCCTGCCAGGAACCTTGGAGTGGTGATGGATGAACGTTTAAGCTTCACAGATCATATTGCTACAATGGCCCAGTCCTGCAAATTTGCCTTGTACAACATTAGGAAGATTAGACCCTTCCTATCAGAGCATTCCACATAAATTCTTGTCCAAGCTCTTGTTCTATCCAGATTGCCGAAGAGAGCGCACGTCACACCTCTCTTCATCAGTTTGCACTGGCTGCCAATAGCCACTCGCATCAAATTCAGGGCTCTAATGCCTACAGAACAACCACTGGCTTTGCACCAGTATACCTAAACGCACTACTTTAGACTTATGCGCCCTCCAGAAGCTTGCTTTCTGGAAGTGAATGGTGCCTTGTGGTGCCATCCCAAAGGAGCACAAGATCACTCTCACGGACCTTCTCCTTGTCTGTTCCCTGCTGGTGGAATGAGCTGCCTTGCTCTATCAGAGCAGCTGAGTCTTTAGCCATTTTCAAAAAACTGCTAAGGACATATCTTCTTCGTCAACACTTGCCCCAGTTATATTACCACTTTTTCTTTTTTATATTTCTATTCTCTCTCTCCATCTATTTAAAAAAAAATCTTTGCTGGAATAACTGAGACTTGACACGGCACTTGCATACTGTTGCACTCATGTTGATTTGATTGCTTCTACTGTTCTCATTTGTAAGCCGCTTTGGAGAAAAGCATCTGCTAAATGACTAAATGTAAATGTAATTATAGGTATCTGTACCTGTATCTGTACAAGTAGTTGATTTGTGTACTTCGTCCACCACTGACCAAATCCCATTTTCCTCTTCCATTTTCTGGCAGTAGACTAAAGGCTGGCCCACACTAAAAGATTTTTAAAATGTGAGAGACCACAAACATGATGATAAAAAAAATCTTAGATTTAACAGATTTGTTCCTAGAGTGTGGAGAGATCAAGACAGCACACCACACATTCACTAACAGATTCCATTCACAAACAACCAGTCCCGACTGTGAACGCGGGAAATCTTGCAAAATCTCTCATGGTCAAATGTGGTTATAGAGTAAACAAACATGGCATCATGGAGACAGTGTGAACATGGACTTTACATGTTACAGTGCGAGCTGGAGGTGAGTCTCCCGTCAGCTCGCTCTCTGATTGGATATCGTTTCATTCCCCATGACAATCTACAGAGTGTGTGTGCATTTGTCCTCGGGGTTCCCCCCCACACAACAGTATTTCTGATCAGGGCCACACCGATCTTAAATCGTAAATATCCAACATGTTGAATATTTACGATTTGAGATCAGTGCGGCCCAACGTACTTCAGAGCAGATTCAATCACTCTTAACACACATCACATTACAGGAAAATCTGATTAGATAATCTGTACCATCAAGATAATCAGGACTTTACCTAGGATTGTCCGAAGGGGAGAATTGGGCCCAAAATCGCAGTAGCCCTCACTGCAGAACACTCGAGATCCAGGGGGCGGAGTCGGGTAGGTTTAGGGATATGTAAATTGGGAGGAGATGTATCTAGATCCAACCCCGCCCCCTGGATAAATCGGCCTGATTATCTTGTAGTGTTTGCTTGCCTTAAGTCTGCTGCAAACTAATAGCACCTTGTGAATGTTTTCAATCAAGCATAGCAAATTATATGCGCATGCCATATTGAAATCATATTTAAGCCAAAAACCTTTTAGTTGAAAATGTTGGTTGTGCATCTCAAAGTTATCCAAAGCCTTTGTGACTGTGGTTAAAATGACATCTCTCTTCCTTTCCTAAAGAATGGCATCAGAGTCATGCACAAGAGGAACAACATCAATCCAGAGAGCGGATGAATCAACTGTAGTCCACCTCAAAGAGTAATAACAACTTTGACGTTTGTGAAATTTGAAAAGTATATAGAAAGATGGGGGTACTATAGAGAACAAGGGCTTCCCAAATGAATTCAAAAATAAATCTATATCTTCATTATATACTATCAATGAGCTTTCTTTCCTCTGTTCCTTATAGGTCTGCTTACTTCTGCATGCAGCCAGAAGGAGAATAACTGGTGAACTTCATACAGTATCTACAGTATAATGAGACAAAAGACCAAGTACTACTTTAACCTGTTTCAGCAGGTAAAAGAGTGAACAATTTCCATGGATAAATATATATAACAATTACTATTATGTAAATATGTAATTATATTTTTATAGTTTATAGTTTTTTCATGGCGCCTGAATGCTATTTTATGACACATCATATAATGTTACTAAAAGTAGGACACTGAAGTATTGCAAATTATGATTTAAAGGTGCAGTAAGCTTCATTTCTGAGAAACACTGTCGATATTTGAAATCAACCCAAACAAACACACCCCTCCCTTTTCTGCACCGCCCCCAAAATGCATGAACATGCAATGCAAGAGTGGATGTCTCTTTATAATAGTTGAAAATCTGGAAAATCTGATTAGATAATCTAGTTCTGCAGTGAGGGCTACTGCAAAATAATGCTTTGTGAAAAATAAACCAAAGTTGGTTGTTAGTCGCCAGCGGCACACCAGCTCCAGACAAGCAATGACACTCAAAACCAATCTATTACTGTAACATTACAACAACAACAACATATCTTGGTTCTGTGAAACATAGCAAAACCAATCATACTTACGTATGGAGCAGAAACAACACAACCTCAGTGTCCATTTTCAGGCCTTCTAAAAATGTATTTAGTTACCACTTGTAGTACACTTGAACCCATCTTTCATACACTTTTAAATATACTCATCAGACAGAAAATAGACTTAAGTATTGCCCACATATTTTTATACATTAAATAATTAATATCAAATGTATTGTAACTATGTTAATATCACCTTTATATAGTTAAGTACATCATATGTTAATTGAGTTTTGTTTGTAATTAATACATTTCTACTGGAAATACTACAAATGTACTTGCTTGTATTTAAGTACTTTTTTAGTGCATTCATGTATACTTTATTTTTACCTGGGATAACATTTCTTCAAATCTCCCTCTTGCTCACTCTCTCTCCTCCCCCATCATGAGTGGACACGCCTCCTGCTGCCAATTGGCTACAACTGTGTTGTGGTGCTCGATCATATCCACTTT
The DNA here is from genome assembly GCA_003731715.1 of Anabarilius grahami. Classification (NCBI taxonomy): domain Eukaryota; kingdom Metazoa; phylum Chordata; class Actinopteri; order Cypriniformes; family Xenocyprididae; genus Anabarilius; species Anabarilius grahami. The sequence continues at coordinate 306,168 of RJVU01008096.1, read as the reverse complement.
GAACAGTTTCTCAGAAATTGCTTACTGCACCCTTAAATAATTGACTACTATATTACATTGATGTTTATACAGTAGGCCATATAAGATTACTTTTGAGGTATTTATTTTTGTGTAAACATATGTAAAATGCAGAATGAAATACAGTATCATATACATACATAATGCCACTAGCTTTTTAAAAAATACAAACTGGGTGAGTAGAGGAAAAAAATGTAGTTTGAAATAAATAAATGTATGTGTAATACACAAGTGAAGAGGCCAACATGTCAAAGTGTATGCATGTCTAATTCAGGCATGTTGGTTGGTTTATAATAACATCACTGCCTAGAAGACGAAAGTGTTCTTTTTCCTACCGTGGTTTGTCTTGCATATATATTTCTGAATTATTTTTTTCTTCTTCTTTTTTTTTGATTATAAAGGGTTTTAAGCCTTTGCAGGCCATCTCAATGTTACATATTCTATGTATGTGTATTATTTAATAAAAGCTACAAACTATATCCAGCACTGTGCATCAAACAAAGCATACGTTACTAAATGGCTCTTTTGATTCACTAATGATAGCTAATTCAGTAGCACACTGAGGCTGTCAGCAACATTTGTGAGGTTGATTGTTACTACTGTGTGAAACTGTGGGTGTCTGACATATTAACCCTCCCCTTTTATTTCATCTTTTCTTCAGGCGTGCTCAAGAAATAGTTAAGTTTTTTTTTCTCTCATACTCTCCTACTTGACTTCTATTCAATCAAATTGTATTCTTCACTCTCTATAGCCACATGGACTAGAATAATTGTTTATTTAATTTGAACATTTATTCTTTAAAGGAATAAGGAACCACATCATATTTTTGTTCTTTGCCTTTGTTTTTTCTTAATGTTAGCTTGTTCTCTCATATCACTCTTAGTTTGTCTCTTTTAATTTCTTCCAAGGTTTTTCTTTGTTATATTTTATTTTATATTTCTTTTTCAGTTTTGTTCACAGGCCAGCTTGAATTTCATATTTCATATACCAAAGGGTTTGGCAGGTTAGCATGGTCCTGTTTGCCCCTGCTGTTAGATGCTGGAACTGCACCATCTGAAAGAAGAAAAAAAACACCTTTCTCTTTTGTTCATTCAAAATTAGACATGTAGCCTATTCTTTTTTCTCTTTTTTTTGCAAACAAACAAATTGTGAATAATGAATTATTTTATAGTAGATGTTTTACCAGTACCTACATTTTTGGGAGGTCTCCTAAATGTGTGAAATCGAATTGAATTCATTAAATAATTGAATTGCGTGTTTCTTTACAGTTTTTTTCAATCATTTCAGTCTTTTCAATAAAGGATATATAAGTCATTGTCATCCTTCAAAGTGAGTCAATCTCTAAATCTGCTCCTTTTGATTCTTCATTGTATCGTTGAAGCTCTTGGATTTCTCTCAAAGAAATTCTTCCAGAGCTTCCAGACAGATCATTCTTCTCTCATCATTATGCCATGCATAGTGATGAGAGCGTGAAATGTGTGTGTAAGGCTGGGTCTTCCCCTGGCCATGGACTCAAGACTAGTGTGTAATTTTCTCACTCAAACCACTGCTGCTTCTGATTGCTTTTAGAGGGAAAAGCTGCCCATGCATAACTGCTGGTCTATGATCAGTTTTCTCAGTAGTAATAGCACATTGGTGAAACAGATTTGGTGATTGATTGCACTCTTGAGAGCGTGAAATGTTTCTATCTTTGCAGTGTTGAGCAATGTAGCCAATCACATCTCTTGAGTTCTTAAACACAATGGCCAATCAGAGGTGTTTAAGTCAGAATCCCCTCACCACTCAAAACTTCAGAGTTTTTGTCTAGTGCTGAGTTCTGCATAGTCACAAATTCTCTCGTTATAAGCTGCCGTAATTATTTATTTTATTTTTGGCTAAAAATGATCCAAAATAAATTTTTGAGCAAGTACATAACCAACCAGTATTGAAAACTATCTCCTTACCTTAGCCCAATTCACAAAGGTAAGCTTGTAATAATGTTTTATAATAAAAAACGCTACTGGTGGGTTTCCGTGGAAAATTCAAGCATGCAGCTGTTCGTCTTTGCGTCATTATATCACGGCTATTTACATGAAGAAGGAGCCCCAGCTAGTAGGCTATATAACGTGAGGATGCTGCTGGTTGTGGATAATTTATAACCTTTTCTCACAGCAGCTGGAATAATTAAATGTATCATTTTGATGGCAGATTGTAATCCAGAAAGGTCCAAATGACAATCATCAGTGACGACTGGAGATTCACCCATAGTCAAATTGAAATTGAAATCAACAGGTAACGCTAATACACACTAAAATACATAGTCACGCAATACTGATGTTGTTAACATTAACAATTTGAGAACAAAGTATAACAACAATAATAATTTGCATGGTTTGACGTTATCCGAGTTAAGCGATTGTTAGATGTAATCACCATTGGCAGGTAATGCTTTTTTTCTCAGTTGGTCAGAACAAAAGTGTCAGACATGTTACTTACTACTTCAGGTGACATTTACCGGTGAAAATTCTTATTTTGCTCATACTTCCAAGACGTAGAATCTGTGATTCCAAAGTACAGTATCCACACCGATGTGGTGACTGACAGCAAACATTAGATTCATTTGCGCTGAAGAGCCATGCCAATGCACAACCCATGTAAAGATGATAATTCTGCAAATAACTGCAATTGCAGGTTCAAACAGAGATGGCGACAAAGAGGCAAAACTTACGGACAGCAGCTTTAACTTAAAGTGTAGACCTTATGTAGGCTAAATAAGAGATTCATTGTGCAGTCAACTTAATTGATTAGCGGAACTTTGTGAGATTGTGATGAATTGAGATGAGTGACAGCTTTTTAGTGATTATAAATCTCTTAGCACGCTTTCTAGGTGATATATTATAAATTCAGAATTTGAAGAAAACCTTTTGCTGCATTAGGTAAGGCAATGACATGCTCTGCTCATTTAGCCTGTCTTCAGGTCCTCAAAATCTCATTGGAGCCAGTCAGTACCTCTCTGACCACTAGTGGCCGCCATTACATGACAATTCTAATGCAATTCATTGATGTGAAAGGCAAAACAACTGTATTGTCTTGATATCCCTTATAATAGTAATAGTAATAATAATAATTATTACTAATATTATTATTACATAAGGGATATAAGGAAAATGATCATCCATTATTATATTATATTATATTATATTTTTTGAGGTTGCTTTAGCAATTTAATGCATTTTTAGCCTATAAGCTTCCATATTTTTTTCTTACAGACTCAAAGCAACTGAAAAGAGACATGTGCTTTTTTATTTGTCTGTCACAGAGCTGCAAATTGAATATTTCATTCCAAAAAAATCAGCAGCCAAGAGCTGAGATGAGCAAAAGACTGCAAGTAAGTGTCCAACTGAACGAGACAGCTTTGATGTAGCAGATAAGACATGAGACCAGACAGGTGGTCACAAACACTGATGCCAGCCTGTGTCTTTTTTCTATTGCAGATTGTGGACAAATAGATTTGAAATGTGTTGTATTCAGACTTGACAGTCAAAATGCAAAAACAAAATGACACTAAATAAATTCCCTGATTAATTGTCCAGCTTATTCTTCATCCGGCATATCTCCTAATTCAGAATGGGTGGAGCATTATCACAATAAAATTGAAAAACAATTAAGCATTAAGGGACTCAGCTAGCTTTAAAAACAGACATTTTGACAAAATGACATCTAAATGCATAAACAGTTCTTTGTTCCTTTTGGTGGACTAAAGCAAGCTGCAATATATTTTGTGCATGCATCTCCACTTCCCCCTTCCCTTCTGCCAGAAGGGCCAGAGAAATATTAAAAATGAGATATGAAGTAATCATTAATATTTAGCCCACAGCCACTCCTGTCCCTCCAGATGGAAGACTATAACATGTTGTCCTATTATTACAATGCATTTGATATTTTTTTGGTGTCCTGATTTCTAAAACCACGTGGAATACAAAATGCTCTTCAACAGACATGCATGACTTTTACAGCTGATGTCACAAGAGAAAGATTTTATATTAACCCCATTCGGCTAGAATACCCTGTTGCTAGGTGACCTGACTGACTTTGGGATGGGGGGGGGGGGGGTCACCCTTATGAATATTTATAGTGAAATGTCCAACGACTGGTTCCTGTTTAAGTTTAAAAATGGAGCATCTAAATCTCACTGGTGGAATTGCTTCAGCCTCCAAAGACTGACACAATATCATTACACAAAGAGTGCATGTGTAGGCTACTTAAAATGTCAAAACAGCCTGAACTGACATCGACTGGCTGTTGTCATTTGTTTTTTTTCCCCCTCTGGAGCAAGAAATAAAGCAGGAACACATATCCATAGTGCAGGCTATACATTAGCTCATGCACCTCACAACCATCAGACCTCTTTACACTTCAGCGGTTGGGTTGTCATGACCACCTTGAAAAAATTATACTGCAAACAAAAGAGTCTTAGCAGCATATTTTAAATAGCTTCCTTAAGGGGAAAAATAAGTACAAAAGCATCACAAGCTTAATTCCTGGGGTCTATGGACTGATTTGGAGATGAAATGGGGGGGGGGTTTGCAGTGATGTCATAGAAGACAAGGTTCTTAAAATAACCTTTTTTCTTACTGTAAAGATAATTTTAATAAACTAAAGAACAATGGAAACAATGGAATTTTACAATGGAAAGGTTCCATGAATGTTAAAGGTTCTTCAAGGACACATCAACCCCAACAAGGATCCTTTATTTATAAGATTTTTTGAAAGAGAGTGAGCTGTTCTGGAATAGTACACAATGACTTACCAATGGTAATATGAATACTGCATGAAATTATATTTAAATGAATGAAAATATCTTCATATATCAATTATATCGTTTGATAATGTTCTTACTTTTATCAAGCTTGAAACATCAAGTTGTGTGCATTAAATAATGGCACAAGTAGAAAAATCCACTGAAATGATTATGCAGACTGTTGCCTTCTGCAGTCTGGGAAATGGCAAGTGTTCTTAGTGTACGCCACTGCTTCAGACCCACAGCTGTTGACACAACAGGCCCAGATGGTTTTGATTTGCTGCTTGGTTCATTGTGACGGCTCTGGCTTTGGATGGCCTTTTCAGTCAAGTTGCAACATATCAGCATTTTCAAAGACTGTCAGTGACAGGGCATGGCTCACCTCAGAGTATCCTAGCAGGTGCATTTTTCCAGAGGTTAAACAAATTGGAAAAGGACAATAAAATTAAATGCACACAAATTGAACAATATTTCGAAATATATTGTATAATAATGTATACTTTTTTTTTGCAGTAATACTGCGAAAGAGTAACCCCAGATAAAGATCCAGATGGTCTATTTGCCCTCTTTGAGCTTATTATGTTCTCATTGATCTCTTAAAGTGTTAATTCACCCAAAAATGAAAATTGTGTTATCATTTACTCACCCTCATTTACTATCTCTTTATGAACTTTTTGAAGCACCAAAGCCGTAGTCTAGTCGCGTAGCTGTCAATGGACAGTACAGAACTGGCTCAGATTTTATTTAAAAAAAAATATCTTCATTTGTGTTTCAAAGATGAATGAAAGAACGACACGAGAATTACAGAATTTTCATTTTTGGGTGAACTAACCCTTTAAAGCATTGCATAAATGTTAGATTTGATGACTAAGGATCCCCAAAAAAGCTGACTATATACTGTATTTATAGTTACTACTTATTTTTTCAAGAAATTTGAAAATGTTCAAAAAGGCATGACAAATTAAAGTAGCCTATATAGGCTAAAGGTATAGACTTGTGCTCTATTTAATTTAGTAGTCGCATCATTTTAAGGCTCTTTTCATTGTTTTGTTTTGTTTTTTAATGGAAAATACCTTCTTTAAAACTTATCAACTAGGTTGAATAAATGATAATTGAATTAAAATTTTTGAGTGAAAAAAAACTGCTTTAAAATTGCTTATTCAATTCTGACAGCAAAACTACAGCTTTTACCGCCTTTGAAGACAGTGAGCTTAAACAAGTAGGGATATCCATAATATTGGAAACAATCGGGATAATCCATTAATAATCGGTCTTTTAGCTTCGTTAAAGTCACCACTGTGACTTTAAATTTATTGTGTAACGTTTTTCTCATCTACTATGGCTGACTGACACAGTAGTAAGTGTGACGCCTACCGTTCACTGCGCGCACTCATTTCAAGATAAAGCTTACGCTCGTTCTGGAGCTGCGCCTGTTACTGCCCAGTACACACCAAAACAAGGATTTCAAGGTTTGTAATTAATTTAAAAATTGGGAAATGGACCAGAAAGACACAGAAATGAACGAAAAAGGAGTTTCTTCTTCTACCAGCGGAGTTGTTGTTCAAGTCAGGGAGAAGAAAGGAGCTTTACGCGCTGCCATCCCATATATGCCTTTCCCAGTAGCTGTCATCTGCTTGTTTCTCAACACATTTGTGCCCGGACTGGGTGAGTACGAGTGGACGATTCGCTCATTTCACCACAACCACCTGCGAGAAATAACACAGTGTGTATTCTGTACAAATATCCATTCCATCAACAAGTTCCTTCAATGTGCAATTTAAGTAATTTAAATTTGCTTTTCATCTTACATACATATACAGTATAAGTATATACCTATATATAGTCTACTACATAGGGTATATTGCATTTTTTATACTTCAAAACAATTGTAACTGGAATGTCTAAATACTTTGAGCAACCCTTATTTGTTTCTAATTCATCTATGTATTCCCTAATGTTTTTTTCATTATGGTTTTGGTGAAAGTATTTTTCACCAAATATTTTGTTTATGGTCAATGAAGACACGTTTATTTAAATTTTTTTGTTCGGATCTATTACTTAACATTACAAAACATTAAAAATGCACAATGCACAATGGATACACCTACAATGAACATGTTTTCAATTTCTGAATTAAAAGCTATTTTTTATGTTTTTGTGGGCATGAAGTCAAATGTGGGTGGTACAATGAAGAAAAAAGTCTCATCAAAAAGCTGAAATTCTCCAAAAAAATCACCCTTGAGTAGGCTGACTAACCTTGCGTTACTAACTCTTAGGAAAATAAATGGTGAATCAGTTTTGTTTGTATAAAAGTGGTATAAGCAACATGCAGAAAGCCATTTTGTTGACAAGAAAAACATAAACAGGAAATTATATCATGGTTAGTTAAAGTTGTCAAATGGTAAAACTCAAAGAAAATGCAATAATATTTAGGCTTGTAATTCAAATGCATGATATTTGCAAAATATGCTTGATGTGGAAATAATGATTAAGGTTTTTACACTTTAGTCTAAGTGTGAGAGAAATATGTTGTTACTTGTTGGCCATTTTATAGTCATTTTGTTTGGGAAATGGTCAACTTTTTTCAAAAATGCACAAAATCAATATGAATTAAAAGATTATATTTCTAACAGCCTGGCACATGTTTTTAAACTAGATTATTTAACGATATTTTCATTTTTCATCATCATGGACAATCTTAATTTCTCATTGAGCCATAAAGCACCAAAGTGCACTTGGAGGATCTGGACACTGATCAGATCAATTTTTTCGCTGACATTTAGGTCAAAATTCAATGGGAGCTGTTTTTATTTCAGCTCGTGTGTAATTTTTAGTGTGTGGTAACAGATCCATCATGTGCATCTGCGAGCATACCAGAACAAATAATTAAGACGATCATAAATAATTGCATCCACTCCGTTACCCTGATTGATAACTTGACCTTTTCTCCTTCCTAGCTGCTCCAGTCATCCATCTCGGTATTGTCATTTCCATCTTGATTCTCAGTCGTGTTCGTTTGGTCTAAGTAATTGTTCATCTTTGGTATTTGGTCATGTGTGTGATCTGCTTGCAACCATCTCCTTTTATCCTGTTTTCTTAATTGCCTACAGATTGTGCTGTAATGCGATGCCGTCTTCAAAGAGCAAATGGATTGTCTTATTTCTTTTGAAGGATTCTAGTAGCACTGCATTAGACACATTAAAATCATCAGCTGTTTTGTAGAATGCTTTGCAAAGCATAAAAGCACACATAGCAGAAGAATATTGATCTCCTTTGTGTCTAATAAGGCTGGGAAGCATGACCTCAGGGAGAAGGCACACAGTTTCTTTGAAATATGCTAGAAATAGTAACAAAATAATCATACTCTTGGTTATTTTGCAGCAAAATCTTTGGTAACTCTTTACAATAAGACTTCATTTGTTAACATTAGTAAACACGAACTAACGCTCAACAATTTCTACATTGACCTACTTTAGCTCCACCTCTGTTGACAATCTCACGTAGCCAGAAATTCAAACTGACGGCAGAAGGTCTGGACTCTATCTCAGCTTTCATTGGCCAAGGACCGCCCAAGAGGACGTCTGACCGACATGTGAAGCAAAGTTTGTTTTGTTCCACATCATGTTTAGGGGCATGAAAATGTAAACAGACCAGCATACATCTAATAAATTATTAATTCAAGAATGTTGTGCAAGTTTACTGCAACAATGGTGCCGCAAACTTCACATTGGCTGCTTTAGAAAATCCGCCGTTAATAAAATGTATTCATTGTCAGTTGTAAACACAACGGCTTTCTTCTTCCATGAGGGGGTTTGGCATCACGATGACTTTGTTTCCAGGAGAACCGTTGAAGAATGCAACACATAGGGTGAATTCAGGTTGATTGAGACACTTTTTCCAAGTCATCTCAATGGCAAAAAGTGTCCCAATCACCCTGAATTCACTCCTACGTCTCCTGGAAATCCTGTAGAATTCAACCAATCAGATGATAACTTCGAAACTCCTTAAGTTTTTCCCATTTTGTGAGCCTTAGATGCATTAGATGTTCAGCCAGCGGTCCGTGGGTATGATGTCTGATGCTGAGACTACTGTTGACCTAGTTTAGCTCCACCTCTGTGGACCTAATGGGTGGAGCTATGTTTAGCCATGGGGTTATGGGTAGGGTTAGGGTGTGGTTAGACCATTTAGCTCCACCCATTATATGGTTGTCAAGCTCCACTCGTTGGCTCTGCAGTGATCAGCCTCACTTTATAATAAATACTACAATATTCTACAAATAAATAAGAAATTTTAAGTTTGATTTCATGGTGACTTTAACTAATGCATTAACCAATGTTATAATTGAGACCTTATTGTAAAGTGTTACCAAGTCTTTCCCTTGAACACTTGTAATGTGTGCCATGTCTATTGTCTTGTTAGGGGAGCTGAAAAGTTTTGGCTCCCACGTCCTTTATGGATCTTGCAATGCATGAGATATCTCTCCTTTTTAACCCCACAGCCATGGATATTTACTCCTTTTTTGTGTGCTGGTGGGTGTAATGATACTACAGCATCAGGAATATGCCGTTTCTCAGTGGCATCTTGCTTTTGCTTCTGGGACAGAGCAGAGCTTGGAATCCATCTCTGACAGTTGCCGTTAGATTGAAAATACAGTAATCAACCCTGTGACCGCATCACTCAGCCACTTGTGGCCCTCTGGTGTTTATGTCAATATTGGTTTCATCCATCAGGATACCCCCACTGGACCCGTGCCTCAAGTCATCTAATCTTGCAGTTCACTTCAGCATAGCATTTCCTCCTCGAGTTTCGGCCAGTCCCTCTGGAGTCTGGAGGACACGGAATGCTTTTGGAGGGCGCAGTCCACGGGTCCGCATGCATAACACTGTATAAATACTTACAGAACGAAGATGCATTCTACAGGCAGTAATGTGCCTGTCTCGTATCATCTCTGTACACGGGCACGGTTTCCCGAGCTCCTGTCTGCTGCACAGTTGCTCATACATAAACTAGAGCAGAATATTATGACAAGAGAGCCCATGTTTGGATGACGATAATACAAGGGAAAATGCCAAGAGCCAAATGGGGCTCTCTTGAGCACACAGTCTGCGCTCAGGTTGTCAGAGACCATTACCACTCTAGTTAGTGAGTCATGCCTGACAACCTGCTCTCCTCACCTTTAATTGCAGATACTTTGCAGGGCATGTGTTGGGTGCCAGATCTAATCAAATCATGCTAATTTGCATGTGCAGCAACTGAGGGTCTTATTAGTAGATTTCATTTAAAATAAAATGACAAAGAGCTGGGTACCTGGGTACTTGCTTATGTTTGACACTAATAAGCACATTTTTAACTCTTTCCCCACCAGTGTTTACTAAAAAATTTGCCAGCACCAGCATTTTTGATCACTCATAAAACTTTAATTTTATTCAAGCTTTATTTAATTCTTTTTTATCAACACTTGAATGTGGGCAAAAAAAAATTTGAACAAAAAGCTGAGAAAATCACGTTTTTGTCAAAGACTTTGTCCAGATCGGATTCGGAGTGATGATCAAAACATAGATCGAGTTGATTGAGTCTATCAGCACCCCCAAAGTTTGCACCTCTTTGTGGGTTCAACATTTTTCTCTGTAACATTAGGCAGTTTTGATTTATATGCTGTCGAATGTTTGATGATCATGTTAGCTTACTTGCGCGTAAGCAACTTCTGTCCACTCCGTCTAGTTTACGCAGATCTTCTTAGCTTGTTTTTGGATCTGGAGATGCTGTACTATTTCAGAAGATCCGTAACAGCGCCCCCTACCATATAACAGTGAAAACATGAATGAACGTCAATGGCGGGGAAGCATTGTCTTAAATGACAGAAAATCTCTTCAATGGCAGGGAAAAAGTTGCTGTGAAAGCTGTGACTTCACTAAGCTAAAAAATTTTGACTTGAGCATAATACAGAGAATTGAAAATGCCTTTTCATTTTCAGTTCAGTTCCTGAATTTGAATTGAGGTAGCAAAAACCAGATGGATGCAGAATTGCAATTTGAATTTAAATGAAGTGAAATTAAAATAAATGTGAAATTCAAGATTTTTAACTAGAAATTAAAGGTACACTTTTGGCCCTCTGGTGGTTAAAAAATAAAACTGCATGTATTTTGTGGAAGAACATTGTTTTGGTTGTGCTTTGGCTCTGCGTGAATGAGCGGATGAATATGGTTATCCGACTGCTCATAAAACATTCACTACTAGGCTTAAAAGATATAACCAGTTTAGATGGAAAGGATCTGAAGCTGACTAGCTGAAGATGTTACTGTAGCTATACCCATTAATAGACACGGCACTTGAAAATAAATTCCAGCACAACGCTAAAACAACCATAATGACATGACCTTTCACAATAGATAATGCTGTACAATGAACTATGTTAGAGAGTTATCTGTTCAATACCTTACTCGCCTGTTGAATAATAAAAACACCATCTCTGCATGACTTTTACAACATTTCAAATCCCTCAGTTCTCGCCATCTCCGAAAAGCCAAGCCAATGTTGATTCTCGTTTTATTATAATCTCTGTCGTGTTCTCTTTTTTTCCTGCAGACTCTCCTTTGTTAGGCGTTTGTTTAAAACGGGTGATTCCCTGGAGTTTCGAGATTTAGCGCGCTCCATGTCAACGTTTGTCGCTCTTTGCGACAACCAACCAATGCCACTCTCACACCATACACACGTCAAAGTAGCCGGAGCGACTTTTCTCTATTTACAGATATGACGAGACATATGTATGCATAAAAACATCCTGACAGGTCTTAAATATAAACACTTATACCATAGTGAATCAGGGTAAAACAAAAACACGTTTTGGAAGAAGGATTGATGATGTATTGACTCGTTATTTAAATTTTGTTCATTTTGAACAAAAAATGTACATAGTGTAACTTTAAATCTGCAAAGTTTGTAGATAGCATTTGCATCATTTGTTCAGGCATGCTAGAAAAAGAAATATCTTGTTTGAATTCAGGCTTTGTGTAGACCAAGAATGTAGCCTTTTCACAAATATATTTGGTTTAGATGTAATCAGGTATGGATGGAATTTCATCTGAAGAAAGTTCTCAAGGTCTAAAAATGAAAACTGATCTGAATCTAAATGGGATGTCATTTCACATGGGAAAAATGAAATTTTGAGATAAACATGCTGATTTTAGGCATTTAATACATCCAAAGGAAGAATAATTAAGTATTCAAATATTCTAATAAGTTATCCAATTTAACACAAGTTCAGTAATAGAGGGAAATATAGTGAATATCATACAACACCCTTCGTATGAAACTGACTGTAATCCTAAAATTAGAGTATCATTTAAAATGTGAGGGTTGAAGAGCACAGAAAAGACAAAGGTTGACCACTTCAGATGCATTTAGCTTAAAAATCAATGCTCAGAAGCTCAGTTTTATGAAAATGCTAAAACTGAGCTAAATGTCCTGAATAATTTATTTTATAATGAAATGCTTTCTGCTTTAATTTTCCCATTTCCACAAGATATTTTAAGAGTACATCACAGTGACCAGAGATTTACAGTGAAAACAAAACAGCATAAATCATTTCTTGGTCTTAAACTGGTTTAGCTAGTCGGCCAGCTGGTTTAGGTGCAGACCGGCTTATGCTGGTTTAAACTATTTTTTCCCGCAGGGCAATTTAAGAGATTTGTGTTGCTCAAGCTGATGCTATCCCAACACTCTTTGAATTGAACCTATTGCTCTATCCCTGCTCTTCTAGTTTCCATGACAGCAGATGCTAGCAGAAGCTTCCCTGCCTGTCTCCGCTAAGATTGAAAGAGGTAGATAAGCCAGCACATGAATTCATTCCAAGGGGGTCCTTCAAAGTGCACTTAAACGGGGAAAAATTAAGCCTGGTTATCATTTTAGATTACATTACTTCTTTTAGACCTTTAATAAAATGTTAAAAGCTTCTTGTCAGCCTTTTTCAAAGCAAACTAAATTCTAGACATGCAGAGGACCCTGTGACTGTCAGGTATAGGACTCTTGTGTTTGACCTTAACTCAACTCTCTTGTGGATTCAAGCTAAAAATAGACTGACTGCAGAGGTCAACAATATAGTGGTGCTGTAATTTAGTGTTTTTATGTTACTCTTTTCATTATTTTAACAGCTTTGCAATGCAAATTTAAGTACTTTGACCTGTATATATATATATTTTTTAACGGACGTACATAGAACTGTGGAAATGATTTACTGTTTTATTTAACCACAGGTAACAAGTTTCTTGATACCAAAACTTGCCGTTCAAAAACATGAGGTCTGTAAGATTGTTTTTTAAAATATATATTTTTAATTTATATTTTTTAAATTGATCAAAAGTGACAGCGAAGACATAATTTAAAAAAAACAAACAAATAAATGAATGCTTTANTTTAAACAAAGAATCCTGAGAAAAAAAAAATCACACAACTATTCTCATCATTGATAATAACCATAAAGGATCATGTGACACTGAAGGCTGGAGTAATGATGCTAAAAATTCAGCTTTCACAAGAATAAATTACATTTTAAAATATATATTAAAAGTATATATAAAAGAAAAAAAGCTTTGCAAATTGTAATAATATTTCTGAGCATGAGATGTCTTTCAAAAACATTCTCTTGAACAGTGGTGTACATTTGAGCAGCCTGAATCTTAGTTTTGTTCTCTGCCATCATGATACTGCATATGCAGATAAACTTATATAATATATTTCTGTTTGCATACATTACACTAGGGAAGCGTGCATACTATTTGGATAATGTTAGGTTTGAACTTGTCTAAATCTAGATCTTGGACTAACCAACAAAATGTCTAGATCTTATTAGGCCAAGACANNNAAAAAAAAAAAAAAAAAAAAGCTTCCCAGGTTTGTGTAAAATACGCATCAGACAGTCAGTGAACGGACTGTACAGTAGGTGGGCGGTGGACGTGACTTATAAGGCTGAGACCCAACCAAAAAGAAAAAGTAAGAAAAACAAACAGGAAACCAGTGTCTCTCAACAGTGCATTGAGAGAAACCACAGAGGATCTCAGACCAAAATATGAGATTTTCTTTTTTTTTCTGGAGTTTAGAGAATTTTTTTTTTCCGCACAGTTCAGTTACAATATTATACATGATTACTGGAATGAGGGCACATTTGGTGTTTTTGTGACAATAGTTTGCTTTGAGAGCAGAAAAATGGCTTTCAGCACAGCATTTTTGGCAGCAGATAGAGGAGCACTGAGCACTGTAGCTTCCTAATTTTATACAGACGGTCTCTTCACTCACAAAATGAGATGAATGGGATAACATCATCCAGAGACTGTTATTGCTCTGGTCTCATTTTTAATACAGCTGCACTGTGGCAATCAGCTGAGACACCCGATAACAAATTACACTGATGTTCTTGCTTCAAATTACATAAGATTTGCAGTATGATTAATGAACGAGTCTATATTACCAATAAACAGAGCTCCAAACTCTGTGGACTGAAAAATCATACTGTAATATTTGGCAATAAAGCACGCTCATCCCAAAGTTTAACTTTTGGGGGTTGTTCCCCTAATGGGTTTTTTCATATAGAAAAATGTTCTAGCACAGTTTTTAATCAATTGATCTTCTTAAGGACCATGCAGTCACTCCAAGTGAAATTGTCCCTTAAAATTCTGTATTAAAGTGATAGTTCACCCAAAAATGAAAATTATCCCATGATTTACTCACCCTCAAGCCATCCTAGGTGTATATGACTATCTTCTTTCAGACGAACACAATTGGAGTTATATTAAAAAATATCCTGGCTCTTCCAAGCTTTATAATGGTAGTGAATGGGGCTCAAGATTTTGATGCCCAAAAAAGTGCATCCATCTATCATAAAAGTAATCCATATTTAAAACTTTCTAAACTATCATTACTGGCTTCCAGCGACGGTCATATGCAAGTCGAGATCCAGCGGAAGAGTGACCTCTGACCCAACGTATGACGTAGGATGTAGAAGTAGCGTAAGCTTAGACCCCTCTTGCGGTTCAAACATATAGGGCTGGGCAACAAACTCAAGCTCCTCTAATCTTATATTGAAACCCTCTGACATTTCTCTTTAAAAATGCTCGTTTTAGACTTCTAATTCTTGACTGGTGTTTTGTTTTGCACTATGCTCTGCTCTTCCATGTTTGTCAATACGTCATGCGTTGAGTCAGCGGTCATTCTTCCGCCAGAACTCGAATTGTGTTCGGCCATTGCCAAAAGCTATAGTTATTATAGTTTAGAAAGTTTTAAATATGGATATTTTTCTTACAAAAACCCATTGCTTTGCTTCAAAAGGCCTTTTTTGGGCTTCAAAATCTTGAGCCTCATTCACTACCATTATAAAGCCTGGAAGAGCCAGGTTTTTTTTTTTATATATAACTCCGAATGTGTTATAAGATAGTCATATACACCTAGGATGGCTTGAGGGTGAGTAAATCATGGGATAATTTTCATTTTTGGGTGAACTATCCCTTTAAATGAGCAGTATTGGTGCTGTGAGCCTCATAAAAGACAGTGTTAACACAAATGACTCTCTCTTTGGAAAGGATTGAACAGCCAGTAAATGACTGATGAGTAATCAGCTTCTCACAGAATGGCTGAAAACTGCGATGACTGCGGGCAGTCAGACTGACTTTGTCGCTTCTCCTCGCAAGCTGTCTTGGCTCTCATCCTTGAGCTGTTATAAATAGAGGCTGCAGAACTGTTGTGGAATTTTCAATTTCCGGTACGGCCCCTGTGCATGTTTTCTAGGCCTACCTTGAGGCTAATCCTTCACCTCACTTCCGAAATGCCTCTGTTATGCATCAAGCTCTCAGGTTTATTTTAGTTGCCACCTGTGGACCAAACACAGTGTGCAATGTTGTATTTTAGAGGGTCAGTTTGTACACTTAGGGCAACACATTAGCTTATACTTCACCTCCACGAACTCATGTTGACGTGAATCATGGATACCTTTACATTTATTATATAAAATGTTTTCTATTTTAATATATTCTAAAATGTAATTTATTCCTGTGATGCAAAGCTGAATTTTCAGCATCATTACTCCAATCTTCAGTGTCACATGATCCTTCAGAAATCATTCTAATATACTGATTTGAAGCATTTCTTATTATCAATATTGAAAACAGTTGTGCTGCTTAATATTTTTTTGGAAACATGATTATTTTATTTTAAGATTCTTTGATAAATATAAAGTTCAAATGCAGCTTTATTCTACAGTTAAACATGATTTTTTTTTTAAAATAAAACTAATTTGAAATCACCCTGCCAAAGCATATACCATCGTTCAACATGCTTGGCACTCATAGTAGGTCTTTCATGAAATTTTTATTCTTTATTGCTAAAAATCAAATTTCTATATTACAGATTTACCTCTATGACCCTACTATTGTGCTCCCATGTTGAAATGCATCTTTTGTTAAACCGAAGGCCATTGAAGAAACTCAATCAATGTGTGCAGTCAACAAGTGATGAGTTCCTGAAAAATTCTTATTGAATGGTGCATCCACAAACTTCCATTCTGATGAGACTCTGGGGTCAGCGAGGGGGAGAGAAGATAAGTGATTTTAATTCCTTGTAGCTAAACCAAAGGTCACCACGACTATTTATACCAAAAGTGCTTACATAACAGAGATGTTTAAAACATCCTAGAGTGCTAAAAAAAAAAGAAAAAATGACAGCGGCACCTAAAAACCCTCAGAAGGAGTCCACACACGCTCTCCTAGCAACATTGTCTCTCTCAGAAGAAAAGGAACTCAACGGGATAATTAACCTCCCACACTGGCAATGGGGCACATGTGAGGAAGGCTAAGTAAATTATAGTGATTGTGAGCCTAATGTGCGGGGACTAGGACCCCTACTGTATCTTATCTTCTTAAATCCCTTCTCCATAGAGAAAACGAGTTTGAATGTGTGCATGTCTAAATTACATGCGTGACATATGCAAGCAGACATTTGCCTGCCTAATGCAGTTTGACAAGCAGAAGCATTGTTGACAGCCTGATGCAAGATCACACAGCTGATTTGCAGTGAGAGTGTGTGTCTGATAATATAGTTGAGTGGGGGTCCTCAAATCATGGTTTTCACAAAAATACTAAGCAGCACAACTGTTTTCAACATTGATAATAATAAGAAATGCTTCTTGAGCATCAAATCTACATATTAGAATGATTTCTAAAGGATCATGTCACACTGAAGACTGGAGTAATGATGATGGAAATTCAGCTTTGTCATCACAGGAATAAATTACATTCAAATTGAAAACTGTTTTTTAATTGTAATAATATTTAACAATATTACTGTTTTTACTGTATTAGCATAAGAGACTTTCAAAAACATATGTATATAAGAATAAAAATGTATATAAGAAAAAAAAATGTATACATACATATACACATACATATATATATTAGAATATTAGTAGTAGTATTTGAATCATATATTAGTATATGATTGACCAATGGCTGTTTTTAGAGGACTCAACAACTTTTTTCAGTGTCTTCTAATATAATGTGATCATTCACATGGCATTTATGGCTGGCTCGAAAGACCTTTCATGTACTGTACTTCCAGGGCTGCATACACCAGTCCAGCTAATGCCTTTGAGATGATTGAGAATGTTGGCTCATATCTCCTCCTTGAGTCAAAGGGATGGAGAGAGAAAGAGAGAATGTTATTTTCCATTTCCTACATTCGTTCTTTGTTGTCTACTGTAAGCTATCTGCTTTTTGGGACAGTAAGTGTTGTTTGTATAACGGCCGTGGGAATTAGAACATTGTAAAAGGTTTTTTTTTCTCCACCCTAAACTTGGAAAGCCCCTTCCAAAAGATAAACTTAAGAGGTTCTGTCCCAGTCACTCTCTATAATAGCCAAACATTTCATAGCACCAGATCATACTGTTGGCTAAAGGACAGGCTGTATCCAGGGTTCACATAAAGTACATTTCTCACAATCAGTTTTGTTGGCTATGCTAAATGTTCAACCACTGTCCTCCCCATTAAAATCTATTATTGTGATAACACTAATGAGACGCTGAACTGCGCATGGCAGCACAGTGCAGCCCTCTCGCTCAAACTCTATCAGTGTAAATCATGCTTATCGCCCATACAAATATGGAAAGCTCTTCATAACCTAATTGCTCTGGATTGAAGGGGATAGAAGAAATCTATGACAAGAGATGTCTTGGCGAGTTACATGCTGGTTAAAGGTGCTGTATGTAAAAAGTTTTTTTGACTGTACTAAAGCATAAAAATACCATATGTTTTCTGATTTAGGAAACATGCTACATTCACATTCACACTTGTTTCTCCGAAAAACAATGCAACAGCAAGTTATTCTACTTTGAAATGTGCTTTCCGTGTCTGAATGTCTGTATTTGTTTTGGTCTGTGTGATTCCGCCCGCTGCCAATTTACCAAATACTATTTCGACACCCCAAGTTGCTAGTTGCCGGAAAGCCATGGAAGCCATCGAATGAACTGAGTCAGAGATTGCAGATTCTACCCAACCTAAAAGCCTTGACGTCCATCTTAAAAGCTCTGTGACCAGAGGCATATTAAATCGTGGAAAAATGAACTCAACAAACTTACAGTGTAAGGCTTGTCACCTTCCATTGTCAATTGTGTTCGTTCCTGTTGGGTGTCCTCAATCTGGCAACCCGCATGAGCGTCAAGTCTAAGGAGGAGGGCACCGGGGACACAACTCTCCAAAATATAATAATTAATAATAATTCCTTACATTTATATAGCGCTTTTCTGGGTACTCAAAGCGCTTTACATATGGAAGGGGGAATCTCCTCAACCACCACCAATGTGCAGCATCCATCTAAATGATGCGACGGCAGCCATATTGCGCCAGAACGCCCACCACACACTAGCTTATTGGTGGAGAGGAGACAGAGTGATGAAGCCAATCAGTGTATGGGGATGATTAGGAGGCCATGATGGACAGAGGCCAATGGGCAAATTTGGCCAGGATGTTGGGGTTACACCCCTACTCTTTGCAAAATGCAAAATATTGCATTTGGACTGCAGTACCAACTTCAACCACTAGCTGTCAATATTGCAAACTGCACCTTTAATCCAAAGTTTCCTAGAGTTTCCAAGTGAGACTCCTCTTCAGACTGGTCCTGCAGATCAGTGTCAAGACCCTATCAGAGCAGCATGTTAAAAAAACACATACACCAAAATAGTAACTTTCGAAGATTGTTCAATACATTCCAAATAGGAATTTGAAGCAATGTACTTATGAAAAATGGACTTGTGATATATTACTTATTAATGTTTCATTGTTATTGTCTTGCTCCATCCAGCTATGTAAAGCCCAATTTTAACCATTCAATCAATTAAAACAATTAAAATCAAGTACTGTTCTACACTTTTTCTTGTTAATTTCCTGTTTTACTTGTAAATACTTCAGATTATGGAAGTAAATAATGTTGTGAATGCCAATTTATGTTAAAAATGAAAATTCTGTCATTATTTACTCAATTAAAAAAAAAATTTGTAAAAAAAAATATAAAATTAAATATTCGGTTTACTCAATTTACTCACAACAACAGTTAAAAACATAAAAAGACCAAAAAGAAGTAGTCCATATGATTTGTGTGCTATATTGCAAATTATCAGAAGTGTGAATACAGACCAAAATGTAACTTGTTTTTCCAACGATAATCTTTTAACCACTGAACAAACATTCATTTCAACCCAGACCACAGATGTACGAAACCTACAGGCATGTCTGACAGTGACTGCTATTAAAATCACCATGTTAATTTATATTCAAGCTCCGTTGTTAATATTTCATGCCATAATTATGTCTCCGTACATAATGTACGATATAATTCACAACATGATGAATGATATCATTACAGTGTGCAGTTTTAGGCTGAGATTAAGACTGAGGTCATACTGCTGGCGTTAACCATTTTAACCACAGGAGAGGATCATATCGTCCTATGTTGACAGCATCTCACTGTATTTTTGTGACAGGTACATTCATCTCAGCCTTCACAGTTCTATGCGGAGCGAGGACAGACCTGCCTGACAGGCACATGTGCTGCGTGTTCTGGCTGAACATCGCAGCCGCCTTCATTCAGATTGTCACTGCCATTGTCATGGTGGGCTGGATCATGAGCATATTTTGGGGAATGGACATGGTCATTCTCGCAAGTGAGTATGCTTCAGTAATACCGGAAGCAGGGTTGTTTTATTTTTTTTCATTTATTTAATACTTTAGGTTGTTTTTAAAAGAATAGTTCCTCCCAAATTTACACTTTTGAGATTATTTTTTCACTTGAATTTTTTCTAACCCCCTATTTTATTTTTTATGTGGAACACAAGAGTATTGACCACTTTGATACTTTTATGGTTTTTATTTGGTTTATGTATTTATTTTGGTCTTTGCCGGATGTGTGTTCTAGTAAATAATGTCTATAAATTATATTTTCTAAAATTATATATTCATTTTAATCACACTATATGTACTTTAGGAAGTCGGTGGTCATTTTGATAATCTATAACGAAACTAGAACATACATTTAAAAGGGTAGTTCACCCAAAAATGAAAATTCTGTCATCATTTACTCATCCTCATGTCGTTCCAAACCCAGTATGACTTTCTTTCTTCTGTAGAACACAAAAGAAGATATTTTTTAAAAAGGTTTCACTTTTTTGTCCATACAATTAAAGTCAATACCATCAAGTGTTGTCTTGAACTTTCATTAAATGGACAAAAACAGTTGAAACATCCTTCAAAATATCTTCTTTTGTGTTCTGCAGAACAAAAAAAATAATACAGGTTTGGAATGACATGAGGGTGAGTAAATGCTGACAGATTTTTAACATGCGTAGTAAGTGTAAGAAGATGACAGGATTTCAGCAGTCATCCTGCTGTGGGCCATATAGTCAACTCCGTTCATGTTTAACCTCATGTTTCTCGCTCATTATAATACTATCCCCGCCTTCCAGGGCAGAAGAAGGTGCCAGAATCCTTTGAACAATGACTATTAGAGCGGTCTGTTGGTAGGAGTGGATTGAAAGCTCTGCAGTAATTGTTCTGTGTAGGCGGAAAAAGCGACTCGCAGAACTTTGTTTCTCACATGTCACGTTTTTCCTGTGGAACAATTTTATTGTTATTAAACATTTAAACACAGGTTTGATTTTATTGTGCCTGTGTTGAATATGATCCAAGATTTCTTTTGACTTGCTTTTGTTCTGCATGTATCTTTTTATGGATTTATTTCAAATTTCTAATCTGTTATTTATTTATTTTACTACTTCACAACCTTTTGGATTAAAAGTCTCTGAAGGTAGGTGAACCAAATTTTTGTCTTTTGTCTTGTCACAACTCATATACTCAGACCTGTCTCAGATAGAACACCTTGAATATTAGAAAACATAGTCTGCACGCAATGGCCACATACATACTGCAGCTACACATGCAAAAAAAGTTGCGACCTTTGTAACCTCAAGATCGTCCAGGAGAGTATAAGGCTTTAACATAAAATATTTGAGTAGGCAACAAATGCTTAAGCATGTGAGATGGCCAAAAAATAAGTTTTTAGAACTGTACGATTAATCATTTAAGTATCGTTTGTGTAAAATAAATATTCATATTTAAACAAGATATGAAGTCGAATATCGATCTTCCGCCAGACCGCCTTCTGTATTCAACGTACGCAGAAAATGTAAACCACTTGCAGTTCACAAAGCATACGCTACATCATGCGCCTTACGGAAACTTACGGAAAAATTGTAATTGACGCGACGCCAGTTTACACTTCCTTCGTAACTTGAATATGGAAGGCGGTCTGGTGGAAGCTCGATATTTGACTTCATAACTTGTTAAATATGGATATTTATTTTACACAAACGCATCGTTTCGCTTCAGAAGGCCTTTATTAACACTCCGGAGCCGTTTGGAGCACATATTTATGATGGATGGATGTGGATGGAAGCACTTTGTTCAGCTCATACTCACTGAACCCTATCACTGCCATTATAAAGCTCGGATGCGTCAGGATATTTATTTATATTTTTCCGATTGTCTTCGTCAGAAACAAGAAAGTCATACACCTAGGATGGCTTGAGGGTGAGTAAAGGTTGGGCTAATTTTCATTTCAAAGGGAACTAATCCTTTAATTCAAATGATCACAGAAGCACTAGTATAAAAGTTTATATTTCAGAAATAAACACTGATGTCTATGGTAGTGATCAAAATAGAGTAAATCACATTTTTGAAAGTAACGTGGCGGTTCAAATAAAGATTGTATCAATTACATCGTTACACCAGTTGGTGGCGACAAGTGACTGTTAAAAAAATGTATTTGTCATTAAATCATTCATTCAAGAGATTCGTTCAAAAACACTGATTAATCTAGTAATGAAACAAGTGAAGTCTTTAAGTGTGTTTGACTTCATGGAGCGCTGTGAAGACCAATCGGCATCTGACTTGAAGCAGTGCATGCCGGTTAGTAATTCTGTCCAACTTTACGTATGGCATCAAAGTACTGTAAGAGCAATTTGAGACCAAGACGGTTGACTCAGCTGATGACAACACAGTTTTTTCACCATTGGCAACAATGATGCATTTTGTGTTTATTCTGAGACATTCAGTTTGCAAGACTGCAAGCGGCAAATTTCGCTGATCGGTCTGCGCAGTGCCGCATGAAGTTGAACACACCTTTTATGAGTGAGTCAATAAATCATTCATTCAAGAGATTTGTTCAGAAATGCTGATTCATCCTGAAACAAGTGAAGTCTTTATGAGTGAGTCATTGAATCATTAATTCAAACCAATAATAATAAAAAATCATTCAAATTAATTAGATATTTTGAAATAGACTGAAGCAATTAAAATTTTGTCAAAACCTCTAGTAAATTACTTGTTATTTTGTATGTTATATATGCAGAGACATGAGATGCTAAATCTCTCTATTGTTATCACTATGTCAGTTATTCCAATTTTTTAACAGAATGTTAATTTAACGGATTCACTCTTGCATTTGAATGCGAATGTCAAAACATTGCAGTGTGTATGTGAGCATCATGAAATAGTACACTAATGAAAACCATTTTAAAAGCAATAAAAAAAAAAACATGGCAATATTCTAAACACCAAAACATAATAATATATTTGATACAGGTCTGCTGTCCTCACAGTTTGGTCACTCATTTCAGCCCATTATCACTACACATGCTGCAAGCTCGGCTTCTCCCATTCTGTTTATTCTGATCCATCTCGGATAATGTGCCTCCCACTACCTGCCATCTGCCAGTCTCCTCTCAGTCTGTTTGATCCACTTTTTGTCCATTAAATGCCAGTAGAACCATAGCGCTCATTAGAAAAGAAGCTTTGCAAAAGTGAGACTTCATACAGCGACTGCTACGATGGAGCACTATAACTCCTTCAGTCGCACGCTGAGGCCTTTGACAAGGTCTTTCAGCAGCCTTGCCTTTGTGGCACAGCAGACTCAGAAGACAGTTTAAAGTAATTGTTCACCTCAAACATCAAAATCCTGTCATTTATTCCCAAACCTGCATGATTTTCTTTCTTTCATGAAACATAAAAGGTGAATTTTTGAACAATATTGTGGTGAAATGATAAGGAATGGGGCTAGTATAATAAAACTGAATGAGAAATAGAGCTGTCAAGCTTCAAAAAGAATGCAGAAGCACCATAAAAATAAATTAAAAGTAGTCCATATGACTAGTATGACCATATTTTATATAATCTGAACTCATACAGCATTGTTTCATTGTGTGAGTGAGAACCGGATCAGTCTGATTTGTGAACGAATCATCTGAATGAAAAGAGGACCACTTTCATGATACTTTTATGGTGATTTTTGGTAATTTGTCAGCTTGACAGCCCCAATCCTCATTCATCTTCATTACAATGAAAAACAGTGGGCAGGATATTCTTTAAGAAAGAAAGGCATACAGGTTTAGAATGCCATGAATATTAACAAATAATTACAGTTGTTCATTTTGGTGTGTACCATCCCTTTAACTAATACATTTGTCTTAAGGTTTGCTTCACAGATTACTAAATGGCTTGCATGCAAAATAAATTGGCTTGTTATTTGAAGCTGGGGTCTTGATCTTTTGAAAGCTTTACTGCATTGAGTCATTTGCGTCTAAACCTATTATAATGCAATGCTTTAAGAAGGTCATGAGTCATTAATCTATTCCCATTCTAAATCTCATTATAAATACTTAAAGATAAAGCCAAAACCTGTGATATGTAAATGTAAATATGTAAAAAGATAAGACTACTGCTTGAGCTGAACTGCTGTAAAATGCAAACCCCAGTGAGGCACTTTAGAGGAGATATGTAAGAAAACTGAACTGAGTCACCCCTCCAGATCTCTCCGACTGATGCGTCAAGTGCCATTTGTATCAGGTAGTAGCATTGAGGATTGTTGGTGAGGAGCTGTTTTTTAATTTTGAGGAATGCTGAGGATGGTTTCAAACCTTTTGTAGGCTTTCTGTAAGAAATAAAACTGTTGTTTGGTCATTCAGATAACCTCATTTGATATCACAAATTGGACTCAATGTAATAAAATAATTATTCAAATAAATAACAGGTGTATTATTACAGATGTTACCAGGGGCCCGTTTCAATAAGGAGGTTCAACCAACTCTGAGTTGAAACTTGAACTCTGAGTTGACTTACTCTGAGATGGGAAATTCTGAGTTTTCTGTTTCAGAACAGCTGAATTGAGTTAGTTCAATCGACTCTGAGTAGGTTGACTCGGAGTTAAGCAAGACTATGAAAAGCCATCATCAATGGAGCTCCGATATTACGATTCACCATGGCAACAGCACGTGACAAAATGACGTCTGCATACTTCTGAGTCAATGCAAGTTTAATTCTTATCACTGTTATAATATCAAAGGTGAAAACTGGTAGAATGGTAAGTTATTGAACTAATATTTATTTGGTATCCCACATGCAAAAGAAGAAGAAGAAGAAAAAAGAATGCAGGATGCAATAATAAGAGTGTAAATGATTTTATCGTTATTAAACACTCGTTAGGCAATTTACTTCCACTTTTAGAACGTTTTCTTCATCTTTATTGAAAATAAATGCCTTTCTGATGTGATATGTGATGGGAAAAGGGAGAATAGCGAGCTCGGCAAAAGGCGGATTCGAACCCAGTCAATCACATCACAAGTTAATTCTCCGCACCCAATACACTATTGCCTACACCACTGCAGCCACAAGAACGTGCAGCAATTTTAACCTGGTGTGACATTGGTGGGCGGAGCTACTGTAAATTTGCACTTAGTAATACCCAGGTGAAAAAAAAGTATACTTGAGTCCATTAAAAAAATACTTAAATACAAGCAAGTACATTTGTAGTACATTCTTTATTTTGGTGCTAAATAAAAGTGTCAAAGTTATACACTATAAATACACTAATTCAGTGTATATTTGTACTTCAGTAGTACTTCACTGCACTTGGAAAAGTATACTAAATAACACTACTACTTAAATAGATTTTTAGTGCAATGAAATAAAAATATACAGAGGAGTTTTATTAGTGTATTTGTTAAAAGTATGCTTTCAATGCTTTAAAATGATATCAATCTTAGTAGACTTTTATATAGTAATAGTATAGTAAATTTAAATGACATTGATTTTCTTACAAATATATTACTAATGTACTAGTTATAAGTACATTTTCCCCCAGGTGAAAAAAAGTGCAGTAAAATACACTTTATTTTAGTACACAGTACACTTCCATAATTGACTTAAAGTGCTCTATTTTCGTGCACTTATTTTGTACTTAATATACTAAAAGCTGTACTTTAGTACTTCTTAAGGTAATCTTAAGAACATCTAAGTGTACTCAACTGTGCTATTTTGAGACACCATGAATTTGAACTAAAATGTGCTTTTAACATACTATCTCTGTATTTAAAAATGTGTATTTAGTTACCACTTGTAGTACACTTGAACCCATCTTTCATACACCTTTAAATGTACTCATCAGACATAGGAAATACACTTTGAATTATTTAAAATATAAGAATAATATATGATATATACAAAATGTATTCGTAATGTTGTTGGCAATAAATTATAAATACATTTTGTATATATTCATTATATATTAATCTTATATTTGAAATACATCATAAGTCTATTTTAAAAGTGTTTGAAAGATGGGTTCAAGTGTACTACAAGTGGTAACTAAATAAAACATTTACAGAGATAGTATGTTAAAAGCACATTTTAGTTCAAATTCATGGTGTCTCAAAATAGCACAGTTGAGTACACTTAGATGTTCTTAAGATTATCTTAAGAAGTACTAAAGAAGAGCTTTTAGTATATTAAGTACAAAATAAGTGCACAGAAATAGAGCACTTTAAGTACATTATGGAAGTGTACTAAGTGTACTAAAATAAAGTGTATTTTACTGCACTTTTTTTTCACCTGGGTAGACACTCCCGACACTTTCCGTTTGCATTAAGATTATTTTTATTACCACACTGGCAGATATTGATAATTTTACTTAAGTAAAATGCACTTAATTTAGATCCCCCCAGGAAACAAGACCAAACATCTTATATCATTTTCATTTCCATCTTGATTTATGAATTTTTAGATATTTGTACTTGAAATATGATGAAAAATACTCAGTAAGAAAAGCATTTTTGTAGTGTGAATGAATGAGTTAACTATTTAAACATCACTTGCACTTTAAAAAGGGGGAGGAGACCGAAGGAAACTCTGGGTTTACCAAAGAAAACCTGCTCCCGACCAGGTTAGGTTCACAGAGTAAGTTACCATGGTAACTGACTCTGAGTAGTAGTTACCTCTCTTTCAGAAATGGGCTTGACTTACCCTGCTTTCTCGGGTTTCACATACCTCCCATTCTGAAACAGAAAACCCAGAGTTTCCCTCATTCCAGGGTTAACATACTCAAAGTTTTCACTTAACCTCCTTTCTGAAACGGGCCCCAGGTGTTTAGTATTATTTATATACTACTATAGTACTTATAAATATTTTAATAAGCTTTCAGTAATTTTGTTGTGCTTTAATTTTTTATTTTTTTTTACTTAGCTTTATGTTATTGTTTTAATTGTAATAATTTTAGCACTTCAATGTTTCAGTTAGTAGCCAAGGCATTTACAATTTTGCCTTCTTTGTTTTTATGTTTGTTTTTCATCTAATATTTATCTTTACTTTAGTTCAGCTTTATGTCAATTAACAAATTTTAACAAGTTTCAGTTAACAATATCAACATTGGTAAATAATTATGCTAAAATAATAGCTCGCACAAAAATAAAATGAGGAACAAACCAAAATTTCAGTTATTAGTCACTGAAAATCAGTTACTTTTTTTTTTCTTTTTTTTTTTTGTGGCCCACAAAAAAGAATGTCATATGAGTTCGGAGTGACATGAGGCTGAGTAAAAAATGGCTTTATGGATATATTTCATATTTGACTTTATGGATCAGGCTTTGAGGAAATTAGAACNATTGGTAAATAATTATGCTAAAATAAT
Organism: Anabarilius grahami; assembly: GCA_003731715.1. Taxonomy (NCBI): domain Eukaryota; kingdom Metazoa; phylum Chordata; class Actinopteri; order Cypriniformes; family Xenocyprididae; genus Anabarilius; species Anabarilius grahami. The sequence goes on along the minus strand of RJVU01008096.1, from coordinate 278,825 downwards.
AGCTCGCACAAAAATAAAATGAGGAACAAACCAAAATTTCAGTTATTAGTCACTGAAAATCAGTTACTTTTTTTTTTCTTTTTCTTTTTTTTGTGGCCCACAAAAAAGAATGTCATGTGAGTTTGGAGTGACATGAGGCTGAGTAAAAAATGGCTTTATGGATATATTTCATATTTGACTTTATGGATCAGGCTTTGAGGAAATTAGAACCTACAACCTTTCAGTTACAAGACTAGATATTTAACCATTAGGCTACACAATCCACATTTATTCATTAACTATTCAGTTCTCCCATATATTCTACTATTCAAAAGTTTATGGTCAGTACAGATCTTCTTTTTTTAAATTTTTTTAAAGAAATCAATACATTTATTTAGCAAGAACACATTAAATTGATCAAAAGTGATGGAAAAGAAATGCATGCTGTTTTAAAAGATTTATATATGAAATAAATGCTGTTCTTTTGAACTTTCTATTCATCAAATAATCCTGAATGCATCACTGTTTCCACAAAAATATTAAGTAGCACAACTGTTTTCAACATTGATAATAAGAAATGCTTCTTGAGCACCAAATCAGCATATTAGAATGATTTTTTGAAGGATCATGTGACACGGAAGACTTCTAAAAATCCAGCTTTTCATAACATTAATAAATTACATTTTATATATATATATATATTAAAATAGAAAAATTTTAAATTGTAATACTTCACAATATTACAGTATTTTTGATCAAATAAATGCAGCTAAGACACACCAAGACCAACATCAGGCCGTCATTGAGCATCAGCCGGCCCAGTTTTTGCGGTGTGCACCTTCGGCACTAGTCAGACCCCATTGGAGGCTTTATGGCCAGTTGAGCATATTGAATCTGCATCTGTTGCCGCCAATGGTCGCTAGTTCTTTCATGTTGGCTCGGTGTGTCACGGCCATAAGAGGAAATAAAAAAATAAATTAAAAAAAACATTATAAAAAAATCTTACCGACCCCATACTTTTGAACTGCAGTGCATACGTACAGTACCAGCTGTCTTGTGATTTCTGATATTCTTTTACTTACAGGCTACAGGGAGCAGGCCGCCCCTCAGCAGCTCTGATTGCTGTCCTCCAAACCTAATCTTGAATGTGCACCTTTCTCCTGTGCTGTCTGGCCAACATGTATGGGAGCTTTGAGGCGGCCCCCACGAGGCCTGGGAGATCGAGGGGTTGATCACATGCAGATTTTCAGCCCAACTCCTGCTACTTCCTGTCCTGTCAGGTACTGCATTAAGGGGACCTGACTGTTGAAGGACAGCAGAAAGAATGAACATTCTGTGAATATCTCTAAAAATTGTGCAAACGTGCAAAACGTCTATGTGTCGAACACGTCCTATTCCTGTCAGGGAAAACCGATCTTAAGCATAGTTAACCCTGTAGTCTTAATGTATGTATTAAATTGACCAATATACACTATGAACGTTTTCAGTTTGTAAAAAAAAAATCTATTTGTTAAAGAGCTTTGTGGTGTCCAATGAAGTAGCTGAAGGAAACTTAAAGGAACAGTTCACCCAAAATTAGTCACCCTCATGTTTGTTCGTGCAAAATAAAAATAAAATACATTTTGGTTGAACTATCCCTTTAAAATTATGCTTCTCACAGAGCACTATGAATACATAATTACACTGAATATTTTTAAGTCATGTGCATTACAGTGTCTACAGTATTTCTTTATAGTGTGCTGTGTTTTTATTACTTAAATTAAGCCTTATAACGCAGGAAGTGTGTATCAATTTGTTTTATAAAATATAACTTGTATTCTACACGAATACATCACCTGTTATTGTTAATCTCTATTAGTCTTAATACCTGGAGACCACCAGCCAGAAATGTAACCTTTTTCTCCAGTAATTATCTGTTGTTAAGTAAAACAGCCAAGTATTGGTGATTCACTGTATGCCAGTTTCCATAGTGACTGGCCACTTTAATCAACCAATGCGTAGGGTATGAAATAATGTAATTAAGTGTGAGTTATTTTTATGTGACCGACATAGGAGAACGGCATGGCGCAAATTGAAAAAGGCAAAACATTATGATTTAAGACTGACATCCAAAATTAACCACCAGTTTCAAATGGCTGCAGCAACTGAGCAAGGAGAATTTGTGCTTTGCTGAGTGTGCGATACATTCGGAAAATTCAAGCCCTAAATATTAACTGTTCTGAACTGGTTCATTGTGCTATTCACACTGAAGAGTCTCACATTTTATTGAGTCTCTTTTTTCGGATATTATAAATATATACAAGCTCTGGTGTGAATGTGTGTTGTGAATGTATTTGAGGATTTGTTGTAAATATGGTCAGAAAGTGAATTAGTTCTGTAAAGTCGTGTGCTGTTGTGTTTAGTGCGGCCTTTTAAATACAAACATTATATTCCAGTGCTAAGTCCAAAGGCCTAAATATATTACAGCCAAACATATGTTACTCAGCAGACTTACACAATGACATTGTCACATCTCTAGAAATGTCAGAGGTACCATATCTAATAAATTCTGCCTTAAAAAAATTGACATTTTGGTGTCTTGATTCATTTTCTAATTACAAATAGCTAAGAAATGCATCCAAAAGTAACTAATCTGGCGGCATTATCAAAAATGTAAGCAATGTTTCTTTTTCTGCAATGGTGCTACTCAAAATCCTGCTAATTTGAGCTCAATTAGGTGTGTGGATATTTAATCTGTTTAATGTGAGGATTTTTATATCATCGCCATGACATTTTTAACTACTTCTGGCCTGCCAGCATGAGAAACAGAAAGCCCATAAAAAAACATTAATGAAATTAACCAGGCTATCATCTAATGATAACAGGAACTGAAGATGTCCCTTGGTCACAACAGCTCACAAATCAGTATAGAGACATGACTTAAAGGCATTTACCCAACTTACTGAAATTAACACCATTAAAAGGAGATGAGAGACTTCCTCTCTTGGGGAAAGATGAGGATGTTTCACAAACAAATATGTACTTTTGTACCAAATCGATACTTAAACAGAAAAAAACAATTATATTAGTCTTTCTACTGTATTAGTGACAAACAGAAAGACACAAAGTTATCACGCAATTCTTCTCGTAGGATCATTTTATTTAGCAAAAAAATCTCACCATTCACTGATGCATCCAGGTCACACTTAATCCATTATATGTCTGGTCTAAAACTCTCATGGTTTGCCGCAGGACAGCAAATACGAGTACATTTTCTGTCATCTTTGAAGGACTGTGATATGAAGAGTGTGCAAAGTAACATTTTAGCAACTGTGTGAAAGTGAATAGCACATAACAAGTACAAATTGTCCGGATAGATATTCATGTTTATACCAGTAGCTATTGTGCCGCACAATACTGGTATAAACATGAATATCTATTGGTTCAATATGCATCACGTGGCTAAACATGCAATACGTTTTCACAATCCACACTACAACGCAAAAACGGCGTTTTCAAATTTATCCATTTTGAAGAGCGTTTTCAAAAAGCTTCGTTTTCGTTAAAGCTGCAGTCCGTAAGTTTTGCCTCTTTGTCGTCATCTCTGTTTGAAACCTGCAATTGCAGTTATTTGCGGAATTATCATCTTTACATGGGTTGTGCATCAGCATGGCTCCTCAGCGCGGATTAATCTAATGTTTGCTGTCAGTCACCACACCGGTGTGGATACTGTACTTTGGAATTACAGATTCTACGTCTTGGAAGTATGACCAAAATAAGAATTTTCACCGGAAAATGTCATCTTAAGGAGTAAGTAACATGTCTGACACTTTTGTTCTGACTTAACTTTTATTTCAATTTCTGTAGCCAGTCCTAAGTCTTTTGCTTTTGACTGTGGGTGAATCTCCAGTTGTCACTGATGATTGTCTTTTGGACCTTTCTGGATTACAATCCGCCATCAAAATAAGTTTAATTATTCCAGCTACTGTGAGAAAAGGCTATAAATTATCCGCTACCCGCAGCATCCTCCACATGCCATATAGCCTACTAGCTGGGACTCCTTTATGTAAACAGAAGTGATGTAATGAAGCAAAGACGAACGGCTGCATGCTCGAATTTTTAGTGGAAACCCACAAGTACTGATTTTATTATAAAACATTATTACAAGCTTACCTTTGTGAATCGGGCTAAGGCAAGGAGATAGTTTTGAACACTGGCTGGTTATGTACTTGCTCAAAAATTGATTTTGGATCATTTTTAACCCAAAAAAGTTTGCAGCTTTAATAAAGACGCTGCCTCAGTGTGGACGGAAGGCCAAAACGGAGAGAAAAAGCGTATTACGTATTAGTGTGGACAAAACTGACAGATGGCTTTGTATTTCTGTGCTTGGTTTGTTAGGAGTGTATTCACACTTGGTGAAAATGCTCATCTTGGCAAGATAATGTAAACAGATGTTGGTTATGTCTTACATGATTGTAAACTGGTGGGACTTTAAATTATTTATGCATAATGGTTTTGCTACTGAAAAGCATGAGGCATGATAACCATCAGAACAGACTGCAATGTTTTCCTCCAATATTTGTTTGCCTAGTTTAATTCCTGCTTTGTATTGGAAGTGCATATGACTGAGTGCACAATTACTTCTTAGCTTAAGGGATGGTTTTTATAATAGCTGTGAAAGACTGGGATTTAGTACGTCTGTCAGAAATGCTTTAAATGCCATCAGGTGAGCTGCTATTTTAGTTGTCTAAGCTGCCCAAAAATCCACAAACCTCAACAATTTTGTATAGAGGAAAGAAAACGAATCCTGTCTGGCTTTCCAAATGCCAAATGGTCTTACCTTAAAGGTTGCTCTACAATACAGTAAATAGCATGGTGTTTTTTATTACTTTTATGATTTCAGCAAATGTCAATACGGTTTTACTATAGGCAAAACAGTACACTGTAAATGAGAGGATGGCTCCATAAAACTTTTTCGAATGAACTGGGATTGACTTGACATCAATTTTCACACTGTTGCATTGTAGTTGAGCTTAACCCATCTGGACATCAGACAACCCATTAGACAAACATTCCTTTTTACAAATATTTTTTGTCATATTTTCCAATTAAAAATAAAAACACTTGAAAAGGTATATTTACTTGAACACTGAGATATTAAGAGAAAGAATGCTTCAAAGAATGCATATTGAATATAAGTGCATGTTGTCTTACTGCACTTTACTTTAATAAATGTAAATAAATGCTGTTCACTGAACTTTCTATTCAAGAATCCTAAAAAAATGTATCACGGTTACCACAAAAATGTTAAGCAGCACAACCGTTTTCTACATTGATAATAATGTTTCTTGACCAGCAAATCAGCATATTAGAATGATTTCTGAAGGATCATGTGACACTGAAGACTGGAGTAATGATGCGAAAAATTCAGCTTTGCCATCACAGGAATACATTTCATTTTAAAAATGTACTCAAATAGAAAACAGTTATTTTATATTGTAATAATATTTCACAATATTACTGTTTTTACTGTATTTTTTGATCAAATAAATGCAGCCTTGGTAAGCATAAGAGACTTCTTTCAAAAACATGTAAAAATTTTAATATTTCTAAAATTGACAGGTACTGTATATAACTGAAAAGGTAAAAAACATAAAAAATAAAAAAAGGTATCCTTTTTCACAGCATAAAATACATTATTTGGATATTTACAAAATTGCATTTGTGAAGTAAAGTACTGTCTGTGCCAAAAATATCTACCATAATTTTTGCTGCATTTTTTCTCCCTCTTATAGTGTCTCATGGGTCTAGGGTTATCTCAGACTGTTTCCAAAGCATAATCATTTGCCTCCTTTTCCAAATAAGGCTGTTCCTTGTGCAGTTGGGCATGTATTCTATCATCGCAGGCCTTTTCCCTGCATTCCTCTAGTCTCGCTGTTTTTTCTCGTCTCTCGTGATAAAACCAACCGAAGGCACCGTGAATAGTTTCGGTAAACAATTTAATGTTATGTGTACAGCCGTGCTTGTAAAACCAAACACTTTCATGATCTACATGCCAAACAAACTGTTCTGTACCATGAAGACTCTTATGAACCATACTGGGCTGGTTTACAGCTGAGGAGAGATGGGTAAATAAAGAGATTCTGAGGTTTAAACTAGTGTACACCAAGAACATGCGCTGCACAACTGACCCCTATTTACACAGACATCTTTAATCACTCCCTGTCCACATCCTCCATTCTGAGAAAACCACTATGGTGCCACTGTGCCCTCCAAAAAAGGTGTCAAGCCGAAACGAGCGACCAGTTGCACTAAGACAAGGCTCATTTTAGATGTCCACCGCCTCATGTAGTAGACAAGAGTGGGTAGTTATAGTCAGCGGGAGGAATACTTCTACCTAAACAATTGGGATTGAATATCACAATGCTTAACACTTCTCATTTTCAGAAAAAAATTCAAGAAAATATCAATGAAAGTCAATAGCATAAACTACTTTCCACTCGTAGGGCCTAGCAAAATAAGTACAACATCAGAAAAAAATGTTGATTTTGGTCGAATTTGAGGTTTTCACAAAAACAAGTTTTCTGAGTGTTCACCACTCGTGCTTCCTCTCAGCAACTTCCTCATTAGTCCAAGTCTGTTATCGTTTTATAGCGCAGCATTCCAACTTTGTGAATATACAAAGCAAATTTTTGATGGCACGAGTCTGAACCAATGAAATGTGATTTTCAAACTAATGGCGATGTAAACAAAACGATCTTACTCGCGCGGACTGACAGATCCGAAGCGCTCGCACAAAGACGCCTCAGACAGCGCAGGATCCTGATATAGACCTACACATAGGGTGAATTGCCCTAATGTGGGACATTTTTTGCATTTCAGACTTCTGTGACATATTGCGATTTGTAGCCAAAACATTAAATTCACACACAATACCATTTTAAAAACCCCAGGATGTCTCCCAATCAAATCAAAAGAGAAAATGCAGATAACACATTCATAAAAAAAATATATTTAGACATATTAGTGCTCTTAGTGCAAGTCGTCTAAAACAATCTGGTGCTTCCTAATGTGGGACAGTTGTGTCCCTAATGTGGGACACTGAAAAGCCTATGATAAAAGGCCAAAATCTATGATGATGATAATGATAACAATAATAATAATCATAATCATAAAAGGTCTATGAAAAGGCCAAAGTCTATGATAAAATGCCAAAATCATTTGATTCATGCAGAATAGTAAAATCTTCTTAAGTTAGTAATTCTCTTGGTTATGGATGGATTGATTGATTAATAATTGAACATCACCAGAGAAATAATACAATATGATAGTTTTGATGCATTTATTGTAAAGACATTAGGCAACTATTTTCATAGGCTATGTTATGTTATATGTATAGAAAAGAGTTATATGCACAGTCAGAATTCCTCACTGTTCTCTTGTTCATTTTACTTAACAACAAACACGTGCAACCACAACAGGCTTATTTGAAGGCAAAATATTAAATCTTGCAACCTGGAGAAAAAAAAGAAAAAAAAACTTTGAACAAAATTTAGGCTAGATTTAACCTCGAGTCACAATTCATAAAAATGTTATGAACTGCATAAATGTTTAAGACCATTTGGCCTAATGTTTTCTATTTTACTAAACAACAAACACACACAATCATTCTATTATTGCATAACAACACTAAAACACTGTAAATAACCATTTTTGTCCCACAAACCATGCCCCACCACACATTTTTGACTGACTGAAGTACTGTCCCACATTAGGCAAATCATACTGTCCCACTTTTTGAAACCACATTTCCTAAAGTGGGACACTAGGAAATTTGATAAAAATATAAAATGTATAGTTTATACATACAAAGTTATAATATTTTTTGATGGACATACATTTCATAAGCACATTAGGCCAAAAAGTATCATGATTTTTTAGTTTAAAATTAATTTATACTCCTTAATATCAAGTTTGTCAAAACTCTATGTCATTGACCTTTGGGTGGCTTTCACACAAGGTCCTTCCTTTTTGATGATTGCTACAGTCTCATATATGATTGGACATTTGAGAGGCTATGTGATTTTGATCACATGGCACCACAGCTTCAGATAACCCATAGTTTCACTGACATTCACGTATTTATGTGGGACCTACAAACACTAAACCTTAGGTGTCCCACATTAGGGCAATTCACCCTAAACAGAATTACAGTACTTCAAAATATTGAAGTAAAATATTGAAACAAAAGTTGAATATATATATGTTCCTATAGATATTTGGTTTTGACGAGATGTGTGCCAAATTAGGTTATATTAACAGGGATTTTAAGGTATGGTTGCTAGGTGATTTTGTTTTGGAACCTTTAGAAAACGAACTCAATTTTTCTCAAAATTGCTGACTCGATTTCAAAAAGGTGTAGCTCAGTCATTTTTTGTCGGATTCCAACAAATCATACATCATATTTAAGGTTTTTTTATAGAGATTGTGAAAATTTGCTTATTGCGACTCATTTTGTCACAGATGATAAACAGATTGAATTTAGGCTTTTATTACTAGCCTATCACTATTTGTCTGAAAGCCATAACTATGATTTTGTTAATGTACTGTTTGCGGATTTATATTCTTATTTGCACAAAATGTAAAAAATATTGCACGTTTAATAAACCTATTTTTTGTCTTTTAATTGTTGTATACAATATCTTCCTAGTTGTTGAAAGAATAGACTTTTGTTATTACTTGAAGACCCAGCAGATGGCGCTCTTAGATTAGCACTCATTCTCCTGCTGCTCACTACATGAAGAAAAATGAAAACTCAAAACAGCTGTAATAATATTTGTTGTATAATAATGTAGGCTATTATAGCCTAAGTATAATAGTGATCGGTCCTTTCAGTTTCTTTGTATCCACAGGATACACCCACACAAATATACCAGTAATACTTTCAATCACTCATGTCATGTCCACTGAGTACCACAAAGTCAGCCAAACAAACATTTCAGTGCCAACATTTATAAACGGTTGTTTGTATTTCATATTTTCGTATCTTTTTCCAATATAAGGCTTCTGAAATAACAGATGACATCATGGAGACATCATGGTCTGGATGTATGTTGACAGAAACTAACATCCCAACTACTGAAACCTCTCATTACCAGACTGTCTTGGCTGGCTGCCGAGGAATGCAGGAGATGCAATTCCCACTGTATCCATTACATCACAAACATAAACAAATGGTACCTTTTCTTCAGAACATTCCTCTGAAGTCCATCGGGAATTAAACTAAACATTATATTGCAACTTTTCCACACAAAGGACACAACTACACTCAGCCTATACTTAAAATAAAAAGTGGAAGTGACGTATAGCCAAGTATGGTGTCCCATACTCAGAATTTGGCACACACACCCGGAGCAGTGGACTGCCGTTTTTGCTGCAGCGCCCAGGGAGCGATTGGGGGTTAGGTGCCTTGCTCAATGGCACCTCAGTTGTGGGTAATGAGAGTGGAAGAGAGCGTTGTTTATTCACTGCCCCACCTACATTTCCTGCCAGAGACTCGAACCCGTGGCCTTCGGGTTACAAGACCGACTCTTTAACCATTAGGCCACAACTGCCCAAAATAAAAATACATTGTAGGTATACAATACCAGTCAAAAGTTTGGAAACATTACTATTTTAATGTTTTTGAACAAAGTCTCTTATGCTCATTAAGGCTGAATTTATTTCATAATAAATACAGAAAAAACTAAAATATTGTGAAATATTACTACAATTTAAAATTATGGTTTTCTATTTTAATATGCTTTAAAATAAAAAAAAAATTCTGAGATGCAAAGCTGAATTTTCAGCATCATTACTCCAGTCTTCAGTGTCACATGATCCTTCAGAAATCATTCTAATATGCTGATTTGATACTCAGTTATTATCAATGTTGAAAACAGTTGTGTTGATTAATATTTTTTTGGAACCTGTGATACTTTTTTCAGGATTCACTGATGAATAAAAGGTTAAAAAGAACATCATTTATTCAAAATATAAATCTTTTCTAACAATATAAATCTTTACTATCACTTTTTATCAATCCGTGTTGAATAAAAGTATTAATTTCTTTCAAAAAAAAGAAAAAAAATTACTAACCCCAAACTTTTGAACGGTAGTGTATATTGTTACAAAAGATTTCTATTTTAAATAAATGCTGATATTTTTTTTTTACATTTTATTCATCAAAGAATCCTGAAAAAGAATCACAGGTTATAAAATAATATTAAGCAGCACAACTGTTTCCAACATTGATAATAAATCAGCATATTAGAATGATTTCTGAAGGATCATGTGACACTGAAGACTGGAGTAATGATGCTGACAATTCAGCTTTTCATCACAGAAATAAATTATATTTTAAAGTATATTAAAATAGAAAACCATAATTTTAAATTCTAATAATATTTCACAGTATTATTGTTGTTTTTGTATTTATTATAAAATTATGCAGCATAAGAGACTTTGTTTAAAAACATTAAAAATAATAATGTTTCCAAACTTTTGACTGGTAGTGTAGTAAAACATCCAAATGTAAGAAATTGAATCAATATACTACAAGATCTATAATAAATTAGAATGATCGTACATATTTATATAGTTATTGTATTACGGCCCGCTGGAATACTCACTTGTGATGGGTTAAAGGGTTACTAGTTCACCCAAAAATTAAAATTCTGTCATTAATTACTCACCCTCATGTCATTCCACACCGTAAGACCTTCATTCATCTTAAGAACACAAATTAATATATTTTTGATGAAATCCGAGAGCTCAACTTAGACAGCAATTGAATTACCACTGTCAAGGTCCAGAAAGGTAGGCTATAAGACATCATTAAAATAGTCCACGTGACTACAGTGGTTCAACCTTAATTTTATGAAGCGACGAGAATACTTTTTGGTGCGCAAAAACAAAACAAAAATAGCGATAAATAACGATAAAACATTACTCTCTTCCCTGCACAGTGTAGCGCTTCCGTGTTTACGTCCAAATGCCGGCTCAGTATTGGCTGACGCTGTACACGTGAGCAGCACGATGCACCCGTTTTTTGTTTTGTTTTTTGCGCACAAAAAGTATTCTCGTCGGTTTGGAAAAACATGAGGGTGGGTAATTAATGACATAATTTTCATTTTTGGGTGAACTAACCCTTTAATCGTCGTTTTCAGCTGTCAAATGTTCTGAATAATCACGGCGCTCAATCGGGCAAACGCTTTATAAATGACCGCCTATCTCACCAGTACTAGGTTCATCTTTCTCATGTCACTCCGCGCTGTCTTTTCATATTTACGGAAGTATGGCGCCATCTAGGGGCTCAAACGGTAACTGATTGTAAAAAAAATGGCTTCGAATTGTTATGGAGAACGTGATCCTTTTGGTTGATCGCTAAGAGTCCCCAAGACACCGAAAACATAGAAAGAACAAGATACTGGTAAGACACAGGTAAGTGCTGGATGAGAGAGAAGTTATTGCTGATTATTAATAATGCATTAATATTGTTATTGTTGTTGCAGCGTCTACTCTCTAAGGCGGTGTTTCTGTTCCTGGAGGCACACCAACTACACATTTAGAATGTCTCCCTTATCTGAACCATATATTTCTGGTCTTGGAGTTTCTACTAACGAACTGATGAGTTGAATCAGGTGTGTTTGATTAGGAAGATCTGGAAATTGTGCACTGTTAGTGTGCCTCCAGGAACAGGGTTGGGAAAGGGGCTGTTTTTTTTTTAGCTGCTATTCCAATCAGTAATGTAGACAATATTTAATTATTAAAAAATTAATATTTAATTATTTAAATATTAATATTTAACTATTTATTTATTTATTACCAGACTATCTACTTGTGTGTTTGTGTCACATTCTATTGATTAGTTAAATGTGTAGAACTAATTAAAGCTCTTCATTGATTTGCCCCATGTTCTGTGTATCAATCATGATGCAATGCAACAGGTCAATGCATTTGACCTATAAAACGCTCTATTTCAATAAATAATTTGCCTCTTAAGTTAAACCTAAAGGCCTTATCAGTAAGACAGTATTCACTTCTTAAATGCAGAGAATAGTCTAAACTCTCTTTGAATTATGACTAAAGATTTGTCAAACTTTTAGTGTCTTCTAATCTTTTCCTCTCTGAGTTCTGCCTATTCCTCATAGCTGCTGCTCTGAAGTTTGACTTGTATGACTACATTTATTTTTTAGCACCGTGCTTTCTGATGTCAGTGCTTTGTGGGAAGAGTACTGCCATGGGTCAAGGGCTTCATACTTGAATGTTTTTGCTGTATGGTCCTTTTATTAGTATAGTTGTGAGTGTGAGGCTGGTGGGCGGTTGGCTTCCTGACTCTTGAACGTGGCCTCACTCCAAGCTCCCTGCTCCCCAGGCTAATATTTCTGAGGCTCACTGCCAGTGGTGTGAATCAGTCCAAGTATGACTAAATAAGGTAGTCCAGTTTATTCAAGAGAAGAAAATGCAAAATAAGCAGCTTAACCTCCACTATTTATGCCATCAGATAAAAATAGTTTTATTTGTGCACCCTCTGCTGCACCATAGACTAATAGCCTACATCTGATCAGGTTAGGATAGATGGATGCCAGAAATATGTAACCACTGCCCTGGAACCACTGATTGAACAACAATTTTGACTGAGTGCATACGTACAGTGAGTGTCGTCAAGAGGAAATACTGTGGGGGAAAAAAGTATGCATCATTTTGAATAGGCTTTTAGACCATGTCAGTACGTTAAACTAGAGAGACACTAGGTGGCAACTATTCACTTTGAAAGAAAAGAACTTGCTTTAATCCTTTAGAGTTATTTCCAGCATATCAGTTTGTTTAAAAGGGGTCCTATTATTCTTTTTTACATTTTCAACTTTATTTATTTTCTTGGTGGTTATACATGGCAACGTTTTTTTGAGCAATGTCACCGGGCAATGTTGCTTGGGCACTTTCCCATTGAGAATGGGCAACAGGTTTATATCTGGATACTTTAGATCAGTCATTGGCCCTGTGTCTCACCTGGTTGCCTGTTGATGGCAACATTGCCCAGCAACATTGCTCAAAAAGTTGCCCTGTGTATCATCATCTTTAGAGTTTTCTTCTAGGAACATACATGCCACAATATTCCTAATTGAAATAATTATTGCCTAAGGCATATGCAAAAATGGTTCAAGGCCTGGTTGAGTTGCTTTAGTAGTGTGTTGAAAGGTAAGAGATGTGACATTGTATAGATAAGAGGTGTGACATTTCCGAAACACGCTCAAAGCAGTTGACCAATCACAGCACACTGGTCAAGCCGACCAATCAGAGCACATTGTGCTTTTCAGAAGGAGGGGCTTCATAGATACAGAAACTTAACAGATCGTTACTGACAGAGTGAAAGGAGAGGTGCTGCAACAATATAAAATATGTGGGGAAAAAATATGTTTTTTGAATATTCAAGCATGAAAACCTATTCTAGAAGTCCCCAAAAACAAGACTTTGAAAAAGGACATAATAGGTCCCCTTTAAGAAGACCTTTGAGGTGTTTGTAAATCATCACATAACTTATCTTTTTTATTCATATAAATATTGGCGCTGGAAATGTTGATTTCCGTTTGACAATCCAGGAATGATTACTTACACTGAATATGACCTCATCAGACTACATCAGTATTTATTTCCTGCAAAGGCATAAAGCTTTTCTTTATCTTGTCTAAAAATAAATCATTAAATGCTAAAAAATCTGTCATTTTAAATTCTACAAGCGAATTTTAGAATCATAGAACAACAATTTACAATATGAAAAAGATTGAAAGGGATAGTTCACCCAAAAAGGAAAATTCTGTCATCATTTACTCACCCTCAAGTTGTTCCAAACCTGTATGAATTTCTTTCTTCTGCTGAACTCAAAAGAATATATTTTCATACAGATTTGGAACAACTTGAGGGTGAGTAAATGATGACCGAATTTTAAGATTACGTTTAACTATGTTATTAAATTATTTATCAAACTTTTTAAAATCTCTATCACCAGATAAAGAAAAGCCAAACCATGTTTTTTTTTTAACAAGTTGTTCATATTCTCCAGTAAAATTTTACAACCAAGCATAATTATGTAATTGCTGCATTAACATGGCAAGTGTACAGCAAGATAGAGACGCAAGATCTTAAGTTTCCTAAACATAGATAAAGGTTTTGGACCACAGCACAGATATTTAGATCACAGGAGAATTCTGATAGTGTGTTAATGTTCCTTTTGTTAAACATACATACAACATAAATGCAACAGGGTCAAATGTCACTGGTTGCAGAGATTTATTTTTTTAAAGAGACAGAGCACACTCTGAAGATGTTTGCACATTTTTTACACAGCAATGAGCTTAGCTTATATTACAGTGAACCACTACATCACCGAGATATGAGAGGTAAAGCCAAACAAACAAGAGAAGAAAATACAACAACAATGCAGCTACATTTAGTGTTCTTGTGCAAAATGTAACAAAACATAAAATATAAATATGAGTATGCGTATGACACCACTAGAAATTCCCACAATTTTTGACACCTCACAAATATGGCATGAACATCAAGGGCAATAAGGGGGACTTGGTCAGTTTTGTTTGTTCTCTGTAATTCAGCACCATAAACAGCAGGGGAAGTCCTACTTCCACGTTTTAGCTTGTGTAGGGAGAAAGTACATCTGGCCTTAAGATTTAGTTCAGAAAAATGCAATTTTGGGTGAATAGACCTGATTAAAGCTGCTGTAAGCATTTTTTTTAATGCCATCAAATGCAAAAATTACTTTAGTTTCCAAACAAGTCACCTTTTTCTTTCATTTTTCAGGTTAGGTTTCAGTTTAGTGTCACACATCTTGTGGTACACGCCGTAACAACACCATTATAATGGCAAGAAGAATGTTTCCTGTCAGCTTTTTTAAAGTAGCCATGTATTACATTCTATTTTTCATAGCA
>RJVU01008096.1:247105-263786 GCA_003731715.1 Anabarilius grahami | reverse complement strand
TGTTTGTAAAGTTTATGTGTGGTAGGCCTATTAAAAAAAATTACTTGCAGCAGCTATAATTTGACCCATTTCATTTTTGCAATCCATTTTAATCATGTTTAGGGAACTGGCTCCAGGATTTGAGAAAAGTTTCCACTCCACCTTTTGTCCTCTCTGTTCCTTTTGCATTCGTAAAAGGTCATTTAACAACAGCAAAATCTCGTCACAAATATATGATGGGTAAAAAAAAACAGTGTGGTGACATTTGGTTTGAGACCTCTCAATAACCCTTCTGCCTTGACGTCCTGACCTGTAGGTCTGCCCTAGGTGTTCCTCGCCTCGGGCTAAATCAACAACGACTAATCACTGATTGCGATTATGCTGGTGTCAGCACATGGTTTCCATACTGACCAACAAATTAGTTTTTATCTCCAGCGATATTTTGCTTTGAGCATTATCTCATTGTTTGGGGGTATGCAGGGATGGTTAATTTGCATGGCAAATAGTCATGCAAACAACAATCACCTCTCTCAAACATGATGCGTTCCGAAGAGTGGCGAGTCAACATTCAGAGGCGCTGCATCAAGCAGCGCCCTCAGGCACTTTTCAAAGGAAGAACAACATTTCTTAAGGCTCTTGTGGCGATCAGCTATGTTTGAACTTGCGTGGAATGCTTGACATTTTTGGTTAACAGATGTGTAGATTAAGATCACAGTCTGTATTAATATAAAAATATTGTAGCTCTTACAAAAGCTCTTATTTTAACCTCATTATAGTGACTCTAAGGACAGTTGCTGTTTGCAGCCCTTACAGATTTTTTTTTTCAAATACAAAAAAAGTGCAGACTGCGTGTTAACAGGGAACTTGAAAACATACCACAAGCGGTTATTGACATCTTTTTAAACTGGAGCCACTTCCTGAGAAAAAACTTTGACACTCAATTATTTTGGGCACTTGGGCATAGGGCTGGGTAAAAATATTGTTTTTCCAATTAATTGTGATCTTCATATGAACAGTTCTGATGTAGATTCTTAATATCCCAAGATGACGATTAATCTTTTACTGTTTTACATTTGTGGCTGTGTGATAAAATATTTGTACTGTTCTTCCCGTCCTACAGATGGCACTGTGTTCTGCTAAAACGACTCACTTCAAATCATCTCCCTGCTGCTTAATCTTCATTGACACAGCAAAAAAAAAAATCATATTTTTAATATGTATTTCATAGTTTGTAGTCTGTTTTGTTTCCGGTTTTGAATGTGATGCAATACAAATGATGGCAAGAAATGTTTCTATTAAGGTGTGAGGTTGTACGCAAAAATTCTCCAAAAACATATAGTGCGACCCGTAAGGCGCAATTTAGAGGTCTGAATTCCCATGGCACCTGACTTATGGACTCCATGAAAATATAAATATCTAAAAATAAAATAAAATTGACTCAAATTTAGTTTTGTTTGAAGGTACAGAATATCTACTGGCAAAAATAAAAAGTTTTTAGGGACAGTTTTTTTTTGGTAGTTTATGACAGCTAGGCATCTTCCTTTTGGCTATAGAGGGTATGCACGTGACGCCATAGTCGGCCGAAGTAACTGCGGTTAAGCCCACTGAGTGGAAAAAAGGTTTGGTTTTCAGCGTGAATGCCGCAAAAACAACACCAAACATCTAAAATGGGAAAGAGCTGAGCGATTGACTGTACAGATAGATTTGACAAGAAATCTGAGCTATATTTTCACAGACTGCCGAAAGCTACATAAAAGAGAAGAAAATGGATTGCTGCAATTCACAGAAACAACTGGACTCCAGACATTTGCAGTTATCATTTTGTGTCAGTATGTTGAATTTTGAGGTAAAATCAATCCCTGTATATTTTATTGTTATATATTGCATTAACAACTCGTCAATTAAATATTTACATCTTATAGTCTGCATAATTGGATGTTTTTTAAAAAAAACACTGACAAAAACTATACGCGTTTTAGGGCTGGACTTTATGACGATATTATATAACATTGATATATGAAGTGATCCCCGGATTTAGACCTACCTATATTCTATTTATATAAAGCGTTCACAGGCAAATTTGCTTTATGTATTTCCCTGGCGTTAAAGTCAGGCATGTCAGGAAACATGATTCCTGGCTGCATGTTAATATCCATGGATCACTGTATCTTTGGGAATTGAGTCCAACCTTTAGTTTAAACTGATAATCATTTGTTTTACTCACATTTTTGCAGTTTCTCCTATTAAATCCAGTCATGCAGCAGCCTCTTTTGCCACTCAGTCCGGTTGAGGGGGTGTGTTCTGTCGGGAAAATGACGTCAATGCATACCCTCTATAGCAGGTGTGCCCAACCCTGTTCCTGGAGATCTACCTTCCTGCAGAGTTCAGCTCCAGCCCTGCTCAACACACCTGTCTGTAATTATCAAGTGTTCCTGGAGATCTGAATTCAGGTGTGTTTTTATCAGGGTTTGAGCTAAACTTTGCAGGTAGGTAGATCTCCAGGAACAGGGTTGGGCACCCCTGCTCTATAGCGACAAATGCAACAAGGTGAGGTCTAAAGCGTCATATACGTGTGTGTGGGAATTGGAAAAAAATGGCCTATGACACCTATGTGGCCTATGGCCACAGAATCTTACTGGAACGGAACTGATCTCTGCATGGGGGACAAAACTTAAAATTTGTGTGCAGGAAAACTGATCCTGTGCAGACCTCTAGCCTCATTCCCAAAACGAATGACTTGAGTCAATTCATTATAATGAAACAACATATCACGAACACCAATTCCTGAAACAAGTGATTCTTGAGCCAGTTCTTTTTATGAATAGTTTAAAAGATGAGTTACTAGTTGGTCTAAAAATTTCCTGCATAATTTACAGCATGCATACCCAAATACATAAGAATCGTATTAAATCGGATTTAAGTTCTTGAATTGACAGCTTGTGAATTGCAACAGGATTGGAGAATCTGTATCGATACCCAGCCCTACTTGGGCACAAAAATGGCAACTGAATTTAAGGAATGTCAATATGAAGAATTTAAGTATAAAAGCACAGCGTAAGACCATCCACCAAATGGGATACATCAGTTTGTTCTACTATAGGCACTCAGTATAAATGATATTGTAAAACTACTTACATTATCTTAACAGGGTAAAAAAAACTATAAAACAAATTAATATTGTTAGAATCCTACAAATATAAATATATCTCAATAAACATCTAGTGGCTGATGTTATTGTTAGGCTTTAACATTATATATATATATATAATATTTAGATTTTTGTTTCAAATAAGAAGNATGAGAATTAAAAAAAATAAAAATATTTCTTAAAATTTTTCTGCAGCATCTAAAAAACCCCAAAATATTAAGACGATCATGAGTAAAACACATCTGCAAGTGTTTTACACTTTTCCATAACACAAGCATGTTGAAAAGAACGCACATAAAGGGAGTGTGTGGCTTTAAGATTCACCTGTTTGTTAAAGCGCTAGCTGCAAAGATCCTATTCACACATGTTCTGAACTAAAACACTGGCATTTACACTATATGTACAGCATCTACAAGTTTACAAACATACACACTCGTTTAAAGGCCATTGCGGCTGGTATTCTGTTTTAAGTTTTACAGTTTTCTTTTTTGGTGAGACGGGGCGATCGGTTAGGATAGCTTTAGGGGGAACCCAGCGAGGTCTTGAACTGTAGTGCGGGCGGCCCGCCCGAGGGCAGGGAGAGAAGATCGAATCCTCTTACTCTAGTGGGGTTTAGGATCTAGCATATGGGAAATAATGTCTATGAGGTGGTCCAGGCCGTAGAGGTAGCCGTCTTCCCTGTTACCCTCCACCCAGGTGGCCCTGTGGCTCAGCTCCTGCCCCTCTGGCAACGGTGTGGTCTTCCCAAAGTCTATCATCCACACCTTTGCCTGCTCCCGTTTGTCATGGACAAATAATAGAGAACTGCCAATCACCTGAGCATGAGAGAGGGGAAGAGTTACACATGCACGACATGGAAATGCCTTAAATGTCAGAGTCTGTTCATTGTGTGTGGCATCTTCAAATGTTTCGTCACAAATACACTCGTAAACATGACACAACAGACACAAAGATCCTGTTTCCATTATATTTGTGCAGCAAACATACACTCACTTATTAAACAGATAGTTGTGTATAACTGTGCCCTGTTTTCCAGCATACAGTTTTTTTTTTTGTTATCTATTAATGTGAATAAACAAGGCTCGGTGTTTGCATAGCCTGTTCTACCTCCTTATATTAAAACAAAGTTCTGACACTGGCAATGCATGAAGTGTATCTTAGTGTATTTGTCTTCAAAATCCATTAGAAGAGGTTGTGTAATGCAAGGCATGCAAACAAGCTGCTCTTCTGGCTTCAAGCATCCAGTGTAATCAGATATAATTACTTCAGAGCTGGTCTTTGCATAGATGCTATTGTGTATTATACATTTTCCACATTTTCACATGCTCTTATCACATGAGTGCGTAAAAGGTTGAATTTATTAATTCCTCCATGGTTGTTAGTGTAGCTAATGTGTCTTAAGATGATAAACAAAAGAGTGACTGTTTACCTCGTGCGTTTTGAAAAACGGTGAAACTTCCAATGTGTCCCTGATCTCTTTCAGACGGTTCAGATAGGAATGCTTTGGGAAAAGAGACAAAGTATAAGCAACTATAAAAACACCCACAAATATAGTGTCACAAATACTTATTCAGTATCATATTGGATACATGTATAATTTTTTTTTTTTAATTTTGTAAAAAAAAAAAAAAAGAATTTGAGACTATATCAAAATATGATTTATCTTTTTTTAAAGAGTTATTTAAATGTGGCAACTCTTTACAATTATTTTCTATATAGTTAACATGAGTTAATTGCTATAGTGAAGTAATATTTAAAAAAATACTTTTCCAGCATTTATTAATATTGGTTAATGTTAATTTCTATACATTCTAATAAATTCTTTAAAATTGTTTATATTAACATTATTTAATGTATGTATCAGACATTAACAAAGAACAATATTTTATTTATAAATTAACATGAATATAGATAAATAAATTGAAATAACTTTGTTCAATAAATTAACATTATTCTGACATTTTTTTTATATATATATATATATATATATATAATGTTTATGTATATATATATATATGTATATATAATATATGAGAGAGAGAGAGAGAGAGAGAGAGAGAAACAAAACATTTTAAAATCAAGTATATATTTGGATACTAAACAGAGATTTAAACCGGCATTTTAATTGTCACCAGATGAGTCCACACTTGGAATTATTAGTGTTACTGTAATCAGATCATACAGTACCATGCTCTGTTCTAATTCATGCCAAAATAATTACATTCATTTGGCATTTAAATCAGAGGTTGTTTATTGTGGAAATAAAAGCAAGTTTATCTGTAAAATCTAAAGCACATTTATCAGATGAATCACAGAGCATGTAAGTGAATCAGGATGCACATCAAGCTTCAGGACACGCTGTGGACAAACATGGGGTTAAATAAATGCTCTACAGGAAGCCAAGGACAAGTTCTTTAGAACTGTTTGTCTATGAGGCTTAACTTGAAGGAAACACCCCTGTTACAACATGGGAATCCTGCCATGCAATATAATTTCTTTGTGCTAGGTGCAAACATCCTATTAATATTTAAACCAGTAAGATTGCACTTACAGGACTTTAATGTCACAAGAATACAGTCATGTGTCAACAACTGCATTATGCAAAGCGCTGTGTATTTGCATGTGTGTATTTCTCTGTAATATGATCAAGTTTGTGTGCATCATAAAGAGTGGTTTTCCCTGACAGCAGGTGAGCTTTCGCTGCTTTCAAACATCTATAACTCTGAAGGGGCTGCACCACACAAAGGAAACCCTTAGGTTCACAAACCACCCTGGGGGGTAAATGAGAGAGTTTAGCTCCACCTGTCACTCGCTTCCTCTCTGTGTGCCACAGGGGACTTTAAAATTGCCAGAAGGCCCTAAAGCACATAAACAGATGAGCACAGACTTACCAGAATGTTCTTGTTTCCTTTGACGAAGTCTTGGAAGGCCTCAGTCACTTGTTCCCGCGTCTTAGTCTTTTTAAAGTCCCTGTTTACTGTTCCGTCCTCATTCTGTAGAAGGGAAAGGGAAGATTCATTCATTGTGTCGGTCAAAAAAACAACAACTAAATATCACGGTTTCACGGTATCACAGTATACGGTATTGAACAATCTATTATTATTATTATGATCAGTTAAAATTACCAACGTTTTTTCTCAAATAAAATGATAAAATGCTCATTAAGTGTTCTTTTAGAGTAGCTCTGGATATGTTTGTGTTCATGTCCTCAGATAGTGGGACGGCAAATACTGAAAACAATATGAGCGTTGCGCGTACTTAAAGGTCCAGTGTATAATATTTAGGAGGATCTATTGACAGAAATGCAATATAATATGCATAACTATGTTTTCAGTGGTGTATAAAGACCTTACATTATGAACTGTTATGTTTATTACCTTAGAATGAGCCATTTCTATCTACATACACCACGGGTCCCCTTACATGGAAGTCGCCATTTTGCGCCGCCATCTTTCTACAGTAGCCCCAAACGGACAAACTGCTCCACAGAGCACGTTTGCTTGACTGGCTACTCTCTGCTGTCGACGACATCTTTGTCCTATGTCAGCCACCGTAGCTTCTCTATGTGCTTCGAACGGGAGTGGTGAGTGGTGGACTGAGTCGTTGGTTGCAATTTGCAATTTGGAGCTTCAAATTTACACACTGAACCTTTAAGTATGTAGTACACTAAACGGCGCCACTCATTCACACAGAGACTCAAAACAAACAGATATATTTATACAGCAGTCTTTTTGCACTTTAATATTCACAGACCCTAGACCGTGTTGCGATTTGATCTACTGTACAGCCCTGCTTTCGTTTTATTCATCAATCCATTAAATTGCGTGTTTTAAGTGATATCTGCGTTATACAGTAAATTCCCTCTGAATTACGGAAATTATATGGCCTTGAGTTATAAACGGAACATACCTACATCTGCTTATGTTCTCGAATATAAGCGAACATGTTCGATGTGTTTCCTCCTTTTGCAGCTACTTTGCGTCCACATTTTATAGGATATCTATCCTCGAGGACAACCCCAGGTTTGTTTTTTCTATATTATATCATCATACCGGTATATCGTTGCAACCCTAATGCAAAGTGACTGCAACTTTTTTTGTTGCAGAACAATATTGAGCATTTTCTAAATCATGAGGTTTTCATAAGTCATGTTTTCATCATGTACAATTGTGACAAATTTCTAACCGGTTGAAATTTGTCAACCGGCAGAGTTCTCTATCGTGGTTAAGCTCACATGATGTTGCTATTCTGCATGGTCATGAAAGCTTATCGTTTAAAATGTATGTAAATGTATATCGTCATTGTGGTTCAAAAAACAAGTGATTTTTAAACCATTGAAGCGCAATAAGCAGCGAAACAGAACTATTTTTTTTTTATGAATTTATGAACTTTCAATAGAAACAAAATTTTTAATATAATAAAATCCTTATTTAAAGCAAAAATAACTATATTGTGATACATATTGTTATCATGATATAAGATTTTGATCATATCGCCCACCCTAGAAAAGACTTTATGTAGAGCCACCCAGGGCATCCCCCATCCACGAAAAGAGTGAAAGAGGGGGAAAACCTGCCCTTTGTGCTAATGGAAAGTGCAAAAGGAGAACCTATCCTTCCCTATTCATGCAGGACATCTGCAGAGCTCTCATTAACAAAGATTTATTTTGGAAAATCATGACAGAGACCAAACATAAGCTTTCTAATCTCCTCTTGCTTGTCTTAATGGAATCACGGCCGCCTGGTTTGGCTTAATTAGCAGAAGGTTTTCAAACTTGTATTATGTCTTCTTGACATTTTCCATGAGGGTGTATTTACATTATTAGGACCGTGTGCTGTAGGCCGGAATTACAGAACTGAAATCATGTTGTGAGAGCTGCAGCCTGTCACTGACTGATGTTGAGCTCAAAGAATGTGCCATGAACAGGCTGTGTGTGTGACAGAAACATTCAGTCGCAATCAACCTCTTGAAAAAGGCCAATCCTGCCCCCTCACCTGAGTATGAAGTTCGGGATCTAATTAAAACGTGTGGGTTCAAGGTTTCCGTGATTTCCCAGATAAAACATCACTGCGCTTACAAGATCCCTTTTATTAACTCATGATTGAAGTTAAGCTCAATCGACAACATTGTTGTGGCATAATGTTCGTTCTCATAATTTTGTCTCCACCCTAATTTTCTTTAAAAAAGCAAAAATCAAGGTTACAGTGAGGCACTTACAATGCAAATGAATGGGGCTAATTTTGAAGGATTTAAAAGCAGAAATGGAAAGCTTACAATTTTTATAAAAGGACTTATATTACAGAAATTCTTGTATGAAAGCATGTGTATTATTTGACCTGTAAAGGGATTATAATGGCAATGAAGTAAAATTGAACTTCATTGCCATTGCCATTATAATTATTTTACTGCTTTTGTAAAGCGTCCTTGAGCTTGGGAAAGGCGCTATATAAATAAAAAATTAAACATATTAACTTAACATTACATAGAAAAGTTTAGTAAATGAAATTCGTGTGTGGAAGCTTGTGTATTATTTGAGCTGTAAAGTTGTTTTAATCATGTTTACAGTCATTTTTGGGATTATGATGTTTTGTCATGGCAAGTAAAGTTTATATCATGTTAACATGCATATTATGTCACGTGGCTATACCTCCGACATGACCCGTAGATGATAGTTTGCCTAGTACCCACTAGGGGTGGGAATCACAGGGTACCTCAAGATACGATACATGGGTCACAATAACGATTAATATCACGATACAGCAATTCTACAACAATCAATATATTGCTAGTGAAGAAGTATTTTTATTGTGAAAAGTTAGTATATTATAGTAAATATGATGTGCTTTATTCTACCATTAAAATCATAAACTCACATGTGTATAGGGCTGAACACGCATGTACTGAGAACATGATAGCATTACGTCTGAACATGTGTTTCCAAAAACAGGTTTGCAATACACTATGGAAAATTCCAAGCTGAAGACTGTAAAAGGACATTTCTAATAATATATTTATGTAAGGGCGTGTGCCTGAATATATAAGGAGACCTGGACAGAAATTCAGCAGCTGTCTCTGAGGCTGTCCTGGGTCTCTTGGCTGCTCCTTTATTGCAATAAAGTAAAACTTCTGGAATTAAAGATATTTAAGAAGTGATTTTTTAACATAAAGTAGAAACTACAACACTAGACAATCCTATAATGATACATCACAATATCTCTCTAACTATGAAAACAAAATGCCCGTGAAAAGGTAAATTGCAGGTTTTCCAGACTTTGGACTTAACGTGGCTGGGGGATATATTATATTACTTGCGCTGCTGTCCGTCATCCCATTAAAAAACTCTTTTTCTTAGGCTAGTTAACTTATGTTCATGTTTCCCTCATTCATGTGTTGAGCGCAAGCGAAGCCAAAACATCTCGCTCACCCCCAGGTGGTTGGTCTCAGTATAGGTCATAAACCCCGCCCTCTCCATGTAATTAAATGGGAAGTGAGACAAACTAAACAATTAAATAACACTTCAAATAATATTTTTCTAAAGATGGTTTCTGCCATTTTATGTAGCTTTTATCATGCTGATGTAAGTTCAAGTGTTCCTTTTTTAAAATAAGTTTGGTTTTAGTTATTTGATGCTATAAAAACGGGGATGTGACATCATGATTAACAGCTTCTCTGAGCGAAATAGTCACTGAGGCACCAGCTGACTTTTTTTGGGATTTTAGGGAGGAGATTGGAGCTGTTTATTCCACACCGACACAATGAGTTGTTCTGCAGTAAACCGTACTAAATGATTCTACAGGAGTGTGGGCGGGGCCTTGATAGCGCCCAGATCCACTTCATGCTCACTACTGCGCAGAATCAGGTCCCAAGTTCACCACTGCGCAGACTCAGGTCCCGAATCAGCACAAGATTGAATCGGCACCATACTGGGACATTGGCAGCTTCACTTTTTAACAATAGAAAAGAGTGGAGGTGCATCGTCCATATTTTTTTACAATCTATGGTTGAGCGCCACATCGAGGGCCATGAAGTAGCGACGCTGGGAGCAGGGAAATCTATTAAGAGTGCCTTGTTTTATTAATTAAAATATTGATATTTGGTGCCAGCAAATCAATTCTCATATCACATGAAGGACAACGATATATTGCCTTATGGATATTTTGTCCCACCCCTAGTACCCACTGAGAAACAACTTCGTTTCAACCTTTCAGCTGAATGTGTAAAAATGAAAACAGTGTAATTTCGAAATTCAGTCGAAACAACATTCAAATCATGGATGTTAATGATTTTAATAATAATGGAAATAATGGTTAATGATTTCTCTGCACATGTTTCCAGAGGATGTGTCATATGTCAAAGTTCCTTCAAAGCTTTCGTGACCGAACGTCTCACCTTGATGCCCTCAATACGGAAGCCTAGCGTGGCGGTGGAGCTGATGGTTTCCCTCCACTGCATGTAGCGCGGCTTAGTGACTGCTTTCTGTTCGTTCTCCTTTGCCGTGGGGGCTTCGGGATCCACCTCTATCATCTTCTGGTACATGTCAGCTCTCAAGCTAGGCTTCTTCCTGGCTTTCGTCAACTCCTCTTCCAGATATGTCCTGCAAGAAGGGAGAAAAAAGGATCCACTGGCTCAGTTTCTGTCATTTAACTTGTTGCTTGTGTTGCATCATCAGTCATATTCTGTTGAAATTTGCAGTGCATACTACAGTGTAGTTTATCTTATTAGCTAAAGGCATGATAACTAAATATTTATTCTTCCTTTATTCTCCAACTTAACTTTTCTTGGAAAACACTGCCGTAGAAACTGGGAAGCGCACTGAATTTGTGTGAATCTGAAAGCATTGCATTGTTTTGTTTGGACAGGCCAGCAAGGGTTCTGTTAATATCCTGACCATCTGGTTATCTCTATATTTGTCCATGGCCGCTGCCGTGATTCGGTCAGGCTTGCAACAGCAAACAAAGCAGTCCCAGGAACAACAGAGATGAGTCGAGACGTGAGAGTAGGGAAAAAAGTCATGAGCGATGGCCGATGTGTATCAAGGTCTCCCTGCACCAGCCGCAAACAAGCACAGCTATCTTTCACCAGATTAGATGACACAGAGCTGCTCTTCTGCTAAATCTCTAGGGAGTGAGGTCCTTGTTCAAGTTCTTTGGTGCTTTGAATGTATAACATCTGTACAAATAATAGGTCAATGGAACTATTAATTTTAAAATAACATACAAGATTTTCAGCAGCGGACGTGCTTTTGCATAAGTGGAAGATAAGAAAAGATGAAGATTCAGTTTTTGCAGGGAGGGACATTTTTGGCGTACTTCATTTTTATTAATGAATTATAGATTAATTCTCTCTTTTTCTATTTCTTATATTTTACACAAGAGATAAGATATTTTCAATTTGAACTCTTTCAAAACAGGATAGAAGGACTTATAAAACAGTAAAGTGTTATTTTTGTATCTCAGAAACTGACCTGATGCCCATCTTGCAGTCCATGACACACGGTAGGTCAAAGTCTGCCAGCAAGTCCTCCATCTGATTGTACCTCTCTCCATCCTTCTCTACATCTCCGTGGTAGGCAGGAACGTAGGGCTTTAGCACGTCTCTCATTAGCCTATCGAGACATTGCTGCTCACACTCGCAGTGTTTCTTCAGGATGCGACCGTTAGCTCCAGCCTTGAAATTGCCTGAAGAGAGCAGAGAGAAACAAATAGCATTACAACAAGGGATATATATAGTGAGTATTAGTATTAACTGTTTTCCTATGATTGTGTTTTTTTCTTTCAAATTCAAAGCAATTCACTATGCACTGTTTTGAATGTATTAACTGGCTTTGATTCATGAAGTGGTCATCT
Organism: Anabarilius grahami; assembly: GCA_003731715.1. Taxonomy (NCBI): domain Eukaryota; kingdom Metazoa; phylum Chordata; class Actinopteri; order Cypriniformes; family Xenocyprididae; genus Anabarilius; species Anabarilius grahami. The sequence goes on along the minus strand of RJVU01008096.1, from coordinate 251,813 downwards.
GTGCCTCCTTTTTGAGGCCTACCTGCATGGCCAGCCAGCTGGATCCAAGGGTACTTCTTCTTGAAGGACATCACAAATGGTGACCAGTGCACCATGTTCTTGATCTTCTTCCATGATTTATGCTGTTCAATGACAAAAAGAGAGCAAGATGAGTCCCTGTTTAAAGTTACCATGAATCAAAATTGGCAGTTGTTTTTTTGCAGTATGTATTCCAAATTATTTATCTGTGCACATCTTTTTTTATTTTCTTTTTTTTTTTTATTCATGTGCCCTCTTTGTCTTTAATCAAAATAACTTCCCGTCCCTCTTGCAAAGACATCTCTTCTCTGATGACGTGTTTACTGGCGCAAGGACGGGACATCCTGTCACTCAGATCACACCAACAGCAAACCTCAACCATCCAATCAGTTCTCAATGGACAAAATCAAGTCCCATCCTACATTTTTTTTCCTTGTTCGAGAAGCTGTTCCACTTGAATATACCTCAAAATAGCGAAGAAAAGACTATGTTTTATGTCGACTATTATAAAACTAAAACAGCGATAGCAGGGTATTTTACACAACATTCAAGCTCTTTTATAATTATTATTATGCATGCTGTTTTATGGCATTGTGTTATTTGAGAGTGAACATGGATATTTATATTTTTAAAAAGTCATTTGTCACTACAGGAGGAAAATATACTTGTATCATGGTATTTATACAAAGACATTAAGCAGCAAAATTGTTTCAACACTGATATTAATAAATATTTCTTGAGCAGCAACTCAGATGTTGCCATCACAGAAATAAATTACATTTTAAAATAGTAATAATTTCTTAAATTATTATTTATTACAAAATTATTAATATTTTGAAATGCATTATACATGCCTGTTGGAAGATGAGTAATTACTTATATAATGATTTGGCAGGTGGGGTTCATTTTCCTACAACAAAATCCAGACTAGCACAACATGCAGGAGAATAAACAAACAGGTCTTTTGCATGTATTTACATACGTTTGCTGGCACTCCTATAGTGGTCAGTGCTGATTTCAATGTTTACACAGCTTAGTAAATTGCTTTATGTGAAGGATTTATATACAAAATACATTCAGATATTGCACATAAACGAATTAGGAATATTGCGGTCGCATTTTTTTTCAAACTTGTTTTGAACCATTGAATGATTTCACCAGGAACCATCTCAAAATGTTCTTGCTCTGTTTGGAAATACTCACTCCCTGCAGAAAACTGGCTCTGTTTTCTAGTTCGAGAGGAGCTGCTCTGTTGAGCCATTACACTGTTATTCCACTTCACTAAATGTCCTTGAGCGAGAACTCTTTAGCTCTCCCATGTTGGCATGGTAAACACATTCTTTATTCCGCTCTCAGTGATAGATGAGGGGTTTCCTCGGGTGACCAGGGAAGCCTCTCTCCCCCCCCCAGCACAATTTGAGCCAGCTCTCCCAGGAAGAGCAGTTCATTGCTGGGCATGCTATGACCACAAATCAGCCTCCTTCCAAATCTAGAGAATCTGTCCGGCCAACAAACACAAGCCACAAAGTGCATTCAAAATCTATTGAGAGGCACTTAGTCATGCATTTTGATTAAAAAAAAAAAAGGAACCGTCAATAGATTCAAACAAGAAAGAACCCTTACTGTTATAAAACACATCAGAATTAAATTACAGTGATTTGGCAGTTGAGAGCTGTGCTTTTTTTCCTGAATTGCTATGACATAATTAAAGCAATACAATTCTGTAATTATTTATTCAGCTACATGTGGTTTCAAACCTTTGTGACGCAGAACACAAAATTCTTATATTCTTTTTCTCCATATAATGAAAATGAATGTAGAGGTTGTCAAGCTGAAAAATTACAAAAATTACTTATCTTTGAAATTAAAGTTATCCTAGAAATAGTCCATGTGACTTCTGCATTATATTTTAGGTTTTCTGAAGCCACATGATAGTTTTGTGACAAAAATTTAAGCCATTTTTCACTGAAAATCTTCCTCTAGTTAATAATGTGAGTAAAGTGGCTCTACCTTAAAGGATTAGTTCACTTTCAAATAAAATTTTCCTGATAATTTACTAACCCCCATGTCATCCAAGATGTTCTTGTCTTTCTTTCATCAGTCGAAAAGAAATTAAGGTTTTTGATGAAAACATTCCAGGATTATTCTCCTTATAGTGGACTTCAATGGCCTCCAGACGGTTGAAGGTCAAAATTTCAGTTTCAGTGCAGTTTCAAAGGGCTTTAAACGATACCAGACGATGAATAAGGGTCTTATCTAGCGAAACGATCGGTCATTTTCGAAAAAAATACAACTGTATATGCTTTATATAAATTAATAAATAATAAATATAAAATAAATGATTTCCGTAATCTTCAAAAAGCTTACTCTGTATGTCCTACGCCTTCCCTATTCAACTTACGTAACGAACGCGGCGGCAGTTTTTTTTTTCTTTTTTCCGTAAGTAGAATAGGGGGATTTCAAAACACTGCTTCGAATATTTTGTTTCGAATCAGCGGTTCATGATTCCAGCAATTTGGCAGTTTGACACGCGATCCGAACCGCTGATTCAAAACAAAAGATTCGAAGCAGTGTTCCCATCACTAGATATTGTTGAAAAGTCATTATTTTGTTTTTTTGGCACACAAAAAGTATTCTCGTCACTTCATAACATTAAGGTTGAACCACTGTAGTCACATGAACTGTTTTAAATATGTTTTTAGTTCTTTTCTGGGCACTGAAACTGTGAATTAACTTGTTGGGAATAGCTGCCTCACTGAGCCATCAGATTTCATCAAAAATATCTTAATTTGTGTTCCGAAGATGAACGAAGGTCTTACAGGTGTGAAACGACATGAGGGTGAGTAATAAATAACATTGTTTTCATTTTTGGGTGAACTAACCCTTTAAGAACTGGATCGGTCTGATTTTTGAATAAAATCATTCAGATCAGTTTTGTGAAGTGAATCAAATGATTCATTGAAAAGATTTGACTAAATGAATGTTGAATGTTTGTTCACAGACTGGATGTCAATTCTTCTATCATGCAAAGTATAACAAGAGTGGATGTCTAGATTTTTAGTGAATACATTTTATTCTGTTCCACATGCAAAACAATCACATGGCTTCAGAAGATTGTGCATGAGTAATATTGGACCCCTTTTATGATACTTTAATGGTGCTTTTTTGTCTTTTTGGAGACTGATACCTTAGTCCACATTCATTTACTTGTACATAGACAGCATAAGAGAATGGCCTGTTTGAAACAACATGAGGGTAAATGAGAGTAAATGAAGACAGAATTTTCATTTTTGCAAGAACTATTTCTGTAAGCTGGACATTTCTCTCTGTAGCGTCTATGCTGAAAAGGTCTGATTTAATTTAGTCTAGAAAGAAGCCCATAAAAGGTATGAACTATCATCTGAGAGCAGCAAGAGTTTTATCTGTCACATGAAGGTTGTCCTGTTCTGCTCCAGTGGAGGAAAACCGTTCCTCCTGCCCATAAGATGCTGTTGGAGAGGAGTCGGGAGAAGTGGCGTGTCTATAAGGGCTGGTCTGTTTCGTGTGTCCCCTCCATGTCCCCTACCCTCCCTCTACTAGAGTCACCCCTAGAGACAATTGTGGAAACTCTGTGATCCAAGGGTCGCCACCATTGCTTGAGAAAGTAGAGGGCTGATGTTAATAAGATTGTAATTGTGTGAAGGTTCCCTTTGAGCCTTTTTATAAATGGCCAAAAAGCGAAAACAAGAAATCACATGCCGAATATAGTGCTTTGATATAAAAAATTTATTAATTTTTTTATCCATAATTAAATGTTTTAGTATTTGCTACTTTTAGGTTTAAGTAAACATTTAATAAAAAGTTAAGCAAGGAGACAATTCTGTAATTTAGCAGTTTGTTTTCAGTATTCTCAAGTCTTTTGGTTCATTTCTTTTTTGCATTCAGACAACATGCCTAAAAAGGACACTTTAAAAATTATTTTTCAAAATGTGCTTTTGTGTATGAGATTAATTTAATAATAATAATAATTATATATTTTTTTTATTATTATTCTGTCATAGTGTGAAAAAAAAAAATTTAAACAAGCAATTTACGAAAGTTACTTAAAACACCTTTTTTTCAGCAGATTAGCTAAGATTACTGTATGTGATGAGAAGAGAGGTCTGATCTGTTAAATAAAACAAAATAGCTACAGTAAGCAGAGGTTCTGGTTAATATTGAAGCATTTGATGTGAAACAGACGCTGTCGGTGTGCTGTGGTTTGGGCCACTGCAGAAAGCACTTAAAAACATAAGGATTGATGGACAGGTAGTGTTTGCCAGACTTTAAAATGAGAAGACCACAGGGTCCTACCTCCCGATGACTACACAAATTAAAATTCAGTGGAAAAACAAAGTGGATCTGAGAGAAATTTCTATAGTGAGGGAAATATTCAGGATGTGGGAAAACAAAACAAGTGGAAAACTCGCAGGAAGAGATGGGAGTTGCAGACTTAATCAGAGAGCCACCGTCAGGTCAAAATGCCCACTGTATAAATCAACAGCTTTAGATCATGCAGACTTCTAAATGTGTCTGACACAGTTGTTTACTTTCACAGCTTTGTTTCCATGAAAAATTGTGAGATTTCTGGTTGTAAAAGCACCCAACCAATCATGTGTCTTTAAGCCAAAAAGCAGGTTTTTTTTTTTTTTTTTTTTTTTTTTTTTTTTTT
>RJVU01008096.1:227069-247062 GCA_003731715.1 Anabarilius grahami | reverse complement strand
AAAAAAAAAAAAAAAAAAAAAAAAAATGTGTTAAACTGAGCTGAGAATACTGCACTCTTATTGATAGATGAAAGCATTAGTCAAAAATATTTAATAACTGAACATGCAAAGAGCCAGAATGTGATTTTTACAGTCCAACTATGGAAAAATTAGAATCTATTACCTGCAACTCTTTGACCATCAGGATGATTGACGTGGCAAAAAAACCCAGCACGGGGACGATAAAATTCCAGATGTGCGTGATGAAAGATGACATGGTAAAAATCTGTAAAATCACGCACTAGTGTGCTGCGTGCAATCACAACGTAAGCTGGAATTTGAGTGAAGGAAAGTGCAGGGCAATGTGAATTTCTCATTTGTTTCCATACAAAGCATTCAAAAGCACAATTGGCCCATGCAAATATGCTGGTAGGCCAAGCTCAACGTGCAGAGACCACATTAAAACTCTATGGCATGCCGGTGAGGGCCACGAGCAATGCAAATGTTTAGTGTTCTTCAAACTCACCTGTAATTCTAAGAGTTTGGAATAGCAGAGGAACAGCTTTTATAACACCTGCCTATGATTTTGGTCCAAAGATTGTATATGAATCCCTTGAAGACGAAATGTATTGCACATTTGCACTGTAAAAATTTTTATTATTTTAAGTCAGTGTTTTGTTGATGCTTTTGTTCTTTCTGTGACTAAATCGGTTTCATGCGTAGGTGTCTAATGGGTCTGTGGTGTGTTAGTCAAGAGGGTCAGCCATCTGAATGTTTAAATAATCTTTAAATAACAGTGTCACCAGTGTTTTCAGACTGAGATGAGGTCAGCACCTTGTTTTGACATCACCAAGGTGATTTGTGAGAAACTGACTTCCTTTTCCCGAAATGTGGTGATGAATGAAATATTTTTGTGACTGTTGCAGACCCAAAGACGAGAGAGATTTTCAGAGTGTGTCTTTCATTACAGGTATACAAGTTTTACTGGAAACAACCGAAATCTATTCATAATTTTAAAGGAATAATTCCCCCAAACATTGTCATCATTTACTCACCTCCGTGTCATTTTTAAACTTGTATAACTTTCACTCTATGGTGGAACAAAAACTCTAAAAATAAATAAATAAAAATATATAAATCTTTTTGTGTTCCACAGAACAAACAGCCTACATATTTGGAATGGGTGAGTAAATGAAGACCGTTTTTAATTTAAGGTGAACTATTCCTTTAAATTTTCATATAATATGCTTTAAACAGTTTTGAAAGTCATTCATAGCTCTGCAACTTAAGATTTCATCATACATAAGAGATTACATCAATCACAATGTGTTTTAGGAGCTTAATTTTACTTCTAGTAGGTAAATTTGTTTTGAAGTCATAGTGTTAAGGTTTGATGCAAAATATGAATCTACGAATATGGTAAACAAGCTTTTCTAGCCAGGGCAGCTTGCATAGTCAGGGTTTGATATTTGCATGCAAAAACACATTTGCATGGCTTAGTTTGTGGTTGGAGAAATACTTAAAGGGTTAGTTCACCCAAAAAAAAAAAAAATTCTGTCATTTACTGATTCTTTTCTATGCTATTACAATAAATGACGACTGAAACTTCCGAACATGAAAAAGGATGCAAAAGCACGGCAAGCATTATGAAAGTATCGTAAATGTGGTCCATATGATGTGTTACATTCAAATACTTTTTGAGTCATGTGATAGTATTAAATAAATAAGTTATTAATCTTTCCCTCGAATCAATGAGTTAAACTTAAGAACTGAATCAGTTTGATATCTGAAAGAATCTTTCAGACCAGTTTTGAGACTCATCTAACCTGATTCATATTCAATCAGATTCAAACGAATGATTTAATCACAAATTGGACATTGCTGCTTCTCTCACATGAATTCTCATGACTGTGGAAAGCTAGATGTGAAGATTTTCAGTGAATAACTAATTACATTTCACATAAAGCTATCATATAATACTCTCATATGGCTTCAGAAGATTTGAAATATGCTTCACATTTATATTTTTATGGTGCTTTTTATCGTTCTTCAAATCTCCTTTTTTTATTCCAGAGAAGAAAAAAATTCATGAGTTTTGGGTGNAATTGGACATTGCTGCTTCTCTCACATGAATTCTCATGACTGTGGAAAGCTAGATGTGAAGATTTTCAGTGAATAACTAATTACATTTCACATAAAGCTATCATATAATACTCTCATATGGCTTCAGAAGATTTGAAATATGCTTCACATTTATATTTTTATGGTGCTTTTTAAAAAAATTCATGAGTTTTGGGTGAACTGTTTTTGTTTCAGTAAGAATGTTAAAATCAACTCCAGATGTAATGAACTGATGTGAAATTTATAGCACTATGAGGAAAAAAAAAAATTCAGGTGTACAACTCACTCACACATTATTTAGAGCATTACTCATTACAATATTTTTTTCCAATGAAAAGTATTTGCTGCAAGTAAACAAGCGATTTACGTCAATTTGCAGTGAACAGTTTTTGAAGCACATTCAAATTCAACCCAATTTTATATTACATTCTGAATGTATTGCAGTTCATTACCTAGATTGGCTTTGCTCATTTTATCATAAGCATGTAAAACAAAACCCTGAATATTTAAAACATCAGTTTAAAAGAATACTCTTTTAAGTTTGTGTGGTGAGAATTGACATCTTTAATAGTATTTGATGGAATGCACAACAGGGTCAAAAGGAGAACTAAAGGTGAGCGACCTTCTCTCTGATGATAAATGCAACATCATCTCAAAACCACAAAAGTTTCCGAAGGCAATGCACCCTGGGAAACACCAAAACACCTATGAGTTCAAGTAGATGTTTGCATGCACTGCAGCACCAGAAGACTATCAAGTCTTGCTTATTTTGCTGAAGACCACAAATTTTTACTCTGTAAACATCAACCCGCAATAACAATCAAAGCAAAGGAGACATAATACTCTGTAATCTTACAGTGAGCCTAATAACAAGATGTAAGAGTTTTGCAGTCTTGCCTTTGGAATGACAGAAAAATAAACTGTCCCATAGTAGAGGATGGAAATGCGACCGCAGCTCTCCATTACTCATTTAGCCCCCCCTCCAGTCTTAAACTCTTCTCCCTTTGCTATTGTATAAAGCCACTATCAATAGCTCAGGGTTTTGTTAATTTGGGCAGCGGAAGCTGCAGCGCCGTATCGCGAGGGGAGCACTCCATGGCGCTGGGTCGTGCCATTGTTCTGATAAGGGCAGGGTGAGCTATATCGAGTGCAAGGAAAGGGATGCCGCTCTTCACAGCGTCTCCTTGACCTCACGGGTGTTGTTAAAGTTTCCACTGAGCACTGAGGGAGGAAGTGGCTTTTAACCCCTCGAGAGGAACCTCTCTGCGAGACAGGAAAGTGCAGAGGGCTCTGAGACAGTATTTTCCACATCTGCAAGCAATACTCAGCAACATGGCCAAAGACTGGGTGTTATTTTCTGGAGGCTAGATGGCCACCATTAGCCCTACAAGTACCTAAATGCATCCATGGTCAATGTAGCCAGCCTTACCACAAGCTTTGTTATGTTTTCTGTGTGGTAAGACCAAAATAAGGCAAATTATCATTAAATGATGTATATAGTAATATTAAAACAAACAAAAAAAATTTAAGCATATCTGGTTATTGCTACCAAAAATGAATAATACCTATATAATGTAAATGAGTAAAGTATACTATCATATTACAAGTTAAAATGAAATGAAATTAAGTTGTGACAAAATGTTAAAGAGTGGTATCATCAGCTCGTTTTAACTAAATTGAACTGCAAAAAAATCTTTTTGAGTGTATTATATTGCATATTGTTTAATTCCATTTTTATTTTTAATCAATACTCAAAAACAATATCAGAGTGGTGTAGCCTAGATCAGGATACAAATATTGTGATCTTGAGTCTGAGTTGTTTTGCTTCAGGCTAGACAAATGATCTTCAAGTGAGAAGTTGTATATATTCACACATTCATTTTTGAGTGTCAAATGTCAGCGAGAGTAAATGGCACTTTAAATTCTGTAACATCCTAAAGCGTAGTGCTTTCATACGGGAAAACGTAAGACATTTAAGATCAGCGTCCATATCTTGAAAATCCTGAGCTACAAGTTTCCATTGGCAAGTCAGGTACATGTCTAAATTCCATCAGACCATGTCTGTTCAGAAAAACATGCATGAAAAAATGGGTCAAAAAATTGGGTACAGCGACACTTTAATACTGTTAGAGGATATTAGAAGGATATACAGCTCAACACTTGTCAGATAGTATTATTTAGCATGAATTCCTCTTTGACAGTTGAAAACAAGAACGTCACGTTCCTTCACACTCCTGCCCTTTCAAAGTATGTCATAGCTGTTCCTGCTTGTCTTGAAACCGGTCTTTTCCCATCAATGACAGGAGAGCTATTTCACAGAAGCGAGACCTCCCATTAAACTGCCGTTTTACTGCACCCTAATGTACACAAAGGTGTAAAGCTGCTCTAAGACGCTGAGCAGAAAGTTGTATCATTTGCTCCTTGTGGGATTCATTGAAATAAAATACACCCTCTTCTTTACATATTTCCTTGTTAGAAGATGACGTAAAATGGAGTAGGGGTGGGTCTGCTATGTAAGGGAAAATGTACACAACATAATAGCTCTGCTTCAAAAAAAGTGAGCTGCCTACATAGGAAGCTACCTAAATAGGCTGCGACATAATTGTCATAGAACCTCATGTGACCGGTCTGAAACAATCTACATATGCAGCATCCACACAAATAGCAGCACAAGAGATGTGAAAGTTGCTAAGCTAATATTGTGATTCTCCGATAATCATAAAAACACACATAATTTGATTTAAAATAATAAATTTTTATAATGTAAAAATATAATCTAAANTAGAGAATCTTTGGAGGGAGCTCAAACTCCGTGTTTCTCAGCGACAGGCCAGAAATCTGACTGATCTACAGAAGATCTGTGTGGAGGAGTGGGCCAAAATCCCTCCTGCAGTGTGTGCAAACCTGGTGAAAACGTTTGACCTCTGTAATTGAAAACAAAGGATACTGTACCAAATATTAACATTGATTTTCTCAGGTGTTCAAATACTTATTTGCAGCTGTATCATACAAATAAATAGTTAAAAAATCATACATTGTGATTTCTGGATTTTTTTTTTTTTAGATTGTCTCTCACAGTGGACATGCACCTACGATGACAATTTCAGACCCCTCCATGATTTCTAAGTGGGAGAACTTGCAAAATAGCAGGGTGTTCAAATACTTATTTTCCTCACTGTATGTATGTATATATAATATAAACTAATCATGGTACCACCCAACATTAATTATTATATGAATAATTTTAATAGCACGGCCATTCAAAATCCGAGGGTCAACCATGTTGCATAGTAAAGAGATCAGCAGAATCAGATATTGGATACCAATCATGTCTTAAGTGAAAGTAAGCAGGCGGGACAAAAAAAAAAAACAGATATGGTCAAAAGATCAGATCTGTGCATTAAGACTTGCAGTGTAAACACAGCCTGAGCCATACAATTTTAGATGTGGGTAATGATTTTGTGTGTGTGTGTGTGTGCCAGTATAAACAGGCTAAGAGAGAAGAAAAATTACATCTATCAGTTCCCTGAGATTGTGTTACACTGGCACAAAAAAATCGCAATCCATTCTGAGCCACTTCCAAATGTGGTTTTCAATCGGCTACATATTCGACATCAGACCTATGTCCAAACACATATATCTGATTCCCCTTGGAATTCCAAGCCGCCACAAGATGAGTGCAACAGTTTAAAGATATCATTTTAATGTTGTATTATGAAGCAGATGTTCCTGTATGAGCTCGCACTACTGAGGTGGAAAATTTATAAGACATTACACACACACAGAAAAGAAACGTGTTTTCAACCTTTGCCCCGTGAATTGTATAAATAAAACAACTTCGATACTGACAGCTACATTATATTTGTCATTATATTACATAGCGATGCTGCTAAGACGTAGGTAACTCTCTCTCGTTAACTTATTCAAATTTATTTAAGTAAATGTAATCTTACCGCGTCATAAATTTCAGTTTAGAATTCTAGATCTAAACGAACTCTAGATAAAATAACAAATGAAAATTACCATTATTTACTGGTATATAACCGTCAAATTTTATATATCAGTCAAATTTTGCACCACAAGCATCCATGAACGCTTTGAACTTATCCATGCTGGCAAATCATGGTACCACCCAACGTGAATTATATGAATAAATTTAATAGCACGGCCATTCAAAACCCAACCATGCTGCATAGTACACAGATCAACAGAATCAGATATTGGATACCAATCTTGTCTAAAGTGAAAGTAAGCAGGCGGGACAAAAAAACGGATATGGTCAAAAGGTCAGATCTGTGCATTAAGACTTGCAGTGTAAACACAGCCTGAGTCGGTGGTCAGTTATTCAGTTTAGTGGCACGCATGCCATGACTGACCAATTGGAATTATTGCACCGAGCCACACAATAAGGATAGGCACGCAGGTTTTAACGGGGGGAGGGAGTTGCAGGCCATGGGTTACGCCTGTGCATCAAAGTCACCACTTCAAGAGAGTCTAGTGAAGTGCAGGGGGCATCAAAGAAGTAGCTCACTGCTCATTTCCAGGAGTAAACCATTACACTCATCTGTTTCTGAGAAAGGCAGTCACAATAACATTCCTTATCTCAGCCAGCTGTGCTAAGAATGGCTCATGTCATTCTGTGTCTCTTCTTCTTTGTGCAAAATTAGTAGAGGTTTACCAACCATGCAAAACGAAAAAAAAAAATGTTTTAAACTCCAAACAAAAAAAGAAACTGCAGCTCTTTCCTTCCATATTAAGCGTAAACAACCACACATTAGTAGTAGTAGGGTGGTTTCCCCATATAGTGTTCTACTGTGCATACAAGTGAAGCCTACTATGTTAAAAAAAGTGGCCAGAGCAAAAAAAAAAAGGCCGGTGCACTTCCTGTCTGTTGCATATGAAACGGCTCCCTCCAGCAGCACTGCTGCAGCAAAGAACCCCAGCTGTTTGAACCAGGCATGCCTTGACGTCAGCTGGTCGCCAGGCAACCGTCAACCACAGGGGTGTTACATTTTCCATTGCTCGTAGCCTTCAGATCCTCCAGTGTATCATGCTACAGCACTTGTATGCTCACAGTTGGGGCGATAGAATCAACCTCACACAAAAACTGTTTGTGCTGGGTTGGCTCACACGGCGCTGCAGGAGTGTAAGAGTTCAGAGCAAAGCCACGCTAAGACTGAACAAATACTCAGAGCTTGTTTTGTCAGTCTGTATCTGGTTGCTGAATATTTATACTTTATTCGAACAACACATTTAGTACATTTAGTTTTTGGCTTTAAAGGATTTTTTTTGCACTTAAAATACTTTCTCCTGTCCTTGTTTTATTGTTTCAACATGTCAGCTTCTGGCTCAACCAGTAGTGTGAGTTTGGGGGTGGGGCTACCTGTTAGTTTGATTAATGGAGGATTGGATTCAGATTATTATTTTTTTTTTATTTTAGCCCTCTGCTGCTGCTCGTAATGAATTGAATGTACTATATTTTAGTTCAATAATGTTTTTTATTTAACATTTTGTATTTTTAGGGAATTTCTGGTGCTAAATTACATTTATGGTCCATTTATACTACACTCTAAAAAATGCTGGGTTAAAAACAACCCAAGTTGGGTTGAAAATGGACAAAACCAGCGATTGGGTTGTTTTGACCCAGCAGTTAAATGTTTGCCCAACCTGCTGGGTAGTTTTATTTAACCCAACAATTATTTACAAATTACTATATGTCTGGCTTAAAATGAACCCAAAATAGGTTGGAAATTAAAAATCAGACTCATAATTACTAGAGGCAACAATAATAATCAAAAAGATGAGCATTTATTAATAAGCAATTTAATAAATGTTTATTGTTTAAATATTATTCAAAAAAAGTATTAATAAATGTTTGTTTATTAAACATATTAATAAATGTTAATTTCCAACATATTTTGGGTTCATTTTAAGCAAGAAATACAGTAATTTTTAAACAATATTTGGGTTAAATAAATTACCCAGCAGGTTGGGCAAACATTTAACCCAGCCGCTGGGTTAAAACAACCCAATCGCTGGGTTTGTCCATTTTCAACCCAACTTGGGTTGTTTTTAACCCAGCATTTTTTAGAGTGTACCTGTTAACCACTTTTTGAGCATTTACCTGAAAATGAATTCCCCAACTTAAACTGTTGTAAATCTTGAATGCTTTGGAGCAGAGACTTAAATTTGGTCTCTAAGACACTTGGCAGATTATTGCTGAAGTGAAAAAAGTTTAAAAAGTGAAACTAAAAAAGTTAAGGAAGTTTGTTTATTATTATGAAAAATGCACAAAATTTCTATTTTTAAATTTGATATGAAATATATATTTTCCAAAACATGTTTTAGTCTAAAACTGTGAAAAAATTATAGCCATTAATCTAAACAAGTTGTGCTCCAAATCTTAGGTTGATATCTGAAAAAATGAGCGCTCAGCATGATTTAGTTTGGACGCAGTACCAAACATTTCCACTAGATGAAATGTGTCTCCCATTCATTTCCAATGCGGTCATATCTTACTGCGAACAGTACAAATGTAAATTTTTGTAAGACCATTTAACATTTTCAAATTTTGTGTGTTTCTGTTCACATAGCAAGAGCCAATACAATTCAGATGAAGTAAAACATTTAAAAAAACAAAACGTAGAATTTTGGGGTCAATAATTACCGAACAGCACCAGAGGATTAAATTATTTTTTATTTTGTTATTTTTAATCATCCAATTAATTGATCAAAGAAATAATTGCCAGATTAATTGGTTGAATCAAAATAATCATTTGTTGCAGCTCTAAAACCAATCACAAAATACGTATTGAGTAATAGTTTTAGCAAACTCACATTCGTTCAGACTCCCTTTCACTTTATAACGCTCACTTTTCACTATCCAATCAATTCATGATCTCTCAAATGGTGACTTATGACTAATTAAATAATTTAATTCCATCTATGATACTGCTTTAAGAACAACAACATTTCCCAACAAAACTGCACTCATGTGAGTGTGTTCGTTCAGTTAGCACAGTATGTATGACATGAACATGTGTGCCACACACACTATCTCTAGAAAGCTGTCCGCCCACTTTCTGTTGCCTGCCGCCTACAGCGATCCACGGGCCTAGACATGTTTCATCATACCTTATTCAAATTTGCACATAAACTTTAAAACCTGTTGGGCTTACATTAGGGTTAAAACAACCATTAATATGCCAGAGCTTATTAAACTGCCAATCACTTTAATGTAACGTAACATCATTCCAATATTGACCTAATGCAGTCAACATCAAGGCCTACATAAGCAGAACAAATAGAGCACTATTTTTGAGCTTTACATACCAGAGATGTGTAGTGCCTAATACTCTAAAAATATTACAGTAAGGCAGTGGTTTTCAAAAGGTTTTACTTTAAGAGATTTTACACTGGACATCAAGTGGTACAACAGTTGAATGATATTATTATTTCCATTATTATTTTATTTGTATCATTTTAATTCCGTTTCATATATTATATTGTGTGCGAGGGGATATATTGTTGTATTTTCTTTTTCCTTTTAAAAGTTGATTAATCCTATTTATTTTGCTATCCTAAATATACATGATAGTTGTCCCTATTAGAACAGACCTGCTGCAACACACCAAATGAGAACCACTGCACTGATGTAAACTAACCTGAATCATGCAATATAATGCAGCTCAACGCTTTGGTAAGTAAACAAAAAGTGGCAAAGACTTGCAATGTAAATGCACACAGCTTTGCTCACAGCAGGCTTGGTTAGGCTACACTTGCTGTTGGGTTTGCTAGAGCAAGTAACCACAAGCCTCTGTGCAGAGACAGACAGACAAACACACATATGCACAAGGGTTCTTCCCTCATCTGATTGACACAGGAAAAGGAGACACCATATCAGGGGAGTTACTGAGCATGCAGAAAAGTGAACCACACCTCTGACTTGCACCGGGATAGTGTTATCTTATGTATCTTATCTTTCTTATTAATAGAACTTGCCGCATGAACAACAACAGTGCATTGCAACCGTGAGTTAAAGCAGCAGGAAGTAATAATTATTCTTAATAGTGGGGCAAAGTTAAGCATAGCAAATGGTGCATTTTTACGCACTTAAACAACCAGTCAAGGTGCATTCCCCAAAGCACATCCTGGCGATACACCTTTAACCTGGTTGCAAGGAGGAAGTGCACAGAAAATTTCATCTTGACAAACTCATCTGTGGTATAGTTTCACTTTCTGTGCTATTCGAAAACATTTGGTGATCCAAAAAATGTATGAGTTTGCAGTCTCGCTGAAGTGAAATGTGCAACAGCTGTCAAAGGAACCGTGCTTGAGGGATCCCCTCTGCTGAGCACATGGGACGTAATTAGCAGCACTAAACCACAACACACCACCATTAGCGCTTAAAAGGCAAGCCCACTGGAAACTTTTCTGGGTCGCTTGTTTGACTAAAAGCACTGATAACAAGTTTGTGGTTTTTATCACTGTTAAATTTTTCCGAAGGCCCAGTACAGCCCACAAAACGGAAACCATGCTGCAAATGTTTGTAGAGTAAAATGAATACAGATATGTTTATTGCTCATGAATTTCACCCCAGACCGTGTTACTGTGAGTGGTGAGAGGCTAAGCAGAACCATGAAATGTGAGATAAACCTGTTTTGGAAGAAAGAATGAGATCATTGAAAGCATCTGTCTTGCCATTTTTAGAGTGATAACTCTTTGGAAAATTTCCTTGTGATACACTTGTGATCCCTAAGAGCTTGGAAACAACCGAGTGAATAAAAACTCAAACAACCACAGAATATTTCAACAGTTTAAGAACACAGTGTGAGCCAAAGGGCTTTCCTACAAGGCTGTCTAAAGAAAAGAAATGATCCTCTAAAGTGATGAACACACTGGTCTGAGCCAAGCCAATTTTTTTTCTGTATATATACGAGAAACCATGAACTTAAGTCATCTCAAGGGCTTTTCACACTTGAAATAGTTAACCCTGGGTCATTCTACCCCGGGTAAATGGAATCCTGGGTTATCTTTACTCACATTTCACACTGCTCATCCTGTACCCGGGGATAACAGTTAATCCTGGGTATTCATAAACTGCTGTTTCACACTGCACATTCTTAAACCCCGGGTTAAAGTCCTTATTTGCATATTTGTGGTGTCAGTGTTACTGACTGGACAAATAGAGCATGTGACCTGTTTACATAAAGGCTCTAGCATTGCATGTCTTTATATTATTATTTTTCTTAAAGAACTTTTCGAACTATAAAGGTAAGAATGACGGTCTCTTCTTCACTCCAATTGTCGCGTTTTCCATCGCCATTTGACATTTTACCTATCATACGCAGGAACGGCTGTTTATATACATTGCGCAGTGTTTCCATGACTGTCCAAAGTGCGTGAATTTAAGGCACGCGATTGGTTGTCGATTGCTAAGCATCTAGTTGTAACATTCTAACACCGCATTGTAGTAGCCCAATTCCATGCAAAAACCACGGACTTGGCAACACTGGAGCAGGGTTTCATAATCCCAGGTAAAGAGCGACGCTAACCCCGCATCTAAATTACGAGTGTGAAACGTTCCTTTACCCAGGGTTAAAAGCGGTGTTTAGAACGTCGATAACCCGGGGCAAGTGTGATAATCCCTTAAGTGTAATTTTAGAGCAACACATGCTAACTGAAATAGACTAAGCTAGGGATATGCTAAGAAACTACATATTTATTTTGTTTACTGACTGTTTTGCCTTTATTTCAGGACAATGAAGAAGGTACATGAAAGTACAGGGAAAGAGCAGAGGAGAACAGGACAGGGACATGACCTTGGACCGAGGTGAACCCGGATCCCTCTGTGTCACGGCACCATTGACTAATCTGTTGTAAGGAAACCTCCTCTATAATTATCCTGGGTTCACGTACGACACGTTCTTGCGCTCTAAAACATCTAGACAGAGCAAAACATAATGGAATAGAGTGAGAGAAGAATCTCAAGATTTCTTTTTAAAAATAAAAATATTTTTTTAACCTGACAAATCCATCTTGAAAACTCAACATTGTCAGAGCCATAAGCTTGTGGGCAGCACTCCAACATATAGCGCAGCTGTACCTCAGGGAACCCGAGTTTCGAATCCTGGCTTGTGGTCCTTTCCTGGCCCTGTTCCTTTCTCTCCTCTCCAATTGTTTCCTCTATAGTCCCATAAAATATTCTAAAAATAATAGTCAACATCACTAATCAACTAGACTTTAACACTTTTTAGCAGCAGTGCTTTAATTAGCATTCTGACAGAATGCTAATCGACTAGTCAATTAGTCAACAACGGTGATCCATCCCTAATGTAAGCTAAATATAAAGCACAAATCCTTATCATGCTCCATATTAAGGTCATAAACTTGTGCATGTCAAGAGTACACTATTTACACAATAGGGTGGCTAAATCTGACTTGTAAAGTGAGCAATAAAAAGCTCATTTTAATTGACTGTTCCCTGAATCTCAACCACATGCGGCTCTTATAGTATGTCTGCCCTCCAAAACCAAAGCAATTCCATTGTAAATGCACATGTCCGGGAACAGCAAAGATTCCATCGCAGAAGTTCAAGGTTATCAAGTAATCTCGCCCTTGTGATCACTGTGAATAGTTAAACAATCTTTTATGAGTGCTATCATTCCTCCAGATGGTACAATAGGATGTTTGCTCTCCTCAACTGTGTGTTTACAAGAAATAGACGTCACATAAAAGGGACCTACGGCATAGATCCTGTGTGGCAAGCAGAGCCACATTATTCTACAACTTGGTGTGAGGCTGGAGGACTGTGTGACATCCATGTCTAAACAATGAGCTCCTCTGTAACAGCATGCTAGCTGCAGGGTCCCTTGATGCGCCTGCAAACGCGACATGCCTAAATAGGCGGGCCACACATTCTCATGAGGGCAAGCATGTCGCATATCCCCCAAGAGAATGCGTCACATGTCACTTCTGCAAGACATGATTGTATAAGATAATGAGTTTTCTATATCTGCTAATGCAGTTGATTATCAGGTCTCCATGTTTCATTTACTTATGAATGTTTTTGCTTGAAAAGCTACTAAAAATACTTCACATACTGGTAAAGTATCTATATCCTTATAACCACTTCATTTAATGACAAATCATGAATAAATCGGAGAGTATGAAACCGTGCTAACTTTATACACCACTGTTTGTTCCTCACTCTGTTTTTGTACGTTGTTAAAAGGGCGGCCAACTAAAGTCAGAGAAAAAAGTCCATCTGACAGCAGGACACAGAAGTACCTTTGTATGTGAGAATGTCAACAGTTACTCTGGGTGAATACAGACGAGCACTGAGAAGGAAAGTGCAAGGACAGTGTAAATGCACTGGAGGAAGTCGAGAATACAGATGAATTGTGGGACTGACTAGTATGTGTATCTCTTCAAGGTAAAACCTGTGTCCCTGACATCAATTCTGCCAATCACAGAAATTGCAGAGATCTAAAAAGCATTTCTGTTTGAATCTGACAATAGCAATAATGTCACATTTCATAAGCATTCCTCTAGCTCAAACAGTAAAGCATGGCACTAGCAACACCAAGGTCATGGGTCTGATTCCCAGGGAATGCTTGAACTGATGAAATGCATATTCAAAGTCGCTTTGAATTACAGTGTCAGTTAACTGCATAAATGTGAGCTATATTTGCTTCCCCAAATTGGAAACTAATCATACACTGTCTTACAGGATCAGAGTGCTTGAATTAAAAGTGTGTTGCTCGAGCTGTTGTGGAACTGGGTTTAAGTCCTGGTCCAGTCTGACTTCTTTTCTGAAATCCTGTACACTCCCAGAAAAAAAAAAAAAAAAACTGCAAACAGCTTGTCACTGGGGAAGTACTCTTAAAGTGAGTGTACCTTAACTACCCCTAAAAGGACTATAGTAGTACTTTAAGGGTACATACTGTATTACTACTCTAAGGCACTAATATGCACCTTTTAGGGGTAGATCAGGTACAAAGTTCTCTCTTTAAGGGTACTGGGTTTGTTGAACCCTAAAAGGTTCCATTTTTGCAATTTTTTCTGACCGCGTACTTTCCTGTCAATTATCCACTATCCTGTCTACTAAAGCCAACAAATTAAATGAAAAAAGACAACAGGTTGACTTACCGCTTTCTGTTGTGTCTGCAGGAAAGCTGGGGACCGCTCCGGGTCGCTGGAGATGTCGTCTTCTGATTCCTCCCAGGACGAGGAGAATCCCGTTGAGGAGGCAGAAGAAGAGGACAGCTTTCTCACGGCTCTGCCAGGTTGAGGACTAACTTGGGGCTCCTTGCCCTCCCCACTGACCTCCATGCCGTGGTCCGTAATAATGACAGCAGGGATGGAGCCCAGCTCCGGACTGACCCCGTCAGACTCTGCCTGGGTTTCTGCTGGCTCAGCTCCCGGCTTTGTCAAACATGTCTCGGTCCAAGATGCTGAGCACTCTGGTGAAGTCCTGGAGTGATTGTCGGTAGGGCTGTCAGCTTCGCTCTTAATTCCTGCTGATGTGCTCTCAAGTGGGCCGCCCTCTTCTGTATTTGGGTCAGCCCTGTCCTTCTCTTCACTGCTGACCTGCAGCCCCTCCTCCATGCAGGAGAAGCGCTTTCCATTTTGCAGTTCATTGGGGATCCCTGTTGAGTGATCCTTGTTCTGTGTCGCAAGTGTTTCCTCTGTGTTCAAGCAGAGGTTGCCAATTTGGACAGGGCTAAAGTTCGGGGGAGTTTTCCTGGAAATCCGAGGGCTTCGTTGAGCCTCTCGGCTGTGAGCCTGAGCCGATATTTGGGCCTCAAACAGGTCCACCTTCTTGTTCACCTCCACGTTCTGCAGTTCCTTGTGGCGCTCAAGTTGCTGAGCGGCACGCCGCTCTTCGTTCTCTTGTTCTTCCTCTAGGCCGGACCCACTGAGTCTGCGCACTCGACTTCCCACATGCACGCCCAGTGATTCTGGCCGTCGACATGGTGAACATGCCCTTTGACAACTGGAACTGGTACCTGTTGGGAAGACAAAGGAATTGCCTGCAGACCCAGGGCTCAGGCTGCCTGGGCTATAGGGACCTCCGCTGCCCCCCAGCACCGGGCTAAATGTAGAACGACTGGGCACTGGGAGCACAGGCCTTCCTGTCCGAGGGCTACTCTTATTGGTCAGGTTGTTGGGGTTCATCATTATCAGGCTGTTCAGAGCATAAGCTGCCATAATGGCAGGCTGACTCTGTCCGTTTTTGCTCCCATTTAGGTCTATTCATCCAAGGTCCACTGTCCTTTGGAGCCAACCATCGTTAGGAGGGACCGAAGGAAAGCGGACACGTAGAATAAAATACAATCCCTGACTCCTTTCCTCATTCATATATTATGTCCACTACTGGTTCATCCTTAGCAGAGTGCTGAAAAGAAGCAGAAGAGATTTTAAATAGAAAATATCAAGTGGTAATGGTTCGTGTACTGCTGTGCAAAAATACTGAATGTGCTAACTGATTTAACAAGTAAGACTGGATGAATAATTACAGTAAGTATGTAAGCTTTTCAGAAATGCAAAAGTGCCTTAGGCTGATTTTTTTTGTGGTCACCTTCTTCATATTCATTTGCATTAAACACTTCTTCTGAAGTACAGATAAAAAATGTCTTATGTAAATGCTTTCTGTTATTTACAAAAGATTTTTATAATTGTGTTGGTTTTGATTGATATCAAGATGTTTCCGTTGGCCTCTGTGGTGAGATGCTGCCATATTAACTTTTTTTTTAGCAAGTTTTGCTTGTCTGAGTAATCTTTACTAAATCACACTGCTTATTCAGTTAGGTAAGTCTACATATTATGAATATGAACCCACAGTTCTAAGTGTGTCCGATAAAATACTTCTTTCCATTTGTAAAAATATAAGCAAAGCTGATCAAATACTGGAAACGCTTACTACTAAAAGAGACGGTCAACATAACCTTTTACGTCTTCGGCTGGAAAAAATAATGACTAAGGGTGTAATACGATACAGCTTCATGCAAAAATATTCCACATACCTTAACCCTCATATCACATTTAGTTTGTCTTGCCAGTCTATAAATGAAAAGATAATGGTGCGCATTAATTCTGAAATACCAAAAAAGTACCTGTCTTTTTACTGTACTAACAGCGATGGTTGTGAGGCCTCAACCCCGCTGATGTTAAACATCTGAGGATCTTAAGGAAAAACAGTCTGTGAGGTATAAATTAGCTGCTTGCATTTATTGCAAAAGCTACGACATGGGAAAAAAGTTTTGTTTAACTGGTGCATTGAAATTTAATTAACTCTGAGACAAATTATTTCAAAATGAACCAGAACAATTTCCTGCAAGTTTTCCAAGTGGGACTAATTATTTACAAATGATCCGAAGAGCAACACACCCAAGAAAGAAGCTAAATATATTTGTAGAGAAACTGTTTGGTTGCAAATATTAAATTTTCCTAAACACTCTGTCAAGATTCTCACCTTTCAACAGCTACATGCGAATTAAATCACCCACCTCTTCAGTATGAATTCAGTTGTTCGATTAAATAGTTATGTCTTTCAAAGAGTCAAGATTAACATCACATGCTTTGACTAAGAAGTCAGGTAGGATGGACAGATTGTGCTCTGCATTTTAACTCCAGGGGAGAGGTCAAAGTTGGAATGCACCTCCTCTCTCTGAACCCAACCACCACCCTTTTAAGTAATTTTAACGGTCCATTATTGCTCTGACATTTCAAATGCATCTTGAGGCATCCCACGTCACTGGTGAAACACTACCACACTGTGTTTCAAAGCAAGTGTGATGTCTAAAATCTGTCCATCATCACAGAGGATCATAAAGCAGCAGAGGGCTAATATGAACTAAAATGACTCAAAAAAAATTACTCTCGTGAGGCTTTAAAGTGTCTCAATAAAAGCCCTTCACTGAACAGCCCACTCTTTGGCATTCACTGAATTTGAATGAGCTGGAAAACACGTGGTGACTCTTATGAACTCAGTAAGAAGCATTTGTCGCATTCTTATTCCAAGAAAAAATATATTCCATTGGGATTTTCTAACTAATTTATAAGAAGCACATGAATAATAGGAACATTAATGGGTAGTGAAGTATCTCTGGGATACAAATAATCACAGTTCTTGCAGAGCTGGAACACATTCATATACATTCACGCCTTACATTGACTGTATACTTTACAGTTTTCCTATATTTCGAGAGTTTAAAAAAAAAAAATGTTTTCAGAGCAGCGGTACCGATAGCATAAACTTTCTATTGTCATCACTACTGGAGCTTTCTCATCAAACCCATATGAACTCCGAATAGAAAATGCTTACATTATTAAAGTGCCATAAACTGAACTAAACAGATCTCTGCTGCTCTCTCTAGACACTTCGTGAAGTCAAATAGTTAAGTCTCCATTATGTAGACATTTCTAAAAAGTGAACTTTTACAGCATGCCACACCAAAGTCGGATGCTTACCTACAAGTCTCCTGGTTGCAGACGCTGTTGTTTAAATTGTCCGAGAAGCGCGTATTCGCGAATTCGGGACACGTAGCAGAATAATAACTTAAGCTCCTCCGCTGCTGCTGCTACATTCCAGGAGTTCTTTCGCCAATTTAAATCAATGTAACTATGTTACTGTGTATCGCACGAGCTGTTCGACACCTCGCGTCAGAGCCGTATGTTTGTTTAATGTACAAAAGGCAGGAAGGAAGTTAAAATGACAGTGAGTCTGAACTCAACGGAACAGGCAGAGCCTCCCTGAGCTCTTTCACACATTGAGCACAAGGGGAAGAACAAGGCTTGATGTCTAAGACTTGAGCTCAGAGGAGAAGAGCTCTATTTGATTTATTGCTTTATTTATTAGGCTTCTGAACATATGGATGTATGTATGTGTGTTTGTTTGGTTTCTTGCTTTGTTTACACATATATACAAATATGCCAGTCAATAGTTTAGAACCACTTGACTGAATGTATGTTTTTAACTTGAGGCTTAAGCTTTAGTNNNNGTGTGTGTGTGTGTGTGTGTGTGTGTATATATATATATATATATAATATAAAATAATAATAATAATAATTTCACAACATAACCAAGTATTCAGAATAATATTCGACCGTAATGGTTTTTGCAATAGCCTATTTGATTCTTAATTTATTACATTTAGTCATATTCAATCAAAAATATATTTGCATCCTTGCTGTTAAGCATTATATTGTCGTTATATGTGCTGATATTATTGTTATTAAGTGTTATTAAGTGTTACTCATTAATTCTAGTAGTTTGAATGACTCACCAACAAGTAGAAAAAGGGTCTTAGTAGCTCAGTGGGAATTTCTTCTCTGATATATGGTTATGAAAACCATAAAAACAGGCCTAGACTCTGTCAAAGGTCAAAAAGGAAGATGTGAAGTAAGTTCATCAACCAGACTGACCTACCACAACAATTCCTGTTACTGCTCCCAATGTACAATATGATAACATTATTCTGATTTTCTTGCTTTCTCTCTTATGCACTGATGACCAGCCCCACCAAACAAAGAAAAGTGTGTCATATGCACGAGTAAAATGGATGGAAAATATAATGCTTCAGTGGCCACTCTGATTTGAATGAGACGGGCTTGCTGATAGGTGGTATGAAAATTCATTTTCCATCCTCTATGATGGAGAGCATGATCATGTTCAGCAATAAGATTCCTTACTTCAAAGCGTAGAGCTGTCTCTGAGATCTTTCGAAGTTTCAGGATATGTGAGCCCTCAAGCCAGCCTAATTCATTTCCACCAACATTTCCCTATCAACTGCAGTGACTATAAAGTCATGTCCGTGCAATCGTAGAGCATATGAATTTCAAATGAGTTAGGAAGAAATCAGCTACCCACATTAAACTTAATAACCATTAAGACGAATTTGAGAAGTTGCATTATGATGATCTTGCATTAAAACATGTTTGTTAAAATTACTTGAGAATCTGTTAGTATTGCATTGGTTGTTGATGATTCAACCTTGCAGAAGCAGAAGTTGAGAAATTCTCTATAAAGCTTCACATACTTATTATGAATGTTGTTGCACCAATGCAAACGCTTATTCTGTTATTCTGTTTATGTGTTTTTCATAATTTGTATGCTTACTAAATGTCAAGTTATAGCTTACTGTATGTCAACATCATGTAATAATATGTTTATAGTAATATGTTTAATTTATATAGCGCCTTTCCCAAACTCAAGGACGCTTTACAAAAGCAGTAACATAATAGAAAGTCAATTCACATAATCATAAACAGTCATTTCACAATCAATTAATCAGTTTAGTGGACTGTAGACATTTGCCCAGTCCGGGGATAGAAATTATTGCAGTTGCATATCATGGTACAATTATGTACAGAAAACAGAGATACATAACATAGTATAAGTAACAACAGAAAAAGGATACTGTCAATAAGTAAAAAACAAAGAATAGTAGATGCAACTTAAAAACACAGAACAAAAATATTCAGAGAGAATTACTGATTTGTGTATTGCAAGTTTGATTACATTTATGTTAAGAGTCCAGCTTTATCCAATAAAGCAAGGCTTCTTTAAGACGTAGTCCAGACAGCCACAATATACAGTAGAACAGTAGACTAAACTAAAGATATAATTCATAAGAGTTTTAACATGTTATTGTTTATAGATCAAATTGTCTTCATTCAATTAAATAAGTAAATAAACAAATTAAAGTTCATGTTTATCATCTAATATTTGAGGTCACTACTCATCACAGAATCACAATATATATTTAAGACACGTATTCCACCTAGTGGTACAACGCAAGAAATGCACCAACATTTTACAATTTCTTTGAATATAATATAATATTATATAATATAATATAATATAATATAATAAATTAGTTATACTTGA
>RJVU01008096.1:200689-227003 GCA_003731715.1 Anabarilius grahami | reverse complement strand
ATAGTCCTCTGTCAGGCAGTATAAAAATATAGTCTATGTATTTAATGATTCGTATACTTTTGTTACATTCAAACGCATTCTTTACAGTTACTGTGAATTGTTTTGGGGGCAATAATCACCTCTGTTCTTGTTTTGGACCAACAGAAGATTCTTCCAGTGGATGGGGATTTTGAACCACTAGAGGGCAGAAAAGGATCTAGCATGGGCATGATGTTGTTTTGAAATCGAATTTTGCGTAATTTCAGTATTACTGTTTGTTAAGAACTGCAGTAGGAATCGGATTAATCCTTGTGATGCAACTGCTCATGAATAAATAATAAGTCAGACAAAATTAATCAATCATTTGTATTCTATGCGCACTATTTTAGTACTGCATAATATTGAAAAACGACGAAAAAGAATAAGAAATGTTATTTTTTCCAATGAGTTTTATATAAAATGTTTGTCCCTTGTCAGCATATAAAGGGTCAACTTTCGTTGACTGAAGAAGAAAAGAACCAATAAAATCGCAGATAAAGTTTCCACGCACTGTTCTCTCACGGCGTCGCGTCTACTGAGTAACCAATAGCAGCTGACTGGAGGAGGGGCCAAACAGCTCTGACAAACACAATTGAGAAGGGTAAACAGCTCTCACCTCATGGACGCAGTTCCAGCGTACACAGAGAGCTGGACAGTGAAAACAGCGACGTATTTGCCAATTCTGGGGGTAAGTACCAATACATCCTATTTCTTAGACTGAGTAAACTTATATTAATGCATTTAAGTCTTTGAATGAAAATCTAGAATGTAAAGAGCGCAGATTGTTTTTAAGAAACGTGTACTTCACATTGCTGTCTAACAGACGTGCAAAACACACGTGTCGTGGTACCATACTTCGAATAGTGTTTAATACTTGTATAATGCAGTATTTCTGCATATAGATTGGGAAGGTTACACGTGCGTTGTGCATGTGTTTTGATTCTGTCCACGTGGTCCAGGGAACACATAGTGCTATTTTAATATCCCCTTAACCAAAGAACTCCATGTAATATTCTCTAATCTATTCATTACGCGGTTCATACTGTATGTGTGCAAAACTCTGTCAAGGCACAAGGCCTGTTTACACTACACTTTAACTCCTCTAGGATTGCTGGTGGTATTATGTGCCAGAAATCTTGCAAAACAGTAAGGGTTGGTTCACACAGGTAGACTAGAGATATGGTATGCATGATATTTTTTTGTTTGGAAAACGCACTACTAAAAAAAAAAAAAAAAAATCTTAATCAGATTTGCCTTGTTTTCCAGTGAAGTCATCTTTAAAACAGGATACATTTAATTTAAAAGCAACAGTGTATATCTTGAATTAAGTTTATTTTTCTTACCCTATTTATAAACTTGTTTAGCATATTTGTACAGTAAAAATAAAATGCATAAAAAAACACTTTTCCATTGTGGTACAAAATAAACTATATGCAATAAGCCTAATAAATACTTTAACATGAATGACTTGACTAAAGGGCACAATTATTGTGGCTTGTTTTGATTTTGTGTTATCACTTCACTGCAAATGCAACTGATGCATCAGGGTTTTTTGGGAAAATCAAGTGCCTTGTTTATGTTTATTTACATATATATAGATTTATGAAAAGTTTAAAGTCTTACACAACTTTGCTTCTCAAGTATATCTAATTTTTTAAGAATGTTTAGATGTTTTATAGTAAAACAAGACCACAATACTGACTACAATAAATGACTTTTTGCAGGCCATTTTGTGCAGTTACACACAGCAAACTCAGAGATGTGTTAATGTGTTAAGTGAGTGAAATAAAGGCAGCTGTTGTGAAGATCACCTCTTTGTAAAACCTGTAAGCCTTAAGCCAAATCTTTGTTTATAATCTTTTTTTGCAGAGCTGCTTGAATACTAAATGTCAGCATTGGCCTAGACTTTAAAGTAGATGACCTGACTCAAGGGCACAATTAATATGGCTTGTTTTGATTTTGCATTATATTGGTTCATTGCAACTGATGCATCAGTCATTTGCCCGTTAAATAATAAAATACCATTTTTAGAAATTCAAGTGCTTTATTTATGTTTGTTTATATATTTGAATGTATTAATGCAGTATTTTATATATGCTTATTGGTGCATTTTAGTATATGGGTCAGTGACATGAAGGGTATTTTTTTTGTCCAAAGGCCTTAATAATAATAAATTATTATCAATTCACACTGCTTTTGTCATTTTTTTACAAGATGGACAAAATTTGTCACCAAAAAAGTCATTCGGTTTTAACCAAAATTTCAGTTTTACCGAATGACACTTTTGGTTATACCGTATAAAGATATTTTCAAACAATGCTAACAGGCTGATATCTAGCTAGTTAGCTTGCTAGTTAGCTTGCTAGCTACCTAACAAAAGGGCAATCAAAAATTTTATATTTAGTACAAGTTTTTAAAATATTACAACATTTTCTCTGTTTTATAGCGGTTGTACCGAATGACCTGATGTACAACTAGATCTCTTTTATTGAATCCAAAAGGTTTTAATATATTTTGCTATATATATATATATAAGGCATTTTAAAGATCAAAAGGTGTCAAAAGTTCATTCGGTTTAACCGTCCAAAGGCCAATACAGCCATTTCATTTGTGATTAAAATATCTTAAAATGTAATAAATGTATAAATTTTTTTAGTCTGGGATGATTTTATAACATCATATATCAACATAGTGCAAAATGGTATTAAAATTATGTGTAGAAGTCGTTGCTTTGTTATGAGAAAGAATGTAAGGAAAAATTTATTTCATTGATGTCATACAGAGTAACCAATATAAAGGGACCATTTTGGATCAAGTCATGCGGTCAATATCATGTGACAGGATGTGACATCATTCAGACACCTGCAAAGGACCACACGGTCGTGAAGCAAAATAACACTCTTTTAACTATTTGAAAAAAATCATGTTTTCACTTAATCATACGCATGTCCAGAAACATCAGGTCATTCGGTACAACCGCTATAAAACAGAGAAAATTTTGTAATATTTGAAAAACTTGTACTAAATATAAAATTTTTGATTGTCCTTTTGTTAGGTAGCTAGCAAGCTAACTATCTAGATATCAGCCTCTTAGCGTTGTTTGAAAATATTGTCATTCGGTATAACCAAAAGTGTCATTCGGTATAACCAAAAGTGTCATTCGGTAAAACCGAAATTTTGGTTAAACCGAATGACTTTTTTGGTGACAAATTTTGTCCATCTTGTAAAAAATGACAAAAGCAGTGTTAATTGATTATAAAAACCACATAATCTCATTTTTAACACTTATTAAAACTTGCCCCATATATTAATGCATTATTATATTTTTAATATGATTTATTGATATATTTATAGATGTAATAATGCATTTAAACATTTATGTTTGTATAGTAACCAGCCATGATTGTGTCAACAATCCTTTTTAGCATATTATTAACCAAGAACCATGTGTCACAGTTTTTGTTTCAGTAACTCACAA
This sequence comes from Anabarilius grahami, assembly GCA_003731715.1. Taxonomy (NCBI): domain Eukaryota; kingdom Metazoa; phylum Chordata; class Actinopteri; order Cypriniformes; family Xenocyprididae; genus Anabarilius; species Anabarilius grahami. Next base: position 223,507 of record RJVU01008096.1, on the reverse strand, counting down.
CCTGACCTCATGCAAACAGAAAGAAAAGGGTGTTTCCCCTGACTAACTCTCTGATTGGCTGTGATTGTTATATTTTGTTTGGGTTCGCTTTCTAGCGTGGCCTCTTGGTGATTTCCTGCCACAAGGCCTGTGTCTCATAGCATATTTCACAGACTGTCATCACTCAAGTTCCCTTTCTATATGACATATTAGCTGCGATCGCCTTGCAATGCAAAGTGCCTTAAGAAAGGGTGTCCTAAAATGGCTGACATTTGTTGCTTGTCATGGTTATCTGTCTGACACCTCAGTGTGTGTGATGTATTAAGAGGTCTGTCCTGTTTCGGGGAGGAGTAGCCATTGTTTTAGCTGTAAAGGAAATGAGAGTGCGTTGAAAGAGATATGAAATGGGCTATGATTGTCTGACGGTTTCTTTGAAGAACTTTATGCATAGTCATCTATGTTTGTACAAGTCTTATTTTTATTTTTTTACTGCAAAAGTGAATCAGTATGATACATTTCAACCATTGTTGTTGTCTTAAAAACATAGTAATTGCATGTTTTTGGGACTCCTTCAAAAAATGAATGACTATGTATATTTATTATTATTATTTTTTTTTTTAATTGTTATCTGCTGTTATATGTACACTTTTGAAAGGAATTATTACCTTTAATCAGCAAGAATGCATTAAATTGATTTTATAATGATTTATAATGTTGCAAAAGGTTTGTTTCAAATAATGCTGTTCTTTAGAACTTTCTATTCATCAAAAAAATCCTGAAAAAAAATAAATCGCCACAATAATATTAAGCAGTGCAACTGTTGTCAACATTGATAATAATAAGAAATGTTTATTGAGAACCAAATCAGCATATTAGAATGATTTCTGAAGGATCATGTGACACTGAAGACTGGAATAATGATGCCGAAAATTCAGCTTTGCCATCACAGGAATAAATTACACTTTTTAAAAATATTAAAATATAAATATTTTATACTGTATTTTTAATCAAATAAAAGCATCTTTGGTGAGCATAAGAGACTTAAAACATAAAAAAAAATAGTCTTACCGACCCCAAAACTTTTGATCAGTACTATATTTTGCTGCATATTGAATTGTTGCAGTTGTGCCACAGTGGGTTTTCGTAGGTTGTTTGCAATAAGCATTGTAAGTTTGACACGCTAAATGTTTCAGTTGCAAATATGCAGATATGTCCAGGCATGTGCAACCTCGCTCAGGTGTAACAGTACAGACTCCAGTTAGAATACTTGTGTACTGCCAGACCACACCTAGTTCACTAGGATTAGTGTATGTGGATTACCACATATTTAAAGTGTGTTAATTTATGCCCAGGGACAAAATCAGTGAGCTTGTTTGTAACTTAATAAAAATGTCAGTCATTTGGAATGCATTGTTTATCATGACTGTTGCTGTATGCTGCTATTGTTAATCATAAACGCTGCAGAAAGACTAAAGCAAACATCTTGTTAGTTGGTGTGGCGCTGCAAGCCGTCTCTCTATTGAGTTATCCACGTGTTTGTAGGGTTAAGAGCCTGAAATCATGTGCATTGAAGATATCCAGACTGTCTGTGAAATAAAAGCAGAATAATTCCTTCCTTGTTTCCTAGTGTCATATCTTCCTGTTTTGCTATGGAGGGATGATTACGTTGTAGAGATAAGTATGCGACTAAAACTGAATTTTGACCTATTTTCACACATGAGGTGTGTTTATATCCTGACTGGTTGCTCAAGGTCTTTTTGAGAGCGTTTTCCTTGCAGGCAAACCTTTACCTCAGGAAAGAAGCCAAGTTTAAGCCCTTTTATTTACAGGATAGTCAGGCTCTCATCCAACCCCTCCCCTCAGTTAAGCTTATTTGTATCTGCGCTCTGAAGAGTTGACTGGTGCAAAACCCCTTGTTTTCCACCTTGCTGTGTAAGTAAAGAGTATTTTATTGTGGCGAGCTGGCACAATGTAAAATAACCCGTTCATCATGAAGTTTTACAGTAGTGCTTGGGCTGAATCACACATTCATAGCTGCTCATATGCTTCTTGTGATTGACTCAGTGTCTGCAGCCACTTTGTAAGACAGTAAGTCATTGGCTAAAGGCTTTGAGACTTGTGTCATCGTGAAAACGTTTAACCTTTGATAGAGCTGCCGAGAATGGTGATAACAGCTGTTTTCTTGATGCCCCATGACACTCCGGTGTTGATTTAAAGACAGTTTGTTTACATATTACACTCCCCACACAAAAAGTATCTTGTGTCAACCACCTGTGTTGCTTTGGTGTCTCTGCACTAACAATAAATATATATATATATACACTTCCAAAAGTTTGGGGTTGGTAAGAGTTTTTTTGTGTGCGTGTGTTTGTTTTTGAATGAGTTATCTTATGCTTACCAAGGCTGCATTTATTTGATCAAAAAAATAAAATAATAATAATAATAAAAATAGCATACTGTAAATAATAAAAATAGTAATTTTGTGAAATCCGCTAAAATAGTTTTCTAAATTAATATTTTTAAAATGTAATTTATTCCTGTGATGTCAAAGCTGAATTTTCAGCATCATTACTCCAGTCTTCAGTGTCACATGATCCTTCAGAAATCACTCTAATATGCTGATTTGCTCAAGAAACATTTCTTATTATCAGTATTTATATATTGTTTATATTAATCATGTAATTAATGTAATCAATTAATTAATGTATTACATGAACACATTACACATGAAAGGGTTAGTTCAGCCAAAAATGAAAATTGTCATTAATTACTCACCCTCATGTCGTTCCACACCCGTAAGACCTTGATTCATCCTCAGAACACAAATTAAGATATTTTTGATCAAATCCAATGGCTCAGTGAGGTCTCCATTGCCAGCAAGATAATTAACACTTTCAAATGCCCAGAAAGGTACTAAAGACATATTTAAAAGTTCATGTGACTACAGTGGTTCAACCTTAATGTTATGAAGCGACGAGAATACTTTTTGTGCGCCAAAAAACAAAACAAAATAACGACTTTATTCAACAATATCTAGTGATGGGCGATTTCAAAACCCTGCTTCATGAAGCTTCAAAGCTTTACGAATCTTTTGTTTCGAATCAGTGGTACGGAGTGTGTATCAAAATGCAAAAGTCACGTTAACCATTGAAACTTCGAAACGTTTCGAAATACTTTAGATAATTTCGAAGCCTTGTTTACTGAAATCACGTGACTTTGGCAGTTTGATATGTGCTCCGAACCACTGATTCGAAACAAAAGATTTATAAAGCTTTGAAGCTTCATGAAGCAGTGTTTTTAAATCGCTCATTACTAGATTTTGTTGAATAAAGTCGTTATTTTGTTTTTTTGGCGCACAAAAAGTATTCTCGTCGCTTCATAACATTAAGGTTGAACCACTGTAGTCACATGAACTGTTTTAAATATGTCTTTAGTACCTTTCTGGGCGTTCTGAAAGTGTTAATTATCTTGCTGGCAATGGAGGCCTCACTGAGCCATTGGATTTTATCAAAAATATCTTAATTTGTGTTCCGCATATGAACGAAGGTCTTATGGGTGTGGAACGACATCAGGGTGAGTAATTAATGGCAGAATTTTCATTTTTGGGTGAACTAACCCTTGTTATTATAATGGTAACACTTAACTAATGTTAACTAATGAACCTTATTGTAAACTACATTAGTTAATATGAAATAATAATGAACTGCACTAATACAGCATTTATAAATTTTTGTTAATGTTAATTTCAACATTTACTAATACATTATTAAAATCTTGTTAACATTAGTTAATGCACTGTGAACTAACATGAACGAACAATGAACAACTGTATTTTCATTAACTAACGTTAACGAAGATTAGTAACAAATGTATTGCTCATGGTTAGTTCATGTTAGTTAATACATTAACTAATGTTTAACTAATGAACCCTATTGTAAAGTTTTACCATTATATTTGTGTGAGTTTTATTTTATTTTCAACTACATAAACCAAATTAGTGTGACCAATTTCCACAGTGATTGTTGGCTTAAAAACAGTTGAGACTGAGGTTGAGGCTATTGAATCACTTCCTTCTCTCTGGTATGGTAGGTGTAAAGAGGAACCATCATGGCAGGCGACATGTTGTTGCTGATGAGGGGTTTAGCCAAGCTAAGCCAGGCCGTGATCGAGACCCAGGCCAGCTCTCTTCGAATTGGAGGGGTCCAAGCTGCGAGCCACAGCATGCAAATGACGGCTGAACAGGGCATGAGCGTGGCCATGCAGAAGATCCAGGTGGGTTTCCACTATAAAAAATATTAGTTGCCATTATAAAATGGATAGTCCTAGCTATGAATTTAGATTGGATGAGTCATGTTTGATGCCTTTGTAAAATAGGCAATGTACTTGCACCTGTGACCATGCATCAGTTGCGTTCTATATTAAAGGTGCCCTAGAATCAAAAATGTAATTTACCTTGGCATAGTTGAATAACAAGAGTTCAGTACATGGAAATGACATACAGTGAGTCTCAAACACCATTGTTTCCTCCTCCTTATGTAAATCTCATTTGTTTAAAAGACCTCCGAAGAACAGGCGAATCTCAACATAACACACTGTTACGTAACAGTCGGGATCATTAATATGTATGCCCCCAATATTTGCATATGCCAGCTCATGTTTAAGGCACAGCTGGATCTGTGCACAGCTGAATCATCAGACTAGGTAAGCAAGCAAAGACAATAGCGAAAAATGGCAGATGGAGCAATAATAACTGACATGATTCATGAGAACATGATATTTTTAGTGATATTTGTAAATTGTCTTTCTAAATGTTTCGTTAGCATGTTGCTAATGTACTGTTAAATGTGGTTAAAGTTACTATCGTTTCTTACTGTATTCATGGAGACAAGACTGTCGTTATTTTCATTTTTTAAACACTTGCAGTCTGTATAATTCATAAACACAACTTCATTCTTTATAAATCTCTCCAACAGTGTGTAATGTTAGGTTTAGCCATGGAGCACCATCAAACTCATTCAGAATCAAATGTAAGCATCCAAATAAATACCATACTTACGTCATTAGACATGCTGCATGACGAACACTTTGTAAAGATCCATTTGAGGGTTATATTAGCTGTGTGAACTTTGTTTATGCTGTTTAAGGCAAGCGCGAGCTCCGGGGGCAGAGAGCACAAGGATTTAAAGGGGCCGCAGCCTAAATCGGCTCATATTTAATAATGCCCCAAAATAGGCAGTTAAAAAAATGAATAAAAAAAAATCTATGGGGTATTTTGAGCTGAAAATTCACAGACACATTCAGGGGACAACTTAGACTTATATTACATCTTTTGAAAACACGTTCTACGGCACCTTTAATTATTAGGCAGTTGAGGCTAGAAAGTTGCAAGTTGCTACAGATCATTGCAAATGTAAACGGTCTACTGCTTATTTTAAGTTTTTGAACAATAATAATCATAGTTATATAAATTATTAGCACTACCATTCAAAAGTTAGGGTGAAGATTTTTTTAAAGAAATTAATTTTATTCACCAAGGATGCGTTAAATGGTAACAAGATTTTTAATAATGTATTAGTAAATGTTGAAATTAACATTAACAAAGATTAATAAATGCTGTATAAGTGCAGTTTATTATTAGTTCATGTTTACAAATGAACCTTATTGTATCCAAAGTGTTACCCATTAAATTGATCAAAAGTAACACATTTAAAGTGTTACAAAAATCAATTTCATATAAATGCTCCTCTTTTGAGCTTTTCTATGTATCAAATTATCCAGAAAAGCATGTATTAAAGTTTCCACAAAATATTAATCAGCACAACTGTTTTCATCATTAATAATAATAAGAAATGTTCCTTGAGCACAACATCCGCATATTAGAATGATTTCTGAAGGTTCACTGACACTGAAGACTGGAGTAATGATGCTGAAAAATTTTAATTGTAATAACATTTCACGATAGTGTTTTTACTGTATTTTGCTGTAAATGCAGCCTCGGTGAGCATAAGAAACGTCTTACCGACCCCAAAATGTTGAATGGTAGCATATATAATTTATTATAACAACGACGGTAATTACATTGATTTTTGCATTAAAGGTGCCCTAGAATTTTTTTTTTAAAAGATGTAATATAAGTCTAAGGTGTCCCCTGAATGTGTCTGTGAAGTTTCAGCTCAAAATACCCCATAGATTTTTTTTAATTCATTTTTTAACTGCCTATTTTGGGGCATTATTATAAATGAGCCGATTCAGGGTGTGTGGCCCTTTAAATCTTGTGCTCCACGCCCACAGAGCTCGCGCTTGCCTTAAACAACATAAAAAAAAGTTCAAACAGCTAATATAACCCTCAAAATGGATCTTTACAAAGTGTTCGTCATGCAGCATGTCTAATCGCGTAAGTACAGTGTTTGTTTGTTGATTCTAAATGAGTTTGAGGCTGTGCTCCGTGGCTAACGGCTAATGCTACACTGTTGGAGAGATTTATAAAGAATGAAGTTGTTTATGCGTTATACAGACTGCAAGTGTTTAAAAATGAAAATAGTGACCGCTCTTGTCTCTGTGAATACAGTAAAAAAACGATGGTAACTTTAACCACATTTAACAGTACATTAGCAACATACTTACTAAACATTTAGAAAGAGAATTTACAAATATCAGTAAAAATATCATGTTATCATGAATCATGTCAGTTATTATTGCTCCATCTGCCATTTTTTGCTATTGACCTTGCTTGCTTACCTAGTCTGTTGATTCAGCTTTGCACATCCAGACGTTCTGCCCTTGTCTAATGCCTTTCATAATGTTGGGAACATGGGCTGGCATATGCAAATATTGGGGGCGTACATCCCGACTGTTACGTAACAGTTGGTGTTATGTTGAGATTCGCCTGTTCTTCGGAGGTCTTTTAAACAAATGAGATTTATATAAGAAGGAGGAAACAATGGAGTTTGAGACTCTCTGTATGTCTTTTCCATGTACTGAACTCCTGTTATTTAACTATGCCAAGGTAAATTCAATTTTTCATTCTAGGGCACCTTTTAATATCAACAATATATATTGTATAATAATAATTTTTTTATTATTATTATTATTATTTATTTAACATTGGCAGCCTTTACCATATTGTTTTTAGAAAATAGCAGAAGCAGCAGTAAGCCACCCAAAACTGTTTTATATTGTTTTTACCCAGGCTTTTCGTGACTCAGGGTAATAGAGATACGTGCATCTGTTATTTCTTAATTAATCGCAGTATGGCTTTTGTGTAATTCAATGCTCTCGATAATGGTGTTTGGTTGCACCTCTGTTGTTCTCAGGTTTATATTCTCCACAGCACATGTAGGGTATAACAACTTCAACAATACGATTATGCAAATGAAATTTAGGCCTACCTGGAGATTGGATTACTGCCTGGGTTTCCAGAGCATAGGAGCGCGGTGTGTGCTGCCAAGCTATTTGTGCTATCAAAGCCTCTGGAACTGATTGTGCATTTCATAGTGCTTTGAAAGTTCCTTATCAGAAATGCATACCTCATCACTTATTATAAAATGTATTACATTGTGTCTAACAACACAAAGACTATATTCACAATATAGCATTAATTATAGCATTAATTTATTTCAGCTGTGGGAAAGAACATGAAATAACCTAATGATCATCTACTTTATTTTTAGGAGTTCACAGGCGGCCAGCAGAGCGTTTCTGATTTCAGCGCAGACGTGGACTCCAAGTATGACTTCACAGCTTCAGAGGAGAACTTTGAGAGTGCAGCACATGAAGGTTTGGACAGTGATTCAGTTTTCAGGGACGCTAACGCAGGTGCTGCGCACACACGCAGCCAGGCCTCAGGGAAGTCAAAGCTGTTTGAAGGTTACAAGGACCCTACCAGCCAGTTTACCGGACAGACACGGTCATATCACCAGGATCACTCTTCTGTGGGAGGCATCACGGCTGAAGACATTGAGAAAGCCAGGCAGGCAAAAAGAGACGGCTCCAAACCACATAAACAAATGGTACAGGCGACCTTTTCCAATCCCTCTTCACCCATGAGTACTAGCCATTTGTTCCACCTATATATGTCATGCATTACAGAGGATAATAATAGTTCCTATGCAACTTGCTTGTTCCCCTAAAGTTAGTAGTTGGTTGCAGATATAGACACCTAGGCCAAAACACAAATAACTTCATTGGATTTTGTTGAAGACCCCATGAAATGTATTGATTAGTGCAGTTTGCTGCAAAAAGTACAAAACAATTTGGCTGGACATACCAGTGGGCTCATCCCTTTTTTCATTCCTACATTAAATCTTGCTATCAATTGCTTGATTGGGAAAGAAAGCTAATAAATCCACAAAACACCATTTAAAAAAAAATTTTTTAATTAAGAACATTAAAAATCAGGGCTCGACATTAATGACTGCCCGATGGCCTGGTGGCCAGCATGAACAACGCTCGGGACAGTAGACGGAACTGTCACTTGCCCGATCGGGCCAGTGCTTGCACGAAGGTTTAATAACATGTAAACATGTTTTTAAGCCTTGCCGATCTAAATATTCAAGTCCAAGAAGACGCGAAAGTGAACTCAGTACTCGAAGTGCGCACACAGTAAGCCGCATCTCAGACAGCGTGCAAAGAAGTTCTCTTTTTTTTTATGTCTTCTTGTGATTGAATGGACATATTCTCACAGAATTACGCCAAAATGCCAATATTGGCGAGTATCCTCGTAAACAAAGTTGGTTATGTCTTGAGTGAATGTAAACCGTTAAATAAAACAGAAATAAAATGCATGTGTAACACCATATTGGATCCGGGCATTCGCTCTTAAAGTGACAGCAGCCTAATAAAACTGCTGCTGTCTGTGTTTTTAATGTTAATCAAACAACAAAGGACAAAGAAAAAAATCTCTCACTGCTCTTGACTGAAGAAATTTTGTAGGGCTGCAACAACTAATCGATAAAATCGATAATGAAAATCATTGAAATGAATGTCATTATCAGTTAGTCGCATCTGTCCACTGTGCACAAAAAACTTCCGCCAGTCGCGTTAAATTACAGCACTGAACAACACATTTCTTTGGACAAAAGGCTGAAATATCTGTTGTTGGACATTAAATTCGGGTTTAAAAGTCAACATGTAATTCAAGTATTTTGTGAGAGTAGTATCTGTAAAGGGATAACGGCGTGTAACTTAGGCCTAATTGAATATAAATGTAAGACATTTCCAGGATAAAGAAATGACAGTAACATAGGTTACTGTGTCCAGAGTGAATGTGTGTCCCTGCAGGACTCTTATCTTTATTATTATCTTCATTTATAATGTAGGAATTTAAACTGTCCTTTTGCTTTATAGCTCTTTTGCACATAACATCTATAGTGAATATATAAATGCTTTCATAGCAGTTGGCGTGTTTATTTGAAGGACATCATTGGGCAGGATGTTAAAAATAATGTGTTTTGTCAATAAAATAAAATAAAATAAAGGAAATTGGGCCTTTTTATCAGATTAATCGAAGAAATAATCGGCCAGCTAATCGATTATCAAAATAATCCTTAGTTGCAGCCCTAAACTTTTGTAACTTTAGTAAGGATTAATCTATATTTAATTTATACAGTGAAGACTATGCAGTGTTATTTTACGTTTGATTACTTTATTCAATTTCTGTACCAGAAAACTACTGTTTGCTGGTAGTTTTTGGTGTCATAACCGTATTTATTAAGGTATCAGGGGTTAAAAAAAAATAAAAAAAAATAACCAGGCCTATTTTATTTAATTTCTGTGGTGGGGCTAGTCAAAAATTTTGTCATGGCAAGTAAAAATTTTAAATATTGTCCCAACCAGGCCAGTAGAAAAAAAATCCTTTTGTGTCCAGTAGTTTTAAAAAGGACATTTGTAATTGGAAGCACATAACACAATGATGCACTCTAAATGCCTGCTCTTTCCTGCTGTAGCTTAGTGAAAGAGCGAGAGAGCGGAAGGTACCGGTCACACGGCTGGGGAGACTAGCGAATTTTGGAGGTAAGATATTTATAATTATGTTTGTATGTACACTACCTTTCAAAACTTTTCAACACTCTTGAAAAAAATTGTTTAAAATTCTGTACATTCTCTTGAGATGAAGTAGCCTATTATCAGTAGCCTATAAAAAGGCTGTTTTATTATACATGATTGCCTCGTGTAGGCAGACATATTATGGCCAGCTGATTATTTTACACTTGGTAATTCTCCTGTTACTGGACTCTTTCTTTGGAGGAATAAATGAAGCATGGATGACAGTAATTAGGCATTTCTACAATGCCCATGGTAACTGAAAACCTTTTGCTTTTGCCTGGTGCATCCAAACCAGAGAGCAAAGGCCTCTACAACTGTACTGTTTTGCACAGAGACTGTGTTGCCACCAATTAAATTGAATATATTTAGTATATGTTGTCTAATGCGTCATAACTTTAGTTATTTATGGATTCTGAAGGCCATTTTTTGGATTGGTATATTTGGCTTTTCAGGTTGCTGTCCTTTCTGGCACTGTTATTCGAAGGCCTGTTCAAGTTAGCCGCTTCTATATCCTCATACAACATGTCAGAGCCATATTGAGGGCTCAAGGTTAATCTGCATTTTAACCAGTAATATCGTAGACTGCGGCTGCTGCTGCTTTGGATTATGGGACAGAGCTTAACCGGTCTGAGAATGTGAATCACCTGTTTCCCCTGAGATAGAGCTTCCCATTCTGCTCTGGCAGTGTGTAACTTTACCCGCTTTTGTTCTTTAAATGACAGTGTATTGGTTATTTCTCAGAGGACTAGCGCTGAATACAGTTACAGGGAATGAATGGCTGGATATGAACCCTAGACGAGTGTTTAGACTGAAAAGTGCTGTCACATGGGGAAATTAAACACTAGCAGTCACAGTTGCTCTCTGTGACAGGTTCGCAGCATGCTAGTTTTCCACTGACGTACACTAATTGAGACGTTAAAATATTATCTACTATCATCTGCTGTTGGTGTGTGTGCATGCTGGATGATATGTTGGAGTGTCTATTATCAGATTGAACTCTTATCCACCACCGTTACAAGAAAACATCTTCTGACACCTGTTTACTACAAGCCTATTTGTATATACTTGAAGTGACCTATAGGGTACTTCAACATTCTCTGAACCACCAAAGCATCATGGGATTGTGTGAATTTATAAGGGGAATGTGTTGACAAGTTTTTTTTGTCCTCTATAGGGATCAATCAAGCTACCGAGTCTGTTCAAGATGTCTTAAGATTTATGTGGCATCAAGTTTGCAAAAGTGCTTGCAATATGTTAATATTATATAGTGTATAACCAAATTCAATAGCCATAAACACTACTACATTCTGAATTATTGGTCAATATTAAACCAAATATTTTCCATTATTAAACATTTATACTTTACATTTTTAAACATTTATACTATTACATTTTTGTATAATATTATTATTATTATTATTATTAACAGTATTTATTTATTTATTTGCATTTTTGTCTTATTGTGAATAAAATATGGGTGCACATTATTCTAAATAATAAAAAGAAAATGAACAAAACTAACCTGGTACAAAATGACCACTTATTTGGTTCTTAATAGATATTTTGTTTCACCTAGAAGCATGTCATATTAGAAAATTTTAGTTATTTTGTTACTCTTACTGACAGTAAATCACTTAGAGGAAACATTGTTTGTGTTTAAATGTTGTGATTTGTTATATAGTTGTCACAGTTGAACTAGTTTTATGTGATGTGCGTCTGACCTCTGTCCTCACCTTGACCTCACTCCTGGACATGAGCTATCCAGTTCAACAGTTCTCTGGCTCCCTTCCTTTAGCTCTCGTTGGATAGTTAAAGATAGTGATTAATTGCATCCAAGAATAGTATCCGTAACTTTGGCAGGCTTTCGTGTGGTTGCGTTCTTCATCTCAATTTTAGTGACTGTAGATGGCCCTTAAATCAGTGCTCTAACAACTGTTTTTAAGCAGCATGTTCATGTTGTTTACCTTGTGTTTATGTTCAGAAGCATACCTCTCTGTTTTTGTAACGTGAGACTTGGGCCCGTAGTGTCCTTGGTCATGCTATCAGGCAATCTGAGAGCGATCTAAACCACTCTGTGCCATTGTGCTTTGACAATATGTGCAAATATTAATCTGAGGTTTATGCGTTTCAATTAAGTAGCTATAAAAACACTACCGTTCAAAAGTTTGGGGTGGATAANGTCAGAAAACCACTTAAATATATCACACCAAAAATTATAAAGTTTAGGACATGTCCAAAAGAGATGGGTAAGAGAGCCCTCTGCAGATTTACACCGATCACATGTAGAAGAAATGGTTGGAAAAATCCTGTGCAATTTAGATTTTGAATAGTGCAATCTATGCATCACCTTAAATTGAATTAACTGATGTGGATAAGATTTTTAATGTTTTTGAAAGAAGTCTCTTATGCTCACCGAGGCTGCATTTATTTGATCACAAAAATTCAGTAGAATATTATCTTATGTAACATTATACTAGTCTTTTCTGTCACTTTTCATCAATTATATGCATCCTTTCTGAATAAAAGTATTAATTTAAATAAAATAAAAAGGGGTTTGGAATGACATGAGGGTGAGTAATTAATGACAGAATTTTCATTTTTGGGTGAACTAACCCTTTAGGTGTCTTTAAAAAGAAAAGAAAAGCAAATGAAGTACAATGCACCAGAAGTTGCAGTGTTTGAGTACCCTGGCATGGCCCCTTGTGTTTTCCTCAAGTCCTTAAACTCCTGCAGGCATGAAAAGACAAAAAACAGGAACCTGTTTAATCATCAACCTAGAACTTAACCTGGCAGGCTTGATGAAAAACTTTACCAGGATAAGAGTCAGCATCAAAACTAACTTTCTGTAAGGTATGTTAAAGGGATAGATCACCTCAAAATGAAAATTCTGTTATCATTTACTCGCCCTCAAATTGTTCCAAACCTGTATGAGTTTCTTTCTTCTTCTTTTTTTCTTTTTTCCACACTATTGAAGTCTGTAGGGCTTACCCATATTTTTCAAAATATCTTCTTTTGTGTTAAGCACAATAAAGAAATTCATACAGGTTTGGAACAACTTGAGGCTGAGTAAATGATGACAGAATTTTCATTTTTGGGTGAACTATCCCTTTAAGACTCCTGGAAAAACCAAAACAAACAAACACCAGAATGAAAACATGTCGGCTTCATTTCTTGCCAGCTTACACTGAGGTGTTTACTTTCACTGCTTGATTTACAACCGACTTCAGACCCCTCCTAAATTTCTCAAAAGCTGGAGGGTTACATAATCAGAAAATTACATAACTATTGAAGAAGATTGCAGCAAAACTCGTTATTGATTCTCAGCTCTAACACAGAAAATGTGCTGACCACAGTGGTTTGGAAATGCTATTTTGGTGTTTCCTTTTGTCAGGTTCACATTATACAGCATCAGTGTTGTTGTGGGTAATTTTTCAGAAAGCAATTTGAAAGACAGATGTAAATACAGCTCTTTTTTTGTTTTCAGGGTGGAAGTGCTGTTTTGAGATGTGAGATAATGACTGTTTCAGTAGATTTAACTTCTGTTAATTTACGGACCATTTCCTTATTTCCTTTTTTATTCATGAATGTAGCCTTTTGAGAATAATTGCTTAAAGTCTGCATGAAACAGAAGTTGTGAGTCTCTTCCCTTTTGTGACGTATATCCGAGTTAAAACGGCTTCTTGATCAAGAACAAATGTAGGGCGGGACTTGATTTTGTTCTTCAGGAATTGATTGCATGGTTGTGGTTTGCTATTGCAAAATTATTTGGAAGTTATTTTGATTTAAAGATTACAATTTTGCTATTGGAAAGTTATTTTGATTTAAAGATAAAAAAATAAAAAAAAGATGTGCGCAGATAATTTATAATACTGCAGTATTCCAAATAAAACAAGAATCGTCAGTTTCGATTTCATTGTGACTCTGATAATCTCTTGCAGGTCTTGCTGTAGGTTTGGGAATTGGAGCTTTGGCAGAAGTGGCAAAGAAAAGCCTAAGATCAGAGGATAAGAATGGTAAGACAATTGTATTATCTACTAGGATTAAACTTTACAGATATGTTATGGGTCAGTACAATGTTTTTCTAATTATTAATCATTAGTCCAATTTATCGAAAGTGACTTACTAATCAGGCATAGCATGATTACAAGTGATAAATTGCATGCAATTAGAGTTGATTGTTTTTTTTTTTTGGACTTTAAACCATTTCATTAACAGAGAGATAGTGAGTGAGGAGACAGGAAAGAATGGGAAGGAGATTGTGGGTATTTAAACTCAAGTCACCCACATATAAACACGTGCGCTTCTCACCAGAACCCACAACAGACTAGATCATAACCAATGTGCATCATTTGTAGCAATGAAAAGATCTTTACTTCTTTCGTCCTTTCTTTTAATACAAGCAGTACTTAAAATCTAGTATGCGTATGGAATTATTTACTCTTAGACAGGCGAGCGCTATTAATTGCTCTTTTGACTGTCTGTGTTTGCTTTAACTAGACTGCATGTATAATAATATACACATAATAACATTTATAGAGTTGCCTGTTCTAAAGTGCTCCTAAATTAGTCTGAGAGGCAGTTTTAATGTAGGGACAAGTCGTTTTTGTAGCACAGACCATAAAATATTTATATGCATCTGTGAAATTGGTATGAAAAAATGCCAGTATATTATTGAAATGTATACATATGTAAGTTTGTCACTTATTATTGAAATTATTATTAACTTTGTTCACCACTTGTGCATGTAAATATGTGCACATCTCCCATCATCCAGGATCTCTCAGCTCAACTACAAATCCTCTTATGCCACAGAAAAAGATTTAGTCAAGCATACACACTGCCACTGCTGTTTTGCCATGTTTAAAGGCAATGTGAAACATTCGCAGCACGTCAGCATTGTGAATGTGTAGAGAGTTATTAGGTTTTAATGACAGATTATGAATGCAAACTTTTATTTTATTTTATTATACATTTATGCATCTTGCAGACACTTTTATCCAGAGCGACTTGCATTGAATTCAAGATACATATTTTATTACATTCTTGCATTGGGCCTGATTCATGAAACTTTAAATATGAGTAAATTCTTAGTAATTTGGGCATTTAACGGACCTTCCCGAAAACTCTCCTTTGGATTCACAAACACTCCGTAAACATCGGATTTAATAATTAAAGGTGTGTATGTTAATGAATTCCAATCATTCGTAAATAGGGTGTGCGTGCACGCTCATTCACGATTAGCATAATCCCTGCCTATGAGTTACAACTACGCTAATTACGTGTCCAGGAACGCTGTGGAATCTTCTGGACTTCCTTCACAGGTTTGGCTCCAGTATATTGCATAAATGCAAAAGTGACTAATAGGCCATATGCCTAACAATAAATATTCAATTAACGTGTGTCCACCAAAGCGTTTTAGCCAGCTGAAAAAATGCCTGGTGCTCTTCTTAAAATGGACAGCTAGCGGCGCTTGAGAGCACTTTGTAGGTGCAGCGTTAAACCAGCTGAAACGCTTTTGTTGCTATGTTTTGGAATATCCACAGCAATAACTAGTTACTAGTATCTAATTTTGAAGAATATTACTGAATATAAAAATGCAGTAACCAGCAATATTAAAGGTGCAATATGTAAGATTTTTGCAGTAAAATATCCAAAAACCACTAGGCCAGTGTTATATATTATGTTCACTTGAGTACTTACAACATCCAAAATGTTTTCAACTATTTGTAAATCGTGAGAAATTTGCAATTTTAACCAAGGCTCTGGGACTGAGGAGTCGCCTGTCAATTGCGTCATACCCGCGTTAACCCTCGGTCTGCCTCGGTTTCCGGTTTTATTTTGTAAAAACCATGGAAACACCAAAGACGCTTTAATATATTACACGTTTTAATACACAAGAGAACAACTGTTTTGATATATTTATAGACCGAAATCTAATTGTTGTTATATAGCTCAACACGTTTGGTCTTATTGTTTAAATCTAATTTTCTTTTCTTTTTTTTCTTTGCTTTTTTTTCGAGTACCATGCTTTACCATGCCTCAGAGAAAAACAATATTTTGTCAAGTAGCTAACATAGCATAATCAAATGCAGCTTTATTTTTAGTAACAGTAATACATAATTTTCTCCATCATACAATACGTTTTAAAATGAATTGCATGCCATTCATCAACACAAGCCATCCAGCATTTAATATGATATTCTAAAATCGATCTAGCTTACTGCAGTGTGCAACAAGTGTCTCACAGCAGCCACCGAGCGAACGCACAGAGTAACGTTATAACATCATTTTCAACACACTCAAATGTATCTAATATGATAAACAGAGCTGTGTTACCTCATACTCATGACCGGAAAAGCGGAAACGGCACCGGCGACTGTGGCATAATAAAAGGTCTTCTGCTCGTGAGACGTGTGTTGCGCAATCGCTCCAGCGGCCTCGTTCAGCTTTCACAACACTCGGTCCTGCTCTGCTTCATACTACTTCATTAATAATGTTAATAATCTCATCCATGAACATGATTTCTCCCTGAGTCCTATCCCTATTCTTTTGCACCGTCCGTTGAGGTGAAGACCACATGTCCCAAGATTCTGCGCTCAAACTTGGCGTCATCAAGCTACGCCTTTGTTTTTAAGCGACCTCTAGCGGATAGAATTCTTACATACTGCACCTTTAACTTTTTAAATATTTTAAAATCCATTGTTGTTGTCGTTGTACAATTAGGATTATTGATCGGTGTAGTATTTGTCCCGCCCCTCCTCCACTGTTATTGGACGGCTGGGTAAAAAGTGACAGTGACGAGCGCTGCATTTTACCCAAAGTTGAACAGTTTTTAACTGTCTGCTATAAAACAAAAAATAAATAAAAAAGACAAGGCAAATGAACTTGTGAAATAGTATGGTACATACTGCATCAAAATGCAGTGTCATCAGTTTGCCTAAAAGAACACAGAACCTTGGGATGTTTTACGCACCATACACGTGGTAGGGAGCAGGTGTAAATTTTACCAACTAACATTCTGAAAATACAAACATTTTCTTGAATCCTAAAATTTACATCAGAACGGCTTTACGAATGATTTACACACAAATTCATTTTGCTCGTGTTTCATGAATGAGGCCCTTTGAACATAATGAATCAACCATTCACGAATCAAATTATCTCAGTATTGCAAGACCCTTACTGTGTTTTTATATTTCATTGTATTTTTTATTTTTTATTTTAATGCTTAAATTATTTTAGTAGTAATAAGGGTCAGTTTAGATTTTATTTTGTCTTTAAATGCAGTACATTTCTTATGGTCTGAATGAACCACTGTTTACTTTGTGGTTATGTCTTATGTTGTGTTTTTTGTTTTTTAAATAAAAATGTCTTTGACTTTTGCAAAGTAACCACCCGCGATACTGAGTTTTCCATATGTTATAATCAGTTTTCAGATTAGTAGATCAGTGCAAGTTTGATTTCTTTAGTTGTCCCCTATAATCTTGAATATTGGGTTACAAACTTTTAAATTTTTGACCAGCTTATTTAGTTTGGTATTTGGAACTACACCCTCATCTTTTGACTCCATAGGCATTAACAGCTCAAAGTGTCATTGAAAAGAAAAAAAAGAAAAAAGAAAAAAATTCCTGCTTGCAACTATTTAAGGCTCAAAGCTTTGTTCATTACATCAAGAGAATAGATTCTTGTTACAGAAGTTATTTGCAGATATTTTATGGTTTAGCTGTCTACAGAGTTGCATTATGTCAGTCTGGCTGCATATCAGAATCAGAATCAAAATCAGAATGCTCTTTATTCGCCAAGTGTGCACAAGCACACAAGGAATTTGGAATGGTTTCCAGGAGCTCTAGGTACTTGCATACATGTACTGTATAACACAATAGAATACAGAGAAAGAATTAAAAATGTGGTGTTGAAGAAAAAACTATGTAATATACATATAGAAAAATGTAGGACAAAAAGGAATATACATTTAGATGGTAAGTAGAAGGCCTATGTACAAATTTACATGTTAAGTACTGTATAAATGTAAATGTGTATTTACATGAGACTTATTATTGCCTAATGCCTGGATGGGATCAACACCATATGGGAACTGAGAGACTGTGCAATTGTGTTCTAAGGACAGCGGCCTGCAACTAGATCTTATCTATGTAGACACCAGCCATGCTGGATAATGATTACCTTTGACCTCATCATCACATACAGGAATCGCTCTAATGTCCTCACAGAGATAATGAAGACCCTTATCTAACAGTTTGTGGGTTTTTGTTTACATGGACAAATGGTTCTCAGCAGCACAGATTACCTTTGATGTTTCAAATGGCACATACAGGGGTTGTCTTGACTTTTGGACCTCTCTGTATAAAAACATGTCTTTTTTTTTTAACCTGTATTTTCAGTCCAAAATGTTAATAGTCTTTTAATTTCACATAGGTGATAAGAAGGCAGTTCTGGACCACAGCCCCTTCCTTTCGGAGGCCAACGCAGAGCGTATCGTCAGGACACTGTGTAAAGTTCGTGGGGCGGCCCTCAAGCTCGGACAGATGCTCAGTATCCAGGGTAAGAGAATGCTTTTTGAATAACAAGCCGCCATGTTAGGCTAGGTCACTCCTCAAAGATTTTTTAGGACCATTAAGGTGTCCTCCTTTACTGACGAGCTCATAACCCATGGCTGCTTCCTGTGTCGGAGTCATTGTAAGTCATGGCCGCTCTCAAGTTAGGCTGGTATGTGATTGAGGCTTGTCTCTGTTTTACAGCCTGGTGATGTGAGTGACTGTGAACCGCTTACAGAAAGGTGCAGAGAAATTGGAGATGCGATTTATTTCCTCTCTGATATGCAAGTGTCTAAAGATAAAATAACCACAAATAAACTTCCTGCGTTATTTTCTACACAGTGATGGAAAATGGATGCTAACTTTTCTGCATGCTGACAGTTCAAGGTCCTCATACCCTACCAGTTTAGACATACTTGAATAAGTTTATATTTGTCATGATCTTAAAGATCGTTTCATCTAAAGGCTTACACTATCTTCTAACCAGTTGAGAAGCAACAAGATAACAGCGACACAAGCAATTTCTGTCCACACTTAAACGTGAAAATTATTTATTTATTTTTTGTAAATAAATTTAATTTTATTTTTAGTGAATGTTTCTTTAAAGGCTTAGTTCACCCAAAAATGAAATTTCTGTCATTAATTACTCACCTTTGTGGTGTTCCACACCGTAAGACTTTTGTTCATCTTCAGAACACAAATTAAATATTTTTGATGAAATCCGAGGGTCGCATATAATCCGAGTCACATCGCAAGAATTGCAAATTGAACCAAAGTTGCACGTGTTTAATTCCTGTCACACGGAGCCGCGCAGATGCACGTGAACACTGAATTGCGCTCATTTCCGCATCTATTTATGCTTGAACGGACATATACATGCAGAATTATGTCAAAATGTCNTATTTATTTTTTGTAAATAAATTTAATTTTATTTTTAGTGAATGTTTCTTTAAAGGCTTAGTTCACCCAAAAATGAAATTTCTGTCATTAATTACTCACCTTTGTGGTGTTCCACACCGTAAGACTTTTGTTCATCTTCAGAACACAAATTAAATATTTTTGATGAAATCCGAGGGTCGCATATAATCCGAGTCACATCGCAAGAATTGCAAATTGAACCAAAGTTGCACGTGTTTAATTCCTGTCACACGGAGCCGCGCAGATGCACGTGAACACCGAATTGCGCTCATTTCCGCATCTATTTACATTTACATTTACATTTATGCATTTGGCAGACGCTTTTATCCAAAGCGACTTACATTGCATTATACTATACATTTGTATCTGAGTATGTGCAATCCCTGGGATCGAACCCATGACCTTGGCATTGCTAGTGCCATGCTCTAACCACTGAGCTACAGGAAAGCTACTTATCTATTTATGCTTGAACGGACATATACATGCAGAATTATGTCAAAATGTCCTTGTAAACAGCTGCTTATGGCTTAGGTAACCCAAACAAAGAAAACGGATGTGTATCATTAGTATAGGATCTGCGCATTCGATCTTAAAGTCACATGAATGTTAACAAACAACAAAATACAAAGAGTAAATCACTTTAACACAGATTTATTATATTCAATTTATACAGTTAAGACTATGCAGTGTTATTTTACATTTGATTATTCATTTTCTGGACCTGAATACTTATACCTGAAAAATATAAAAGTCATTTATTTACATTTAAATAACCCCAATCGTTCTAAAATTATTCTTTCCAAATAGAGCTATTCAAGTAATCCGTTCAAATTATTTCATATCGCAACATATATCGCAGAAAAACAAAATATTGCAGTGTCAGTTTTTTCCAATATCGTGCAGCACTAATCTGATGCACACATAGGCAGCAACATCCTTGTTTACGTCCAGCATTCGGACGTTTTCAGCTACCTTTCTGGAAGTCAAACGGTGCAATGACGTTGCTGCCTATGTGTGGATCAGATATCCTTGGATTTCATCAAAAATATCTTTCAAAAACATAAAATTATTATTGATTGAAAACTTTTGAACAGTAGTGTCGGTATATAACAGATAAAAGACAATTTGCTTTCCATTTCATAACTCTTGAAAAGTTTACTGTCGTTTCCTCGCGCCCTTGAATCTACTTCTGTCTGTATTGACCAGCAGCTCAAACATTTTCTAACTACTTCTGTGACACAAATGCCCCTCTTTTCTGTGCAAATATGTTGATTATTTCTGGTAGGCATGTGAGGTCACTCTCCCCCGCTCTGTGTGCATTAACGTGTATTTGAAAGCCAGAACGAAAGCATTTGTGTCACCCACTCAAGAATGCTGCGCATAGATCAATGCATGACATTTCCAAACCTTGGCCGCTGCTCATGCACTAGCCTCATGCACCTTGCCATTCTCATCAAGATAGGCAGGATTTTGTAAGCTGCAGATCGCACGACTGGCAGTGAAGGACAGCGACAGCACTGACATCGGCGAAGCTCAAAATAAGCCCACAGCTATGCCAGAAACGTGACCTTTCATTCTACACCTCAGGAAGTTCTGAAAGGACTGGCACACACAATTTCCCATCAAGACATGGCTAAACTGCTGTGTACAGGATCTGTTTTTACAGCTGGAATGGAGAGAGACCTCTAATGTTTTTATTACTTATTAAAAATTCCCATACTACATAGTTTTGATGACTTCACTATTATTCTAAAATGTAGAAAAAAGAAATACACTACCATTCAAAAAGTTTGGAGACAGAAAGATGTTTTATTTAGTTTTTTGAAAGAAATGTATTATTTTATTCAGCAAGAGCACAATAAATTAATTAAAAGTGACAGTAAAGATTTCTGTTTAAAATAAATGCTGTTCTTTTGAACTTTCTATTCATCAAAGAATCCTGGAAACAAAAAATGGATAACGGTTTACACAGAAATATTAAATTATGCAACTGTTTTCAATTTTGATAATAGTAAGAAATGTTTCTCAAGCAGCAAATCAGCATTAGAATGCTTTCTGAAGGATCATGTGACACTGAAGACTGGAGTAATGATGCTGAAAATTCAGCTTTGTTTTTATTACTCAAAAAAAGTAATGGATGTTACTGGAATATAAACCCAGACAGGGTGACCATCAAACTGTTTATTTGTGCAATAATGACCACTGGGTTGTACATTTATACTGCTTATTATAAATATCAAATAAATGAACAAATGTGCATGAGGTATTGATTTGAGGTGAAATTATTTTATTTTTTGTAGACAAAGCAGTATTACGAGAGACATACACACAACTATGCAGGTATTGGCTTGCTTAAGACAAAAGTCAATTGTGTAAAAAATAGTGGGCATACAAAAATACGAATGCCGCAAAGTTATCTAGAGTTTTTTTTTTCTAATGTTGGTTATTGAACAGATAAGAATTACTGATGCTATGTAGCCCACATTCCTCAGCCACAGTATCAGCTCAGAAAATGTGAGGTCATCAGAGTAATCTGGGTCAAACAAGTGAACCGGGAAAAAAAACCATGGCAACTGTAAAGCTTTCCCTTTTTTTTTTTTTAAAGTTAGTTATGATATACACACAGGCCGTTATGGAAAATCTTTCGACTCTCTCGCAGTCCTGATTTCTGAAGGAGAGGAGCTCTCACTGGATTCGGATCGAGCGGGTTATTTAGCGCTCGCTCTCTCTCTCTCTCTCTCTCTCTCTCTCTATGGCTCCTTAGGACTTGTTTACAGTGCCATACATCTGTCACGCAGTTCCTTCTCGTGAAACCATCTCTAAAATCCTGTTTACATGTATAGATTGCCTGTGCACTGCAACTGAGTAAACCTATAACACGACAACAGATTTAATAAAGATTAAGAAACATGAAATGCGATGTTTTGTATTATACAGTATTTGCAACTCCCATTTTTATATGAATTTGAAGTTGGAAACGCAGGTGCTGTTTATACCTGGTATTGACATCTGCCTCAAGTGATCCAATCATAAGTGGGCAGCACTAAATACAGACTGATCCAATCATGACCATATCACATTTGTTGTGTAAACATTAATGTGTCCTACAGTGTCAACTGTATAAAATAAGCCATTATAAGCCATTCTTTACAGTGACTATTATTCTGTTACTATTATTCCGACTATTATTCTGTGTGGGGTCAGCAAGTTTTTATACATACATACATACATATATATATATTTGATAAAACTAAATAATTAATTCTTGATTCAGAAAAGCAGTGTAAAAATGTAAAAACAATAAATAAAAATAAGTACCTAC
>RJVU01008096.1:186410-200283 GCA_003731715.1 Anabarilius grahami | reverse complement strand
ATTTATTCAGGAAGGAAACATTAAATTGATCAAAAGTAGCAGTAAGTCTCTGTAAGTCTTTTACATTGTTACAAAAATGTAATAAATGCTGTTCTTTTGAACTTTCTATTCATCGGACAATCCTGAAAAACAATGTATCACGGTTTTGACAAAAATGTTACGCAGGACTATGTTTTCAAAATTGATAATAATAATAAGAAATGTACTAAATCACCATATTAAAATTATTTCTGAAGGATCATGTGACACTGAAGACTGAAGTAATGATGCTGAAAATTCAGCTTTGCATCACAGGAATAAATTACTTTTTTTTTTAAATTTATTAAAATAGATCATTTATAGAAGTTATAGTGGTGAACATAAACTTCTTTCAAAAACCTTAAAAAATCTTACCGACCTTTGAAGGATAGTACGCTAATACGTCTGTACGCTGTTTACAGTTGACAATCATTTAATAGTAATTAGCATTTTAGTCACAGGAAACACATTTGATATTAGTAATACATGTAAGTGGCACTCTTGTCTCTGCTGAGCATTTGTGATCGGATCACCCAGGAAGGATGTTAATACCAGCTATAAACAGGACCATTGTTTTCACTTGGCATTTGTTGAAGAATAGCATTTATACTATACTAACATTTTATGTGTGTTTAATAATATTTCAGATGATGCATTCATCAACCCACAGCTGGCCAAGATCTTCGAACGTGTGCGTCAGAGTGCTGACTTCATGCCCATCAAACAGATGACGGTACCATCTACTTAAACTACAAAATATTTGAATGTTTCACATCAGAAAAAAAACAGCATTAAAAAACTGCTCGTCTGTTGCTGGTTGATCTGTGCAGAAAGCCCTGAGCTATGACCTGGGCCCGAACTGGAGGGATAAACTGGAGCTGTTTGAGGACAGACCCTTTGCTGCTGCTTCCATTGGTCAGGTCCATCTGGCCAAGATGAAAGACGGTCGAGAGGTCGCCATGAAAATCCAGGTTGGTTGTAGGCAGAAAATACTATTTTAAACTTGTTGCCGATCAATAATGCTTTAAGGTCGTTAAAGGTGTGTTTACAGTTCATTTTCAATGGGACACCACACAAGATAAAAAGATTTAATCTTTTTGCAGCTGCTGTTAGTCAGTGACCAATCAGAGTTGATTTTTCTATTAACAACCCATTTGTAGGTTTATTTTATATTGATTTTTTTTTGGTAAAAATTTATTTTAGGGTTTTTAAACTAGTTGCTTATTGGCATGCACATTAGTAGAATATTGGCTATTTATTAGTATTTATTAAGCACATATTAATGCCTTATTCTGCATGACCTTATTCTACATTCTTAAACCTTACTAACTATTAATAAGCAGTAAATTAGGAGCTTATTGAGGGAAAAGTCATATTTAATAGTTTATATGTGTTCCCTATACTAAAGTGTCACCGATTTTTTTTTTTTTATTTATTTATTTTTTTTATTATTATTATTATTTTTTTTTTATAAGAAATAAAGCACATTATATTAATTAGATTTGTTCATTTTAGTAGCCATCACTTAAAAGCAACATACAAATATTTATATTAATAGAATCATTTAGATGTTTTCTTTGTTAGCGTTAAGCTGAAGTAGTAGTTTCCTTTGTTAGCATTAAGCTGAAGCAGTAGTAGGATATTGTTGCACTTGCATTAGTGCATTCCACACCAGAATCACAAACAAAGCTTTTTGCCCTTTAATGGTGCAATAAAAGTCTCCAAACAGGTTAATTTGGAGCAACAACTGCTTGAAGTCCAAAGAGCAATTACCACTACCTGCTTTTGCAAACAACTGCGACCTGAATGTTTATGTTTAGATAACCTAAATCTGAATGTGTCTCCTCTCAACTTTTTATAGTAAAACAAACAGTTTTGAAATGTTACAAAATAAGCTAGCTGCCAAAAAATGTTTGCAACAAGGTCAGGGCTTGTTTTGCTGGAGGCCACTTGTGTTGCGTTTGTTTTCACCAGCACATGTGTTCTTTCCCCTGGATGCTTGTATGGTATGAACATGTTTTGGATTATGAAATGAACTGCTTCTGCATAATGTTTTCTGAGCCCCGTGTAACATACTTTTGGTTTCTGCAGTACCCCGGAGTCGCACAGAGCATCAACAGCGACGTGAATAACCTGATGACGGTCCTGAGCATGAGCAACGCCCTTCCTGAAGGTGATGACCTCATCACTCATGTTTTATAACTTTAATACACATACATTTGATTTTTAAAATTTTAGGTAAATAAATCGCTGGAGATGTATCCTGGCGGTTAGTGCACATGCGCTGATGTGGTCAGCTCGGGTCATTTCCCAATCCCAAATCTGAGAGCATACACTTCCTGTCTGCTATGTCCTATAACAAAAAACATGAAAGTTTGGGGTCGGTAAGAAATTATTATAATAATTTTTTTTTTTTTTTGTGAAAGATGTCTCTTGCTCTAATCAAGGCTGCTTTTATTTGATCAGAAATACAGAAAAAACAGCAATATTGTGAAATAATAATTTCATTTCTTTTCTATTTCAATATTTTCTTTATAAAATAAATTTAATAAATTGTCAATTGATCCTTCAGAAATCATTCTAATGTTGAGTTGGTGCGCAAAAAACATTTCTTATTATCTTCAATGTTGAAAATATATATATTGACCCCTAGTTCTAAAATATTTTGGCTAGGTATATTTTAAGCTGAAATAATAAACTGATGAAATTGTACTGATTTTGAAACTCTTTCATTGACCCCATTCTTTCCAAGAACTTTGTGTCAGTGCACTCAGATCTATATTTAGTGTGTTTCAAACTGAGAACTGAGAGCTCAAGGCCTGTTGGGTCTTAGTGGGCTGATAGATCTCAGACTGCATGACTGACCAATGAGAGCCCATGAGCTGCATCATCGTTACAACAGCGTCCACTGCTGCATGATCAATGCCGGTTAAATATTCAGCTGTCACAGAAGCCTAATCCTCCAAATATAGTCTGAACTTTCATTTAAGCTCGTAAATACCACCACAGCATTGCCGGTCCTTCTTTTTGCCAGAAGAAAGACATGACACAAAGCAGATACCCAAAATATGTTTCATGTCATGCCAACCCTTGTGAATAAGAAGTACACTTTAGCATACTTTTAAGAAGAGTACTTATTATGGAAATAATATACTTAAAGGTGCTGTATGTGATTTTTATTTTTTTTGGACTGCACTGAAGCATAATACCATACTATGTTTGCAGATATTTAGGAAGTTTCTCAGAAAAACAATGCTACAGGCAGTTATTCTACTTTGAAATGTGCGTTATTTCGACACCCCGGGTTGCTAGTTGGCGAAAAACACGGCATATTGCAGCCATGGAAGCCAGCAAACAAACCAGGTCAGAGGTCACAGATTCTACCCGACCTAAAAATCCTCGTTGTCCATCTAAAAAGCTCTGACCAGAGGATATTAAAACACGGATAAATGAACTCATCAACTTACAGTGTAAGGCTCGTCGCCTTCCATTGCTGTTTGCGCTCATTCCTGTTGTATGTCCTCAATTTGGCAACCCGCGTGAGCGTCAGGTCTGAGGAGGAGGGATGGGGAAACAACTCTATCCAATATTTAGAATTTGAACTGCAATACCAAGTTCAACTACTAGCTGTCAATATTACGTACTGCACATTTAAGTGTGAACTGAATGTAATGTTTTCTAACACTTATTTGCAATTAAATGAAAATGTATTCATTTAAATTTATATGAAATGCAATTAGTGGAATGTAAGAGTTCTTTTTAGCCCCAGTTAAAGGGACAGTTCACCCAAAAATGAAAATTATCCCATGATTTACTCACTCTCAAGCCATCCTAGCTGTATATGACTTTCTTCTTTCAGACGAATACAGTCCGACGTATGATGTAGGATGTAGGAGTATCGTAAGCTTAGACGCCTCTCGCAGTTCAAACAAATAGGGCTGGGCAACAAACTCAAGCTCCTCTTCTCATATCGAAATCCTTCGTCATTTCTTTTTTTCATTTTAGACTTCTAATTTGTGACAAGTGTAATGCGTAGGGTCAAAGTTTACTCTTCCATCGAAACTCATCTTGCGTAGAATGTCTACGGCTGTTTTGCCGGAAGCTAGTTTAAAAAGTTTATAAAGTTATAAATATGGATATTTTTCTTACAAAAATCCATCGCTTTACTTCAGAAGGCCTTTATTAACCTACAGCTCCCCCATTCACTACCAATATAAAGCTTGGAAGAGCCAGGATATTCTTTTATATAACTCTGATTGTGTTTGTCTGAAAGAAGATCGTCATATATATCGTAAGTCATATACACCTAGGATGCCTTGAGGGTGAGTAAATCATGGGATATTTTTGGGTGAACTGTCAGTATATCTTTATTTATAATTTCATAATTACTTGTATTGTCTTTTAAATATGATTAAAGTGTACTGCCAAATATACTGACAAGCATTTATTGTAAATTTAAAATATACTTTAAAATATATAATTATTAAATATACTACTATACTTTAATGTCATTTCTATTGAAACGTATGTCATGTATTTGTAAATACTTGTAATTTGCTTCTTTTTAAGTACAACAAACTATTTAAAATGTACTGTAAAGTAAAACTTTTAAATTTGACAGTATTACAAAGTGTACTTAAGTGTGTTAAGTAAAAGTCATGAAAGTGTGCTCTTTTTAAGTATACTTAAAGGGATAGTTCACCTAAAAATGAAAATTTGATGTTTATCTGCTTACCCCCAGCGCATCCAAGAAGTAGGTGACTTTGTTTCTTCAGTAGAACACAAATGATGATTTTTAACTTTTAATAATTTTAATAATGAAGAGCTTTCCTGTAGCTCAGTGGTTAGAGCATGGCACTAGCAATGCCAAGGTCATGGGTTCGATCCCAGGGATTGCACATACTCAAGATACAAATGTATAGTATAATGCAATGTAAGTCGCTTTGGATAAAAGCGTCTGCCAAATGCATAAATGTAAATGTAAATGTAACTGCAACAGTTGCCGTCTGTCAGTCAAATAATGCGAGTGAATGGGAACTCTATTAATAAGAGTCAAAAAAACGTGCATAGACAAATCCAAATTAAACCCTGCGGCTCGTGACGACACATCGATGTCCTAAGACACGAAACAATCGGTTTGTGCGAGAAACCGAACAGTATTTATATCATTTTTTACCTCTAAAACACCACAATGTCCAACTGCATTCAGCACTCGTTTAGTGAGGTCTGATCGCGCTCTGACAACAAAAGTGATGTCTCGCGCTTATACTTCGATCAGACCACACTAACCGATTGCTGAACGCAGTTGGACATTGTCTTGGATGTGCTGGGGGTAAGCAGATAAACATCAAATTTTCATTTTTGGGTGAACTATCCCTTTAAGTGGCCTTTTATTTCATTAATATTTTATTATCTGCAAGTACAGTTTTTTTTTTTTTTTAATATACATTTAAGATTTGAAGTACACTACAAGTGCACACTCAATACAATTAAGTGCACTTTTTTCACAACGAAAATTCCAAGTATTGTGAGTGCAACCTCTTGGTGAATCTTGGTGAATTTTTTTCTAAATAAACACTCACCTACTGACTCATCTCTGACTTTGTCTCCAAACATGTAGGTCTGTTTCCAGAGCATTTGATAGATGTGATGCGACGTGAGCTGGCGCTGGAGTGCGATTACGTAAGGGAAGCCAAGTGTGCTCGGAAATTCAAGTGAGTGAACAAAAACAAGCAGGAGACGTTTTTCTCACTGCTAATTCAGAGCATCCCATCATTGTATCCGTTAATCTAACCCTCTATAAAATCACGGGCGGTCTGAGGGCTCACAGGCGGCCTGCTGGCTCTTACAAGACATTTCAGGCAGCTATGTAACTGATATTTGAGCTAAATCTATCCTGTGCCATAACACTCTTTGAAAGGAAGGTTTACACACACGAAAATAAACATTACAACTGCTCAGAATGATTGTGCACTTCTGTATCCTCAAATAACAGCTTCTCTGGAGCGTTGTGGCCTCAACACCGGGCTAAAAATAATCGCTTGTCAATTTTAGCCTACCTTGTAGGCCAGGGTTTGAATGATTTGATTTTAAGGAACAGTTTGCACAGTTACATATTTTAAATATAGCACAAATATAAATAATAACCATTGACAATAAGCCCATACTCTGCGTCCTGTCCTCTTCTGGGGACCCTGACTGAAGAATGAAACATTCCAAGAGAGAGAGATAGTTACATACAGGTCCTTTTCAAAAAATTAGCATATTGTGATAAAAGTTCATTATTTTCCATAATGTAATGATAAAATTAAACTTTCATATATTTTAGATTCATTGCACACCAACTGAAATATTTCAGGTCTTTTATTGTTTTAATACTGATGATTTTGGCATACAGCTCATGAAAACCCAAAATTCCTATCTCAAAAAATTAGCATATTTCATCCGACCAATAAAAGAAAAGTGTTTTTAATACAAAAAAAGTCAACCTTCAAATAATTATGTTCAGTTATGCACTCAATACTTGGTCGGGAATCCTTTTGCAGAAATGACTGCTTCAATGCGGCGTGGCATGGAGGCAATCAGCCTGTGGCACTGCTGAGGTGTTATGGAGGCCCAGGATGCTTCGATAGCGGCCTTAAGCTCATCCAGAGTGTTGGGTCTTGCGTCTCTCAACTTTCTCTTCACAATATCCCACAGATTCTCTATGGGGTTCAGGTCAGGAGAGTTGGCAGGCCAATTGAGCACAGTAATACCATGGTCAGTAAACCATTTACCAGTGGTTTTGGCACTGTGAGCAGGTGCCAGGTCGTGCTGAAAAACGAAATCTTCATCTCCATAAAGCTTTTCAGCAGATGGAAGCATGAAGTGCTCCAAAATCTCCTGATAGCTAGCTGCATTGACCCTGCCCTTGATAAAACACAGTGGACCAACACCAGCAGCTGACATGGCACCCCAGACCATCACTGACTGTGGGAACTTGACACTGGACTTCAGGCATTTTGGCATTTCCTTCTCCCCAGTCTTCCTCCAGACTCTGGCACCTTGATTTCCGAATGACTTTGGACCACTGAGCAACAGTCCAGTGCTGCTTCTCTGTAGCCCAGGTCAGGCGCTTCTGCCGCTGTTTCTGGTTCAAAAGTGGCTTGACCTGGGGAATGCGGCACCTGTAGCCCATTTCCTGCACACGCCTGTGCACGGTGGCTCTGGATGTTTCTACTCCAGACTCAGTCCACTGCTTCCGCAGGTCCCCCAAGGTCTGGAATCGGTCCTTCTCCACAATCTTCCTCAGGGTCCGGTCACCTCTTCTCGTTGTGCAGCGTTTTTTGCCACACTTTTTCCTTCCCACAGACTTCCCACTGAGGTGCCTTGATACAGCACTCTGGGAACAGCCTATTCGTTCAGAAATTTCTTTCTGTGTCTTACCCTCTCGCTTGAGGGTGTCAATGATGGCCTTCTGGACAGCAGTCAGGTCGGCAGTCTTACCCATGATTGCGGTTTTGAGTAATGAACCAGGCTGGGAGTTTTTAAAAGCCTCAGGAATCTTTTGCAGGTGTTTAGAGTTAATTAGTTGATTCAGATGATTAGGTTAATAGCTCGTTTAGAGAACCTTTTCATGATATGCTAATTTTTTGAGATAGGAATTTTGGGTTTTCATGAGCTGTATGCCAAAATCATCAGTATTAAAACAATAAAAGACCTGAAATATTTCAGTTGGTGTGCAATGAATCTAAAATATATGAAAGTTTAATTTTATCATTACATTATGGAAAATAATGAATTTTATCACAATATGCTAATTTTTTGAGAAGGACCTGTACATGCATTCAGGATGGGATGTGTGTCTTTTACCTTTGAGTAAATCAATGAGTGAATCAGTGTTCAGTAGATTAGCTTGTTTTAAAATAATGTAACATGTTTGCTTCCTGCAAGTATTAACGTAGTGTAAACAAACATTGCACACACAGCCTTACATCCGAAAGAGCTGAGGAAATAATCTAACACGTTCTTCTAGAATATCTTCTCTTTGTCATGTAGTCTAATTGATTTTATTGAATTGGTTCATTTGTACAAATGACCTCTGTTGTCACTGTTGCTAATTTTACAGAATATACAGTGTATTTCTCATGTATTTGAATAATTTCTATTAAATTGCATTTAAAATCTCACCAGTCCTCCATAGATTTACATTAGAAAAGAGCAAAAGCTTCTCTTACAACAGTTGCTTATTGGTCAGTATGTTTTTAGGTTGGTATTTAAAGCTTTATTAAAACATTGTAGCTTTACAGAAAACATGAATGTATTGGAATAATATAAATAGTAAAAATAACTCTGGACTTAGTTGAACCAGTTCAATTCACATACGATTCATTTTCAGTCATCACTCAGTACACACTGCAAAATTAACTTTCTTATTCAATATTTTAGTCTTGTTTTGTAGTACAAACATCAAAATACATTTACTTGAGATGCAGAATGGCATGTTAAGGGTTTTTTTTTTTTTTAGAGAAATTTGTGTGTGGTTTATGCTTAAAGGGTTAGTTCACCCAAAAATGAAAATTCTGTCATTAATTACTCACCCTGTTGTCTTCCCAAACCTGTAAGACCTTTGTTCATCTTCGGAACACAAATTAAGCTATTTTTTGGTAAAAATCAGAGGGTATCTGATCCACACATAGGCAGCGACGACATTGCACCTTTTGAGGTCCAGAAAGGTACTAAAGACATCATTAAAACCGTCGACGTGACTACAGTGCTTCAACCGACGAGAATACTTTTTGTGCACAAAACAAAACAAAACAAAAATAATTACTTTATTCAACCAATTTGTCTGTCCCCTGTCATACTGCTACACTAATGTCATTGCAGAGCTTTTGTGTTTATGTCTGAACAGCGACTCAGTATTGGCCGGCTCTGGTCACGTGAGCAGCACGACACATGCGTGAGCCCGCGTTCAATCATAAACACTGAAGCTCTGCAACGACAATAGTGTAGCAGTATGACAGGGGACAGATGAATTTGTTGAATAAAGTAATTATTTTTGTTTTGTTTTTTTGCGCACAGAAAGTATTTTCGTCACTTCATAATATTAAGGTTGAACCACTGTAGTCACGTCGACCGTTTTAACGGGGTCTTTTGTACCTTTCTGGACTTCAAAAGGTGCAATGTCATTGCTGCCTATATGTGTGGATCAGATACCCTCAGGCTCGGATTTCATCAAAAATATCTTAATTTGTGTTCCGCAGACAAACAAAGGTCTTACGGGTGTGCAACAACATGAGGGTGAGTAATTAATGACAGAAATTTCATTTTTTGGGTGAACTAACCCTTTAAAAAAAGAAAAATACCTGCCAGTAGAGTAAAAAAAAAGAAACTGTCGTCCCCCCCTCCCCCCAATTATTTAATTTTCTTATGCCTTTTTTTGAAAAGAGAACTTTGTCATTTTACATCTCAAGTAAATATATTATTGATTTTAAGAATGTTCTGGAAAACAATTCAAAAATACTGAGGAAGAAAATTTTTGAAGTGCGTAAGTGTCTATGTGGCAGCATTTTTTTTTTTTTTTTAATTATGCATTAATTTACTTCCTTTTAATTCATTTGCATGTTTTTAAATAATCTGTTGTCAAAATTTAAAACAACAGTTTATTTGCAGCTAAATATGGCTCTGATTTAAAAAAAAACTATCATCTGATACTTATATATTACCCTGTTA
This sequence comes from Anabarilius grahami, assembly GCA_003731715.1. NCBI lineage: Eukaryota > Metazoa > Chordata > Actinopteri > Cypriniformes > Xenocyprididae > Anabarilius > Anabarilius grahami. The sequence continues at coordinate 190,551 of RJVU01008096.1, read as the reverse complement.
AAAAGCCTCAGTATAGTTAGTATAGCTATTACCTTTATAAAAAATTCTACCCAAATTTCTAGCTTGACTCTTCATCTAGTGCTATAAACTTTAATTCAAAGCTGACGTACCCATTATTGCTTAGCAAGCTGTAATTTCAAGCTGAAGTATCACATTTTAGGCTCCATTTGGGAACTCCTCACGCCCAGAGAATAGCATCACAGCTTTTCCCACATCCCTCAGAACCAGACGTGTGCGTGTGTTCATCAGCACGTCCTGTCTGTGGTGCACGTGCGGGGTGGCATGCTTTTACGAGGTGGCTTGCTTGTGCTCAGTGACTCAGAAGCTTTGTGGTTTTTGGCAGGGAGCTTCTGAAAGATCACCCCTTCTTCTATGTGCCTGAGGTAATCGACGAGCTCAGCGGCCAGCACGTCCTCACCACCGAACTGGTGCCTGGATTTCCTTTGGATCAGGCTGAAGGACTGTCACAAGAGCTGAAAAATGAGGTATTCACTGGTGCTGTCAAACCAGTAACCCTGTACTGACATATGAAGTAATAGCCAGAAAATCAAATTTTTTAAAAAGTTTATTGAACCTTTAGACAAAATATATATTAGGGCTGTCGATTTAACGCGTTAATCAGATTAAGTAGTTACAGTGAAAAATAACGCGTTAAAATGATTAATTATAATTAACGCGCCCGCCCCGCCCCTGACTTACGTCATCTGACATTTACAGTTGACTGATGACGAATATGAAGCAGGTAAACAACTCGCTGCGTGATGTGATCCCAAATTCAAGATATTTGGTCAAAAAGTGCCCCTGTGAGCTGTCGTCTGATATTTATGTCATATAGTTAAGCAATATTACACCAGTAACGAGCGCAATATCACACGAGTGCTGTTTTTTTGTCCAGAATAGCACGAGTGCAAATGTGATATTCAATAAATCAGAAGTTAACATTGTGTTATAGTTTAGACATAATATTGTCTGCTTTTGCTCAGTTTTGCCAATGAAAATATTACCTATAAAGCAGAGCAGAACGGTCTCCGAGCAAAACACAGCGGTTTCGTTTCTGAATAAATCCGCGTTTTGAGCGAATCAATCGGGTGAATCAATGATTCATTGGCCCATTGATAAAGAGCGTCATTTACTTGATTCCTGAATGAATCAGCCGTTTGAACGAATCGAATGAATGAATGACTTAATGACTCACTCATTAAGACATTTACCGCCACCTAGAGGCAGTTTTAGATTCTTTTTTTAGAGTATCACTTCATTTAAAAATCATATTTCCATATAAACAATATTAATAAAAAAACATTAAACGGATAGTTTACCCAAAAAATGAAAATTGTCATCATTTACTCACCCTCATGTTGAATCAAAGAAAATCTTTCTCACTGAAGCTACTTTTTGTAATGTCTCTTTGATGATGATGTCTCTTTATGTCTCTATTTCTTTTGGGTTTCTCAGCCAAATTTGACGTGCGATTAATTAGATTAATTAATCTGCAGATTGTGTAATTAGATTTAAACATTTTAACCGCTTGACAGCCCTTATAAATAAATATATATATAAACGGGTTTGTTTTTTGTTATCATATTTTACACTTCAGGCTTTAATGGCTCATATAGTATGATAGGAGAATATGGAACTCATACTTGAGGAAAAAACACTTAAATTTCATTTAGTGGCCCAAACTGAGCATAATACGCAATTTGTTGCATTTGCTGATATTCATGTGGCCAGAATGTCATGTCAATCAATGACATCTTTATAATATAGCACACTATTACATAAATGCATATAAATATCAGTTTTCACTTTGTCTCCCAATAATGTGTCTTAGTAAGATGATATTTAAATGGTTAGTTTTATGATCAGATCTCTGCAGTTTTTATTGTGGGGGCAAAACATATAATTCAGTTCAACAATTATGAGTGAGAGATGTACAAATGAACAAAAGCCTGATGTGTCATATGTGATACATTTTTAAAGATTTTTCTAAAAAAAAAAAAAAAAGTATGAATGGATAATCAAGTAAACCTAGGTTGCTTCAGTCCAGTAAGTGTTATATTATAAAATAAAATAAAAATAGTACTAACAATATCGGATTATGAATTGGCTGCTACCCAATTGGGCTGGAAAACATTTTCATTTTAATTTCTAGTACGTTCAGTTCTCCTTCTGTGATCTACACTAACTTGCATATATCATACTGTTTAGTAAGTTATATAATTAAAGCCACATTACAATTTGGTGTGGTATCAGGCCACATTCAATTCTATGACGTGTGACTCACTTGGTCTCAAATGAGCCCAGTATGAAAGCCAGTGGGCTTCCTTGAGCATTATCACCACCTGGTGGTGGAAGGGTTTTGTTGCATTAGTAGGGCAAAGTTGAAACAAGGTCATGTCCATACCAAAAAATGTAAGGAATGAAGTTTAAAATAAATAAAATATGTTGACCAAACCCTGAATAGAGAAAATGGTGTACTTTAACATAAATGAAGGCAATAAATGTGATTGAAATTTTTAAACAGACCATATAAGTATGATTTAAGCCTGCATCCGTTATGTAGTTTGTAAACAGTGGGAAATTTGTTTTGAGTTAGAACTGATCTATTACTTTATACCAAGTACTGCATATGCTTTAATGCATTAATACTGTGAATTTAAAGCAGTCCGGTGCAGGTGTCATAACACTTTTTATTGATGCTCAGATCTGCGAGAATATCCTGAACCTGTGTCTGAGGGAGCTCTTCGAGTTCAGATTCATGCAGACAGATCCCAACTGGTCCAATTTCTTTTATGATCCACAAACCCACAGGGTAAGTAAGAGTGTCACGATCATTCATTGATCTTTCCTAGTTGCTTTTCTAGTTGCAACCAGTCAAAAGTGTAGACACACTTTGTATACTGGAAACTGAAATATAAGATAGTTTTGATTTATTAAACATTTGTTTTGTTTACTATGTTATTCCTGTACTTTCATTTGTTATTTCATAGGTTTTATGACTGTACTATATTCTTATATACTATATTCCTATTTTCTACATAGATTATACATACATTTCTCCAGACTTCAGTACCACATGATCCTTCAGAAATCATTCTAATATGCTAATTTGGTGCTCAAGAAACATTTCTTATTATCAGGTTTAAAAACATAATTTTGTGGAAACACTGATACATTTTTTCAGGATTCTTTGATGAATAGAAAGTATGAAAAGCAGCATTTATTGAAAATAGGGCTGTCAATTTAAAGCGTTAATTAGTTTGCTTTAAGTCCAACAAGCCTGAAGAGAACCTTTTACTTCACTCCTGAATGAATCAGCCATTTGAATGAATGAACGACTTAATCATTAAGACATTTACCGCCATCTACTGGCAGTTTTAGTATCTTATTAATTTTATTTAAAAATTAATTTCATATTTCCATATTAATTAAAAAAAATTAAAGGTGTATTTCACCCAAAAAATGAAATTTCAGTCATCATTTACTCAACTGCATGGTCCAAAAGTTCATGTGTAATAAATTCTATGTTGAATCAAATAAATATTTATTTCTGAAGGTACTTTTTATAATGTCTATTAGATACTTTACACAATAACTTAAAGGCCTGGTTTCACAGACAGGGCTTAGCCTAAGCCAGGATTAGGCCTTAGTTCAATTAGGGTATTTAAGTAGCTTTTATAAACGTACACTAGAAAAAAAACATTACTGATGTGCATCTTGAGACAAAACAATGGCTCTGACATATTTTAATAAGTCAGTGCAAGTTACTTTCAGTTCAAACAGCCCAAACATGCATTTTAGTCTAGGACTACCTTAAGACTTGTTTGTGAAACTGGGGGCATATGATCTTTTGGGGTTAATTTCTCAACCAAAATTGCTATTAATTAGATTAATTAATTGCCACATCATGTAATTAGATTTAAAAATGTTAATCGCTTGACATCCCTAATTTGAAATGCTATTTGTTTTAAATAATGAATTTGTAAGGCTTTACTGCCACTTATGATCCATTTAATGCATTCTTATTCATTTATATTAATAATTATATTATTAGTGTATTATATATGTATTATATTTATTTCAACTAAGCATTTTGTTCAGTAAATCAAAAGTATATGTTGTTTTGACTTTTTTTTTTTTT
>RJVU01008096.1:173045-186368 GCA_003731715.1 Anabarilius grahami | reverse complement strand
TTTAATCCACAGGTTGCTTTGCTGGACTTTGGTGCGACTAGAGGGTTTGATGAGAGTTTCACTGATCTTTATATCGAGGTAAACATAGTTTAAAAGTGAAAGTAAACAATTGTATAATGAATATTTCCTTTCTTACACTAGCTGTATCTTGCTCTTTAAAACAGATCATCAAGGCTGCATCAGATGGTGATCGAGAAGGAGTGCTGAAGCAATCCATTGAAATGAAGTTCTTGACTGGTTATGAGACTAAGGTAGGAAAATACAACCCTGATATTTTGTGTTTGGGGCTTCACATACGGCAGTCATGTCAACACAACCTCTTCTCCTCATCCAGGTCATGGTGAACGCCCACGTGGATGCGGTGATGATCCTGGGTGAGGCTTTTGCCTCTGTGGAGCCCTTTGACTTTGGGGCGCAGAGCACCACGGAGCGCATCCACAACCTCATCCCTGTCATGCTGAAACAGCGGCTCATCCCTCCACCAGAAGAAACCTATTCCCTGCACCGCAAAATGGGCGGCTCCTTCCTCATCTGCTCCCGCCTGGATGCAAAGCTCGGCTGCAAGAACATGTTCGACAAGGCCTACAACAACTACTGGAGTAATAAAAAGAAAGGACCAAGCCAGTGACAGGGCAAACAAAAGAAACTTTGATAAGCACTAAATGCTCTGGCCAATCACTCGAATGTAAACAAATGGCACTTTTGTCTCGACTGACCCAACCATACCATCATACATGTTTGTTTTTGGATTTTGTTTTTCCTTCTGAGTGTGTTAATGGGAGATAATATCCATGATTAATCATGGTCATGTGGTACAAAGATTGCTATTCAGACGGACGTATCTATGTGCCTACGGATATTCCTATAACCTGGAAAAGTTCGTTAATCATCAGGCATGGCGATTGGCTGTAGAACATTTCATAGCCAAGCCAACAGTTTTTTCCGGGTTGCTGGACTAAGTTTGTGAGGACCGTCTCCCTAAATCAGTATATTAACTCCAATGCATATATTGTTTGAGAAAGCATTACAATGTTTATTTTTCTTTTTTCGGTTTGTGATGTGAATGATGCGCACAATATAGGCCAAAGTATGATAAAGGGAAGTTCCTGAAGGAAAGGATCAGAAATCCGTGCAGGTTTTGATGCTCCTGCTTACGGTCGCATATGTGTTAGGTTGGCTACAAGCTTGCTTGTTTTAGCCTGTAAAAACATGCAACTTCTCATAATGCATTTTAAAAAGCCACGATATTAATCATGATGGTGTGAGGTATCACTTGTCTGATGTGTGAGATGTACATGAATTTAAATGTGCCTACAAGAAGGTGAGAACAAGAAAAAAGCGTTATGGCATGATATCAGAGCATTGGTGGAAAAGGCTTTTTTCTAATCTTCCTGCTATTGGCATTCTTACTAAAAATTGTGATGAAATTGTCTGAATATATTAAATTTTTTGAATCAACAAACCAGTCATAAATGTTTATTAGTAGACTTGCTGTTTTTGTCCATTCATATGACCATATAACAGACATGTATTGAATCAAAATTTGTAATGATTAGCAGCTTAAGTGTTGCGAGGGATGATCGTTTACTTGTACCGGTATAAGACAGACTGAAGTTTGGTAATTGCATGTTCATTTGGTGCACACCTCAGAAGACCCTGTTGTGAGTCATGGAAGAGCACGTTAACATGTTCCACAATATTCACTTGAGAAGATGATATATTATAGCTGGGACACACATAGTTAGGGCTGAAGGTATGGTACATCGTCACCAGGACTGCTGGTTTATCAGCTGTGAAGATAAAATGAGAATGATTTAACATTAGAATTGTATTTTAAATTAAGCAAGATGATGCAAGAAGACTTTGTAACAAAATGTCTATGAAGGACTAACACTATGATATTAGCATTTATAGACTAGTTCTCTAACCATTAAAATGCACTGCACATTATACATCCAAGAAACCAAAGTCAGAATTGAAATTATTAGTTTGTAACTTTCAATTGTGAGATATAAACTTGCAATTGTGGAAAAAAGTAAGAATTGTGACATAAAAGGTTGCAATTACTTTTTTTATTCTGTGGTGGAAACAAGCTTTAATACAGATGTGATGTGAAAATTAGTTAAACATTGTAATGAATAATTACCTGGAATTTTCCTTAGTGCTTCTTCAATGTCAGTTCCAGATCGTGATACTACGGGACAGAAGACCAGTATCAACTGACAATCCCACAATTCACTCTCTGTAACTCCCTTGAGTTGTTTTAGAATTTGCATGTCAACTCCCAAGGTTCGGCCACATGTAAATTGATGCACTCTGACTGAAGGCTCTGCAAAGAAATATATTAGGAGGGTGGAATGAAAAGGGGTCTCCAGAAGTTTTTTTTTTAACTTTTTAATTAAACCTGGATTTTATATATTGAGAGAGAGATATACAGTGCTCAGCGTAAATGAGAACACCCCCTTTGAAAAGTAACATTTTAAACTCTCAATGAACACAAAAACAATTTCCAAAATGTTGACAAGACTTAAGTTTTATAAAACATCTGTTTAACTTATAACTTGAAAGTAAGGTTAATAATATAACTTGGGGAACAAAATTTTCAGTTTTACTCAAATTAGGGTGATGCAAAAATGAGCACACCCCACTGAAAGTCTCTGGAGCGAAGCTAAATTTTAGACTTCAAATGTCTAATTTAACAAGAATTCAACCACAGGTGAGTCTAATTATTCATTACACAGGTGTCCAGCAGACAGTTGACTATAAAAGGGTGTTAGAACCCCTTCCCATTTCATGCTGTCAGCAATGGCGTCACAAGACCTGAGAAAGAAAATAATTTCTTATGAGGTGAAGGCTACAAGAAGATCAGCAAAGCTTTACTTATCAGTCAGAATACTGTAGCAAAAGTGGTACAAAAATTAAAAAAAGGTGGAACTGCAACCATCTCACAGAGACATCCAGGTCGTCCACGGAAGTTAACACCTCGACAGGAGCGTCTTCTGATGAGAAGGGTTGAAGAAAATCGGCATGCAAGTTCACTGCAGTTATCTAAAGAAGTAGAAAGCCAAACTGGGGTGACTATTTCTCGTGACACAATAAAGCGTTCACTGCAGAGGAATGGCATGCATGGGTGCTGTCCACGAAAGAAGCCTCTCCTAAAGCCCAGGAACAAAAAAGCCCACCTGGAGTTTGCCAGGGCCCATGCTGACAATGATGAAGACTACTGGGACTCTATACTCTGGAGTGATAAGACCAAGATAAATGTTTTTGGAACTGATGGCTTCAAAACTGTATGGCATCGCAAAGATGAGGAATAAAAAGAAAAATGCATGGTGCCTACAGTGAAACATGGTGGTGTCCGTGTCCTTATGTGGGGCTGCATGAGTGCTGCTGGTGTCGGGGAGCTGCATTTCATTGATGGCATCATGAATTCACAGATGTACTGCTCCATACTGAAAGAGAAGATGCTACCATCACTCCATGCCCTTGGTCATCGTGCACTTTTCCAACATGACAATGCTCCTAAACACACATCTAAGGCCACTGTTGGATTTCTGAAGAAGAAAAAGAAGCTCCTGATATGAAACCAATCGAACACCTATGGGGAATTCTGAAGAGACAAGTTGAGCATCACTCTCCATCCAGCATCCAGTCTCTAAAAGAGGTCATTCTTGAAGAATGGAAAATGATAGATGTTGCAAAATGTCACCAACTTGTTCATTCCATGCCTAGAAGACTTGATGCTGTCATTAAAAATCATGGAGGCCATACAAAGCACTAGATGTAGTAGTTTTTGTTGTGGGGGTGTACTCATTTTTGCATCACCCTAATTTGAATAAAACTGAAAAATTTGTAATCTAAGTTATATTATTAACCTTACTTTCATGTTATAAGTTAAACAGATGTTATATTAAACTTAGTCTTGTCAACATTTTGGAAATTGTTTTTGTGTTCACTGAGATATTGTTTAAAATGTTACTTTTCAAAGGGGGTGTACTCATTTATGCTGAGCACATATATACATATATATATATATATATATATAAAAAAAAGAGAGAGACTAATATAAAATTAGAAAGTATGTTGTAAATTGAAAGTGCAGAATCTTAAAGGGGACCTATTATGCCCCTTTTCACAAGATGTAATATAAGTCTCTGGTGTCCCCAGAATGTGGCTGAAGTTTCAGCACAAAATACCACACTGATCATTTATTATAGCTTGTCAAATTTGCCCCTATTTGGGTGTGACCAAAAACACGCCGCTTTTGTGTGTGTCAGCTGCTGCTCCTGGCCCTTTTCTAGAAGGCGGCAGTGCCTTAACAGCTCACGCTTCAGTTGCTCAACAACAAAGCTGGAGAATCTCACGCAGCCAAAATGACGATTGTGGAGTTGATTTAACCCATCGACTACCATGTGCCGTCATGTTAACCTTTTGTACAAATCCAGTATTTAACTGACCTTCGTTTGTGAAGAATTCCGCCGTAAAATGACGGCATAGCAACAACACTCTACTACCAAGAGACTGAATTTTTACCGTTACTCACCAAAATGAGTCGTTATGGTTGGAGATTTCAAATCTGTTTGAGATGGGCTTGGAAATTTTCCCCTGCTTGAAGTTCCCTCTGTATCCCAGTGCTCTTTTCTAGCTGATGCCTCAGTGAGACTGTTCAAGACCTCAATGTATGGTTTCAAAAATGCCTGTGTTGCTTTTAGCTGCTCCTCCATTTCTCTAAAAGCTTGAAGAGACTCTTTCAAAACATCCTGAACAGCAGCATCATCTGGGACAAAGTTGTAAGACCACTATAAAACATCTCTTTTACAAAAGAAAAGTCCAATGGTTCTCTGCTACAACTTAAAAACAATTGTGAGGGTTATAAGTTACTCACTGCTGTTGTTTTTGTGCATTAAATGCTTCAGAGCTCCGGCAAATGTTTCTGGGCCAGATCGAAGTGAATCCTTGGAGGAATAAAAAAAATAAAAATCAATAATCACTGATGAATACTATTATATGAACAAATACAGTGATCTTGCTGAACTATTTGACATAAGACCATTGATTTAGCATGGCTAAAATACACCGATCAGGCATAACATTATGACCACTGACAAGTGGAATGAATAACATTTATCTCTTCATCACGGCACCTGTTAGTGGGTGGGATATAATAGGCAGCAAGTGAACATTTTGTCCTCAAAGTTGGTGTGTTATGCTGCATTCACACCACCGCGTAATTACAGTAATATTGAGATGACAACACGTGACATTATATTCAGAGCTGTTCACGTCCTCGGACTGGGAATTATGCGCTTCTATGGCACCACTATCAACGCCCAAATGAATCTACAGCTGTCAGGTGGTACAGCCGCCATGTGGGAGCTTTCAGAAAACTCCCAGCTTACAAACTGTAATTACGAACTTTATGAGGATGTGAACGCTTTTTACGAGCCAGAATCTCGTAGTTACTGTAATTACGATATGGCGTGAACTCACCTTTAGAAGCAGGAAAAATGGGCAAGCGTAAGGATTTGAGTGAGTTTGACAAGGGCCAAATTGTGATGGCTGGATGACTGGGTAAGAGCATCTCCAAAACTGCAGCTCTTGTGGGGTGTTCCCGGTCTGCAGTGGTCAGTATCTATCAAAAGTGGTCCAAGGAACGAACAGTTGTGAACCGGCGACAGGGACATGGGCGGCTAAGGCTCATTGTAGCATGTGGGGAGCGAAGGCTGGCCCATGTGGTCCGATCCAATAGACAAGCTACTAGAGCTCAAATTGCTCAAGAAGTTAAGGCTGGTTCTGTCAGAACACGGTGCATCACAGTTTGTTGCGTATGGTGCTGCAAAGCTGCAGACCAGTACCCTGACTGGCCCATGCTGACCCCTGTCCACCACCGAAAGTGTCAACAGTGGGCACGTGAGCAACAGAACTGGACCACGGACCAATGGAAGAAGGTGGCGTGGTCTGATGAATCACGTTTTCTTTTACATCACATGGATGGCCGGGTGCGTGTGCGTCGCTTACCTGGGGAACACATGGCACCAGGATGCACTTGCACAGGATGCAAGGGAAGAAGGCAAGCCAGTGTGTGATGATTTGGGCAATGTTCTGCTGGGAAATGGAATGGTTTGAGGAGCACAATGAGTTTGAGGTGTTGACATGGCCTCCAAATTCCCCAGATCTCAATCCAATCGAGAATCTGTGGGATGTGCTGAACAAAATGTCCGATCCATGGAGGCTCCACCTCGCAACTTACAGGACTTGGATCTTTGTGCAGATACCACAGCACACCTTCAGGGGTCTAGTGGAGTCCATGCCTCGATGGGTCAGGGCTGTTTTGGCAGCCAAAGTGGGACCGACACAATATTGAAGGTTGTCATAATGTTATGCCTGATGGGTGTATATGGAGCATATAATTTTTTTTTTTTAAGCTATTTATGCTATGCAGGTTGTCAAACATGTTCCTAATTAATGTAATGAACCGCACCTGTGGTTACTCTGCAAAGACACCTGCGTGAACTTCAGTTTAGAGCAAGTGGCCTCGAACATCCATCCAAAATAGACTTTGGTAGTGGTTAAAAGTCATTGTGAAAGAGATTGTTCTGAGACAAGGTCTAGCATAATTTGTATGCATATGTCTCTAAGTTTGATATAGTGTTATCTAATACAATAAAATTCCTACACTTAGGAGTGTCCAAATATATTTGGGGGCCACTGAAACTCAATACCAGCTTCTTGACCGAGGACATTACCTTCACTGTGTCTGTGATAAGCGACATAACAGTCCTTCGGAGCTGAAAGTTGTTGATACCTGGAAAAAGCTCATTCAGATCCTCTCTTGTCAAAGTAAGGACTTGAGCATCATCAATGCCTGCATCTAGAAACAGGTGGAGATAATGTAGCATGTCAACCTGCAGGAACTTCGGTTTAATACACTTATTTGTATATTTTTCTTCATTCATTAGAAACATTATCAGGTGAGACACATACCATCTAGGACAGAAGACCCAGATATTGCCTTAATTTGTTCTCGAAGATCTCTGCCCTTCTTAATATGGAAATAAAGATTAGCCTAGAGTTAAACCCTGACCTCCCAACACTTCCTTGCTATCACCTTTGAAGCAACAATAGAGTATTTTGGATTAGAAAGATTTTAATTGTTTGTTTGTTGTAGCCTACCTTTTCTTTGGTGAACCCAAAGAATGTGTTTGGTTTAATCCATGTTAATCCAGCGGGAAGCCAAGAAGACCCTGCGCTGCTCATTTCTGCTGTATTGAAACCGAAAGCTGGTGTTGATAAAACTAAATTACATAAATTCAGTATACAGACTGACACCGATTCAGTCAAGGCGTAACAACCGCAGCAATGTGTTACAACACAGGCGTGTCAAAATCTGATCTGGGACCTGTGGTCTCTAGCGATAGGTTGTTTTGGCGTGAGACCCGCCTCTTTTGGTGTGTGTTTGGGAAGGGCGCGTTCTCATTGGCTGGTGAGAAAAGGAGGCGTGTCGTGCATGCAGCGATCTCGCCGAGAGGACGGTAATGCTATAGCTACTCTTGGTTGTTTTCTGAACATTGAGTGTAGGATATGTCCTTTTAATTTGAAAGTTTATTGTATATCGATGTCATATGAATTGTTTGAAGGTCGGATGCATCAGTGGAGGGTTTATTTGACGCAGTGCCGTCATGCGTCCTTTTTTGGCTGGAAATATTGGTGGGCAGTGATGGTGGCATTGGTCTTGAAGACTACAATAATACTCTGCAATAAAGGTGCATAGGGAGCATGCTGCATCTGTGTTGAAATGCAGGGTTAGTTAATGCATTCAAATGTGTTTTATATTCAGATACACAGTACAACCAGTATCTGCTTGCCTTTTTGGGGGACATTGGATTAATGAAATAATGAAATTCCACACAGGAGCTTACCTATATGTGACTTACTTGTTTGTTTTTGATAATGATAAAATAATCATGTAAAATAGATAGTAGTAGATCCCTATCCATGCCTCTGTATCTGTCACTGATTTGTGTGTAATAGGATGGATCAGACCCAAGGTGACATGTCTGCCATATGTGTACCCAGCAAGAGGAAAATGCCAAGACCAAAACTAAACCCCCAAACACCAGGTAATTCTCCTTTAATTTATTAAATACTAAACTTTGTAATCCCTATATGGCTTATTTTGAAGTGATTGCATTCCCAGATCATAATTATGTGATCGCGAAGTCTGTTCTGATTAGATAAATGTATGCTTTCAGTTCTAAATCAGTTCTTGCTTTTCCCTGGGAATCGAACCCATGACCTTGGCGTTGCTAGCAGCACCACCACGCTCTACTGTTTGAGCTACAGGAACTAAATAAACTTACATTATAGGGCTGGTGATCTATTAAGTTTTGAGCTGTAAAGAAAATCAATTACAGTGACCAGTTTATTTGGTTTAAATCTATTATAATTCAATTTAGTGTTGGGTGTAATTCAATACTAAGTTATTAACAGTTATTTCTCATGTAATTGCTATAAAGGTTTATGTTTTTCATAAACACTTTTTGTTATCGTGGTTGAAACTCTCTTCACATCCTGATAGTAATAATCAATAATAGAAGTCGTCTAAATATTAAAAATGTACCTTGAATGTATATTCTGTTGAAGTCTCAGGACCAAAAAATGTATGTCCAAGTCATTGCATAGGGACCGGGTGCTACCCACTGAGCCACCGTGTCGCCCCTGAAATGGCTTACCCTACCTTTAAATTCTAGAACAATTCTATATAAAACAGTTGTGGGTTTAACAACAAATGTATGTTTTTAATGTAACATTCTCTCTTTAAATACTTTGGTCAGTTCAAGAATAATTTATGCAATTTTATATTATTTGTTTGAAAGAATTAAAAGGGCGTTTCGTGTCAATCCATGTATTGTTCAACAGGTCGAGGTTGAAATGAGATTTAAAAAGTAATTAGTACTATGTAATGTAATACTTTTTAGAGAGAGTAAATAATACAGTAATCTAATTACACTGTTGAAGATGTAATTATTAGCTAGTAATGAATTACTTTTTTAGAGTAACTTACCCGACACTGAATCGATTCAACACAATTGGTTGTGCTTTCAACAGATGTCATAAAGGATTTGCGAAAAGAGGCTGAAGGTAGTGGAATGAAACCATCCAAAGTAAGACCAAGCATCCTCACCTTGAGTTATGCATCAATATGCCAGTATATATATAGTATGACCCAGTTGTTAGGTTACCCTATTGGAATTGCTCCATTTATTACTGTGTTTGAGGTTCTGGTTGTTTTGGAAAAAACAACCAGAATCACAAACACAACAACTGAGTCATAACATTAGGTAATTAATAAAATGAAACATGAGACCATCAGAACTAAGTTTATTATTGCATTTGTGTTATTGCATTTCAGAATGAGGAAACAAGCTCTCAGAAAATAAAGAGAACTTACTCCAGAAAAAAGTGAGTTTCTTCTGTTCATTTGTGTTCATGCATGAAATTTAGTAGTAAATTTCCTACATTGCAGTAGTAAATGGTGTCAAAACTTCATGTCCTAAGGTATCATGATCTCCAGCCTGTGATTATGAGACCTACAGAGGATTCAGGCCATGAGTCATCTTGCAGTTCAGTTATTACATCCAGTCTGATCAATGGTTTGGAACGCCAACCCATGCACACTGACCACACCAGCAGAATGATGGGGGAAACTGATGGATCCAGTTCAGATACTTTAATAGATACAGGTTAGTACAGACTTTGAGATATTTAAGTAGAATAAACGGATATATGAAGGTCTAGATAATGTTCGAAAGTTGTACAAGTAGTATTTATACCACAGATTTTAAATCGAAGAAGCAGAAGATGGAAGGAGCTCACCAGCCTTCTTTAAAAAAGTACATTGAGGAAGTAAAGCAAACAGGTATGACATTCTTCTCTGTTTTTCCTCAATAATCCACATGATAAACTGTGTAAAGTGCAGACTGTATCTTTTTTCTTTAACAGTACCTGTTATAGTTCCTGTTGCTCAGTTCACTCACAAGAATCAGATAACTGACGGCACACAGGAGCAGAAATCAAAAAAAGAGTCACCTGTTTATCCGCCAGGTAAATGAGGCAGTTGTTCAGGCTAAATGAAAATGGCACAAACCTGTTTCTTTAAACGCCTTTCTTTACAGGAAGTCAGGAGGAGAAATGGCAGCTGCAGATTTTGGCAAAGGGTAGAGTAACTTGCCCGAAATGCAAAAGTGTTGGAAGAAAGACAGTGGATGGGTTAAAGAAGCACCTGGAAACCTGCAAACTGGTACATGACATTGTAACAATGTTTATAAAAATATCTTTGAAATGATTTTTTAGCACTTGTTTGAGCTCTGAACATGATTTTGTAGAATCCTTTTACATGTCCACACTGTGGGAAACAACTGAAAACTTCAACTGGAATGAAGTACCACCTCATGGCTGACCACAACAACTTGGTCAGTTAGTTTTTGTTTTGTTTTTAAATATATAGCAACATTGACAATGAAGAGGTGATGGTGTTGATTCAAAGATTATTTTCTTGTTGTTTTTTCAGCCCATTCCAGATACTGGGAATGACCTAGTTGACCAAGCAGTGAAGGAGAAACTGCGGAAAGTACTAAAGAGGATGGGCAAATTAAAATGTTCAAAAGAGGTGTGGTCATATTTCATAATTAAAATTACTTTACAAAAAATAATTATTTAGTTCATGTTATAAAATAAACTGATACTGATACAGTTCTGCATGAAACTTTTGTAGAGATTTAATTGTGCGATGGCATTAGTAAAATCATTTTTATTTGTATAGTGTATATACAGCATAAAATAATACCTGTACAGTTACCTTGAGCTTGGGAAAGGCGCTTTTAAAATTGAATAAATCATAATATTATTATTATTATTACAGTACGTCAGAGATCAGCATATAAAAAATGGAAAGGTATTAGTAATAAACAAGAAATGAAAATAAAGTACTCTGTTCAAAAGTGGAGTCAGTAAGATTTTTTAAAAATAAAAGATAAAAGATTAATACTTTTATTCAACAAGAATGCATTAAATTAATCAAAAGTGACACTTAAGATATTTATAATGTTACAAAACATTTCTATTTCAAATAAATGCTGTTCTTTTGAACATTCTATATATATCTAATAATCCTGAAAAAAAAAAAATCATGCTTTCCACAAAAATATTAAGCAGCAAAACTGTTTTCAACATTGATAATAATAAGAAATGTTTCTTGAGCCCCAATTAGTATATAAGAATGATTTCCGAAGGATCACGTGACCAGTGTTGCCTAGTCTGTGGTTTTCCCGCGGAATTTTGCTACTTTAACACTGTTGCCACGGGTTGTTTTTCATGTCCGCAGGTTGAAGCGACCCCAAATAACATATTTAGCCCATGGAATGCGAATTTTACCAAGGGAACCCTGCCAGAAACGCAGATTTTACCCCCCGGAACGCGATTTTTATCGGGGGAAACCCCCCAACCCCCACGTATCACGAATGGGATAGTTATAAGCTGATTTTGAATAGCAATTCGGTGGGTTTTGTTGTGAAAACCTGGCAACTCTGCATGTGATGCTGAAGACCGGAGTAATGATGCTGAAAATTCAGCTTTTCCATCACAGGAATAAATTAAATTAAAATATATTAAAATAGAAAATAGTTATTTTAATTTGTAATAACATTCACAATATTTCTCTTTTTACTGTATTTTTGATTAAATGCAGCCTTGCTAAGCACAAGATAATTCTTACAAAAACATTCAAAATCTCGTCGAACTGTACTTTTGAACAATAGTGTAAAAATGAAAAATAATAATAATTATAAACAAATAATAATAATAAAATTTTAAATAATGACTATGTAGCATTGTGGGTGTTTAGAATTACTCCAGTTGTACTGTTCTTAACCTTAAATACCTTAAAAGAAACTGAATGTTTTTTTGTTTGTTTTTTTAGGGTTGCACAGGAAGTTTTACTAGTATAATGGGTTACGTGTACCATATGAAGAAATGTGGCAAAGAGGCGTCAGAACTGGAGAAACTCTTAATGAACTGTAAACACTGTGGAAAAGCGTATCGTTCTAGAGCGGGTATGGAATACCACCTCAAGAACGAACACAGTCCGGTGAGTCCTCCTAACTATTATTCAGTTCCATGTTTAAATAAACTGTTCTGATATGATTGAACATTCAGGCTGTTGAAGTTTCTGCAAATAAACTGACACAATTATCCATTGCAGATGGCACAAGAAATTGAAGTAGAGGAGGTAAAGACACAGAAAGAGCCCATCCCAGAGCGTACACCGAGCGGACGGGCCAAACGCTTGTCGGCGCAGGTGGCCGTGTTCCACCTGAGGGAGATTGCCAGTGAGGAGCTGCTGAAGGAATGGCCCAAAAGGAAAGTCCAGCGTGACCTGGTACCAGACGACAGGAAGGTGCTGCTAAACCTATATATGTCAAACATGTTGTAATTGCAGGGCTGTGAAGAAGTCAGAACCTGTGTGAAGCTCTTTTTGGTAAGGCTGCATCACCTTTCGCATACTAAAAGGTTTTAGTTTGCCTGTCACAGAATGAATAAGAATTGTGAATGAAGAATTGATATGTCATTCATTTTTTAAAGGCATTTATGTTATTTTTGTGTTCATGTAGCTGAAGTATTCTCGTCCAGGGTTGCCGGCTTTCAGCCAGGAGACTCTGCGGAAGTGGAAGAATGAAGTCAAACTCCATAAAAAAGTGCAGTGTCCCAACAAGGTGTGAACATCATGTATAAACTGTTATTGTTCCACGTGTTGTCACCATTATTTTTTTAACTTTTGCATTGGCAGCATTAATGTAGGATTATGCAAAAGGAACGATTTTCTGTGAAAGAATGGTTTGATGAACTAAATGTGAAATGATCATCTGTGTTTTCATCATATTAGGGATGTGATTGCTTCTATACCAGCGTATCTGGTCTAAAGGCTCATCTTGGGTTATGTACCTTGGTAAGGAATGACTGTCTATTTTTTTTTAATACATTATACATAATGCTTACATTACAGGATATTTGGTATATTAGATGGAATAAATTCTTATATACTGCCGCAATACTATACACTGCTGTTCAAAAATTTGGTGTCAGTAATTTTTTGTTGTTTTTAAGGCTCACCAAGCCTGTTTTTATTTGATCAAAAATACAGTAAAAACAGTAATATTGTGAAATATTATTACAAATGAAAATAACTTCTTTTTTTTATTAATATATTTTAAAATGCGATTTAGTCCTGTGATGGCAAAGCTGAATTTTCAGCATCATTTTATATAA
>RJVU01008096.1:155365-172491 GCA_003731715.1 Anabarilius grahami | reverse complement strand
GATACTGTTTTATATCATAAAAATGTACATTTTATACCAAATATTTTCATTGTTATTATTTTACACAGGACTGGTTTGTTGTTCGGTCCAATTCTAAGAGTTCAAAGTTAGATAAACTGCACAAGACTCAGCCAAAGGAAGATTCCATGAAGCCTCCAGACCTTCCCTCTCCAAATCCAGCCCTCAGTTTTCCCCAAGTATCCAGCACCTGGAAGGATAGACAGACGTCAATGGCGCCCATGTCAAGTGGAACAGCAACACCTGGAAAAGTGGAAATAAAGAGGAAGGAGGGGCGAAACAGACGGAAAGAGAAAGAAAGCAGACAGGAGAAAGACTGCTATGAGTTCAGCGGCAGTGACAGTCCGAGCAGTAGCAGCAGCAGCTCCAGCTCCAGCAGCGAGTCAGAGGCAGAGGACGAATGGGCCCTCAGAAGGCCCCTCACAAAGTCTGTGTCCAGCCAGCAACCTGGAAGTCATTCGTAGATCATTCTTGCTCCTTTTCCAAAATTGAATTTTTCCTATGTTTACATCCAAAGATTCAGTATCACATGATCCTTCAGAAATCATTCTAATAGGCTGATTTGTTGCTCAAAAAACATTTCTTACTATTATCATCAACTTTGAAAACAGGATTTTTTTCTTTCAGGATTCTTTGATGAATGGAAAGCTCAAAAGATCAGCACATTGTAAATGCCTGTACTGTCACTTTTGATCAATTTAATGCATCTTTGCTGAACAAAAGTATTACTTTCTTTCTTTTTTTTTCAAATCATATGCAAACAGTAGTGTTTGTATTTATAGGATGTAGAATTGTGCTTCTCTTTTTATTGACAGGAAAAGCTCCATATATTGAAAGGCCACAGCAAACATTTAAAAACTTCTCTGTAAGAAATATCTGTTATGTAAGTAATTTGACCTTACTATTTATTTAATTTTGGGAATGAAATATTTTATATTTTAACAAGTGTTATCTATGTATATTGAATGTAGACCATTATGTTTATTTTTCTGTAAGCTCTGCCTCATGCGCTGCACCTCTAATAAGTTTTACAGTAGATCAATGACCGACTTATTGAAACAGTTGCATGTTACAATGTTCATGAATGCTGCTGTTTTTTTGTGATATATTAAGTGTGATTCTTCTGACACCACAGACATGATACTCTGTAATACTTGGATTTGTGACAGTGATCTATGGTGCATTAGCCTTTTAGTATGACGGTACATTGTGTTCCTGGATGCCAGGGGAAGAAAATGAGTGTTGAAAACACTCAAAAAAAAAAAGCTGTTGTGTTGATTAAAAAGTTTACAAAATAAGTTTGTCTACTGAGATGCATCATTATTTTTTGTAAGACACAAATCTCTTTAAAGTTTTAGAAAACTTCACATCTGTCTTTATGAAAACAGATACTTTTAAATATATATTATGTTCTCCTTAGGTGTAAATGTGATAAACACAAGTCAAAAAATGTGTATATGTTAGCTTGTGACTATTTTTTTCTGTGTTCAGCAATGTCATATTAATACTGAATATTATATGTACTATTAATAATATTAAATTAACAGTTTTGTATGTGTGTGTGTGTGGTTTATGAGGACATAAATGTGTACACCGTGTTCCAAATTATTATGCAAGTGACATATCAGTAAGATTTCAGTACAGTAAACATTCAGATTTTAGTTTTTCTAAAAAAAATTTTGTTTATTTATCCATGTCTTTTTAGATAACTACTATCAATCTCAGACAAAATAATTTGCCAGGTCTATGGAAACCCTACTTAGAGGTTGTTCCACATTATTAAGCAAGTCACAGTTCTCATGCAATATGGGGAGGAAGAAAGATCTTTCTGAAGATGTAAAGCATGAAATGGTGCAATGTTGCGCAAAAGGCATGAAAACTACTAATATTGTATGAAACTGAATGGAGATTATCGAATTATCAAAAGATTTGTGAGTGATTTAGAGCAGAGCAGAACTCGATTAGATAAAGGCTTATTAAGGAAAGTCCCTGTCAAAACACTGTTGAACAGTGTTGAGCAGCAAACAGGTATTTGAAGCTGCTGGTGTCTCTGGAGTCTCAAGAAGCTCTCCATGCAGGCTGGCAGTTGTGCTTAAAGATGCATTTTAGCCACCACTTACCAAACCTCACAAAGAGAAACATTTACAGTGGGTTTAGAAATACATGAAGACTAATTTTTAAATAGTTTTATTCACTGACTAATGCCGTACTACAATGGATGGTCTAAATGGATGGATTTCTGGTGAATGGCCACCACGTTCCAACAAGACTGCGACGTCATGATGGCGGGTGATGATTTGGGCTGGAATATTGGGAAGTGAGATGGAGGGTTTTTAAATGACTTTTGCAAGATATGTGGAGTTCATAACTGGCCATTTTCAGCTATGGTATAAAAAGGAGAATAGTGCCTTCTGAAATACATTGCACTATGCACAACTGCCAGCCTGCATGGAGAGCTTCTTTAGACTCCAGAGACACCAGCAGCTTCAAATACCCGTTTGCTGCTCAACACTGGCTTTTTTTATAGCTGCCCTTTTAATAAAATACTTTTTTTTGACAGGAACTTCTTATTAATAAGCCTTTATCTGACCGAGTTCTGCTGTGCTCTAAATCACTCACAAATCTTATGATAATTTGATAATCTCCATTCAGTTTTCACAAAATATTAGTTGTTTTCATGCCTTTTGCACAACATTGCACCATTTCATGCTTTACATCTTCAGAAAGATCTTTCTTCCTCCCCATATTGCATGAGAACTGTGACTTGCTTAATAATGTGGAACAACCTCGAAGTAGGGTTTCCATAGATCTGGCAAATTATTTTGCCTGAGATTGATACCAGTTATCTAAAAAGACATGGATAAATAAACAAACAACCAAACATTTTCTTAGAAAAACTAAAATCTGAATGTTTATTGTACTGAAATGTTACTGATATGTCACTTACATAATAATTTGGAACGCAGTGTATAATGACATGGGTATTACAAGTATGTTTTTTTTTTAAAAGCCATTTGGTTTACTAGGACACAGGAAGAGGAAACCATTTTTATGTTGTAATTTACAACATAAAAATGGTTTCCTCTTCCTGTGTCCTAGTAAACCAAATGGCTTTTTTAAAAAAAACATACTTTTTTTAAACACTTCCAACATATCCAGCAAAACCTACTATAAAATGTAAAATACATACAACTAAAACATGCATTTTGCACAGGATGGCTAATTATCTAAATACACCTCCAAATGATTAGACAGCTTTTTTTTAATGCATACATTTGAAGAAACTCACCAATTCTGCAAATAGCAGAGGATAAGAGGAAGGGATGTATATTGTTTTTGTAAATGAGTGCTCTTGTACATATGGCAATAAAGTACTCTACTCTGCTTGACCGCATTGATACCACCTCGTGGTCAGGCGGGATCACGCACATATTTTAAACCTCTCTGTTGTCAGTGTTGGATAGGGGGCGGTAATGAGCAAACCAGGTCATAGGCGACCCTTAAAACATGGCGGCGACGACTAGCTGATGTGTCAAAAATGCTTTAGCCGAAGTGTTTCATAGAAAAGCAGCTTATTTCTGTACAGTACAACTGAATAATAGTGTTTTAGTCTATATCGGGATCGGAGACATTGTATCCAGCGGGCGTCTGACGGCGGTGAGTCTTTCATTGTGTCAAGTGAGTTGGATTCGAACCCGCGTGAATCGAAGACCTTGTGGTTGAAGGAAAGGGTGGACGATCAGCCTGAGCCACTGTTAAAAGCCGTCAGTTTAGAGAAAAAGCCCATGTCTTTCCTGAGCTTTATGGAAGCAAGTCTTTCAGTGTTTCTTCTTATAAAGTTATTTTTTTTAGAAGATAATGGACTTCTGAAGGAGAAGCAACATCTATCAACTCAAGGCAGTATATACACTTATTTTAAAAGCCGTTTCGAGCTTTTTACAACATAATATCAATTGTATATATTTATTAATTTTGCTGTATGATGTTTAAATTACTTGAGTGAGTATTGTTTGGCATAACTGAGTAAGCTCAATGTAGTGTAAGCAAGTAGCGCTTCATCTTGATTTTGCGCATGCGTGGGTTATTATAACTGAACAATATTAGTCACACTAACAAAAAAGTACCAGAAAGTGTATGTCATGATGACAATACCAAGGTTTTTTGTAATATCAGGGTAATTGATGAATTGTTGCTTGAACATGCTTATATTGCTATTTTATTTTGGGTAACACTTTACAATAAGGTTCATTAGTTAACATGAACTAATAATGAACTGCACTTCTACAGCATTTATTAATCTTTGTTAATGTTAATTTAAACATTTACTAATACATTATTAAAATCTTGTTAACATTAGTTAATGCACTGTGAACTAACATGAACAAACAATGAAGAACTGTATTTTCATTAACTAATGCTAACGAAGATTAGTAAATACAGTAACAAATGTATTGCTCATGGTTAGTTCATGTTAGTTAATACATTAACTAATGAACCTTATTGTAAAGTGTTACCTAATTGTGTACACATTTGATTTTAATCCATTGAATATAAAATGAACACATTTCTTTACTTCAAGACTGTGCTGGGAGCAGTTCTGTAAAAGAACAGGT
The DNA here is from genome assembly GCA_003731715.1 of Anabarilius grahami. Taxonomy (NCBI): domain Eukaryota; kingdom Metazoa; phylum Chordata; class Actinopteri; order Cypriniformes; family Xenocyprididae; genus Anabarilius; species Anabarilius grahami. The sequence continues at coordinate 167,860 of RJVU01008096.1, read as the reverse complement.
ATTAATGGCAGCAGCTGCCCTGAAGTCGACCGAGCAGAAAGGCGAAAAAATGGGTCTGCCATGTGAAAAAAACACAGATGACCAGATTAACCATGAGAGTAAAGGAGCGACTCAGGATTCAGAGCCGCAAAAGATGGAGTCAAAGATGCAAATGGCTGGTAAGAGGCCAAAGAACAACTCAGGTAGTTTTATTTTAGTTTCATCAAATATGTTTTTAATATTTTATTTCATTGTTCAATGTTTATTTTATTTCAAGAATTTTTTTTTAATGGTTTTAGTTTTAGTTAACTATAAAACCCCCGCTCTTATATGAATTGTTCATCATTAGACAAGAGACAAGTACTGCCAAAAGGCATGTTTGACCTTCATGATGTGATTTAAATAGCTTTTGTTCTTTATTCCTTTATAAATGGACAAATGATGAGATAATCAGAAATGGATCTAATTCCCACTGCGTTCATGAATCTTTTATTGTGACTGTCTTTCCTAGGACAGACACCTGCCTCCCAGGTTCCCCCAGGTGTGGACCAGGAAAGCCAAGTTAATGCCGAGGGAACCCAAAAGAAAGAAGGATCTAAGACAAAGACCCCTGCCAAAAGGAGGAGAAAGGAGACTATTCCACAGACTCCACAACAACATGACAATTCAGCAGTCTCTGATACTTCTGAACTCACTTCTAGTGGTCGGCCCAAGAGGAGAGCTGCTAAAGTGTATGCTTTCCAGTTTCATGCAGTTTCCCAAAATCGATGCATCATGTATAGATTATATGACTATATAGTGTACTATTTATTGCAGGATTAAATATATCTTGCTCTAGAAAAATCAATGCTGTTCTTATCAGGACTTGACTTATTCCACATTGGAAAACCGACATGCTTATCATTGAGCTACTCACAAAGTGTCTTACATTTTGCTGAAGCAAAAACACAGATGGAAATAGATTGAAGGAAATGTGGCAAAGTAAAAAACTCAAATTCACACTGTTTTTCAGCACAAAAACCTGCTTTATGCTTCCTAACTATCCGCAGTCCAGTTAAACCTGACACTCACTGTGAAAATATTGTGCCTTTAGTATTTAAATTATGTTGTCATTTTCCTTGATGTATTTTCTTTAGGATCTGATTTGTTCTGATAGGCTGCTAATTTTGTAATAATGGTCTTGTTAATTCATCAACTTTTTCATCTTGATTAGTGCTTTAGATTATCTTCACAACCTGACCAAGGATCTCAGTACTCCATCTATCAAAGTTAGGCCCAAATCTGGTGAATTGGACCGCACCTCCCAGAAAAAGAATGCAGCAAAGGGAAGAGGGACGAAAAGGAAAACTCCAGATTATAACAGCGACTTGGATGATGATGAGGATTTTTCTCCAGGAAAGGATGAAGAGGCAGAGAGTGAAGATGAAGAAGATTCAGAGCCAGACTTCAGCTTGAAGGCGGAGCGCAGAAGCAGACCATCCAGACGAAATTATGTGAGTTTATAGTCAGATACTTATGAACTTTTTTGCGCTTTTTGCTGACATTGATTCCTGTGTGGTCTAATTTTTGAATTGCTCAACAGCATTGTCTGCTTCCAAACGGCTTGGCTAACAATGTCATGGAGACTATCTGGAACAGTTTTAGCAGGACCAAAACTTTGTAAGCTATTCACTTCCTACAAGATTATGTAAGAATTACCATTTTAGCAATTCATATTATCTGTATCACTTGTATCTTGATATTACTTGTCCTTCTTTCACTAAATGCTAGCCGGGATGAAAACTTTTCCCCCTGGGTATTTCCTGAGTGGATTCCTTCTGCCAAAGATTGGCATTTCCTGTCTAACAGGTATTAGTGTAGCTAAAAACCACATAATTTCCATGGAAACAAAGAAATTGTAATTTTAACAGGTGTTTGTTTTGATTAACAGTGAGGCTGAAAAATATTTACCCCAAGAGAAAGAATCTGCCTCTTTTACCTTTACGCGGGAAAGAATCAAGGGAGAAATCAAACTGCAAACAGTGAGAAGGTAAGATATCATTTGTAAGCTTCCACTAATTCTCTTTAGTTCTTAAAAACGACATTCACAGTAGCTATTTTTCCATTAGGGGTGGGCGATATACCGGTAGAAATTTGGTAGAGATTTTGGACTATTGTCTCTATTGTTGAGCTCACGTGACATTGCTGTGCTATGCAGTCACGAAAGCTTATTGTTTGCATGCGTTTTTTAGTATTGCGGTTTAAAAACAAGTGATTTTAAACCGTTGAAGCGCAGTAAGCAGCAAAAGACAACTCATTTCGCTATATGCGCGTGCTGTCAGAGAGATTTTTTTCTCAGTAAAACTTATGCGCTCAATTGAGGCGGATACGTTTTTTTTTTTTATCCGATAAGAAGAAATGTGCATAAACTACAATGAAAACACATTTGCCAAATAAATCCCTTAATGGGCAACAAAAAACTCATGTGACATTGCCTCAGCACAGGATGTGATTGGATAACTTTTCTAACCAGCGGACCAATTGCACTGTTGGTTTATCATTCTGAAATGCCTGAGCCAAACGTCTGTCATCAAAACTATTTGATAATGCATTTTTCCAGGAAGTGAAAATTCGCAAATGTTTTATGCAATATTCCTATTTTGCGCACAAGTAAAATTTGCAGCTTTGGATGGAAACATAGTTACTGACAGTGATTAAATCATCCCAAATGAAGACACTGACAATTGTTCTCATTGTCTCTTCCATAATTTTTTTTTTACATGATGTGATTGTTGCCATTATTAAAATATGAGACATGTTACAATTAATTTCATCTAGTACAGGAATTCCCAAACTTTTTTGTTAGTCAATCCCCTTTGACCTAAAATATGTTTTGAAGTATCTGTTGAGAGTTAACATTTAAATAAATTAACTACACATTCACATGTTGGGTTAGGGTTAGGGTTTTTTGGTTAATTAAACAAACCAAATATTTAATATTTTTTAGTAAGTGTTTTATTTTTGATTCTTTTTATTTTTAAATAAATTTTAATTATTAGTACACTACCGTTCAAAAGTTTGGGGTCGGCAAGGTTTTTAATGTTTTTAAAAGAACTCGCTTATGCTCACCAAGGTTGCAATTATTTAAAAAGAAATACAGTAAAATTTTTATTTAACTTTTTTATCATAAATGTTTGAAAACAGTCATGCTGTTTTTATGTGGAAACTGTGATTTTTTTTTTTTTTTTTTTTTTTTTTTTTTTNCCAGTGTTCGTTGATGAATAGAAAGTTTAAATGTAGTCTATAGCTACTCTCATGTAAAATGTCTGCTGATCTGCAGGTTTGAATCATTGCCACATCATTCTGAGCGCTGGGACGCTATGTTCTTTGTTGGGGGTCCTGTGCGGTCCATGGAGTGGTGCCCATGTCCTGACGGGGCTGCAAAAAGACAGTATGCCGCCATCTACTGCCACAAAAGCATGGACGACAAACACAAAATCAACCAGCTATACTCAGGTCCTGTCTTACTGCAGCTGTGGGACATCGGAGACCTTCAGTGTAAAAGCAGGTGACCAAGATAAGACACTTACAGATTGGCTTTAAGAGAAAATATGTATGCTGTGTTGGGCTTTACAATAAAATAGTAATTTATGTTTTTTTTTACCCCCACTTCAGGCCCTCAACTGCTCCTCATCTAGCATACGCTCTGGCAATAGATGACGGATGCATCTGGAATATAAGGTGGTGTCCTGCAGGAGTGTGGGAGCTGCCCTCCACTAGCAGAAAGGTAAGAAATGACATTAGACCAAGAAGTTTTCTGAAAATTTAAAGGTACACTATGCAACTTTTTTAATCCTTCCTCTAAAACATGTTTTTGTCTTACCCTGATTCACTATGGTAAGCATATTATAAGTGTTTATATTTTAGACCTGTCGGGATTGTTTTCATGGGAAATTGCATACATACATCACTCGCCCGTGAGTGTCTCGTCATATCCGTAAATAAAGAAAAGACACTCCGGCTACTTTGACGTGTGTATGGTCTGGGAGTAGCATAGGTTAGTTGTCACAATGAGCGAGAAAGTTGACATGGACCATGCTAAATCCTGAACCTCCACGGAATTAATAGTTTTAAACAAAAAGCAAACAGAGGAGAATCTGCTGACAAAAAAAGAACGCGACAGAGCTTGTAATATAACCAAAATCACCATTGGCTTCATTTTTCGGAGATGGCGAGAACTGAGGGATTTGAAATATTGTAAAAGTGACACAGAGGTGGCGTTTTTAATTACACAAGTAAGGTATTTTATTGAAGTTGAACAGATAAATTGCCATTTGTTGCTCTCTAACCGAGTTCATTCTTGTAGATTTCATTATCTATTGTGAAGGGTCATATTCATCCGCACAGTCACACAGAGCCAAAGAACAACCAAAACATTGTTCTTCCACAAAATGCATTCAGTTTTGTTTTTAAACAACTAGAGGGCCAAAAGTTACATAGTGTACCTTTTTAAAAAAAAGAAAAAATGGCACAATTGTATTGAACAAAAATGTATTTAATAATATGTAAATGACTGTTTTCATTTTTGTCAGACTCCACAAATGCCTAGATTAGGTCTTCTAGCAGCCGCTTTCTCTAATGGAACCATCGGTGTCTACAGTCTTCCACACCCAGAAGCCCTTGCAGCACACCATCAAAGTAAAGGTGAGAGAATGGTGAAATGCATTCATTTGCCTGTGCTTCTCATTACTTTAATGGGGTCATATCAGGTCCACTTCAAATACTTGTGCCAAGGACAGTCAAAGTTTAGTTTGTCATGACTATTTTAACTCTCTGTGTGAAACTTGGCTGTTTTTTAGAACAGGGGTGTCCAATCCTTCTCCTGGAGGGCCAACTTCCTGCAGCGTTTAGCTCCAACACACCTGCCTCAAAGGTTTTAGTGATCCTAAAGACCTTGATTAGCTCTTTCAGATGTTTAATTCGGGTTGAGGCTAGACTCTTATGGAAGGTGGCCACTCCTGATTGGACTCTTGGGATTTAGAAACACTCAGTGAATTCATGTGCAATGTGTTGTTCCTTCCAGAAGAGGGCAGCACATGACAGAACAGTCCCAAGCCAAGTGTTAAAAATGCATTTTTCTCATTAGCACTAAACAAACACTAATCTATCTCCCATGATGGCTTTGCTTAACTTTTACAAACATTGGAAAACATAGTTTAAGACAGAACAAACTGTTCAATCATTCATCCATTAATTCATTTAATAATAATCTATTTAGTCTACTTAGTCTAATTACATTTTAGTCAAAGTGTATTTTACAACAGGCTTTCAAAGTAATATTTTTTTTAAAGCTATTCAGGCTCTTAAATGTGGATCAGGGAATTTTATTATATTTCATTACACATCTTAAGGCCACATGCACTGATCAAATGGCCAGCATAGGCTGATTGTCCCATGGGAGCTCATAATGCCCTTTCCTCAGGGAGTGCTGGGAACAGACTGATGACCTGCCATCAACTGCATCATTCCCTATTTTCCTCTTTTCTTTTATTCTCTTAAACACACATTATCTGTACTGTTTGTGTGTGTTTGCAAAAGATTACCCTCCCAGGGCTTCTCATTCATCACGGTCACAGTGAGAGAGCTAGAAAAAAGGAGGGAGGGTCTAGTGCCTATATGAGTTTCACTGCCTTCAGCCGTTTGATTAGAGGCCCCCCTTTTCACAGCAGTGAAATGTTGCTTATCTGCGGTTATACTGATCGCTCCTGTTTTATGAGCTATTGACCATTCTGCAAGCAAAAACCATATTTTTCCAATGACCATTCAAGCATATCAGTGTTTCTGACTAAATGAAATTCTTTGCAAGAAACATGTATTGCAAGCATGTTATTATATTACGCTGTTTTTGATGTGACAGAATTCAGATTGTGTACACTGAATGGGATTGCTAACGGATAGCTTTCCACAGGTATTATATTCAGCGAATATCACGAATGATGCCAATGAATAACAAGAAACTGTGCGTGTGTGTGTGTGTGTGTGTGTGCGCTTGTGTGTGTACTTGTTTTGACTATACTTGTGAGAACCAAATGTCCTCACTTATATTGTGAAATACTTGACTGGTCCTCACTAGTTTTATCTTAGCCAAAAGAGGTTTTTATTTAAATCTAATGATGTGCACATTTACTGTGATGGGTAGATTTAGGAGTAGGGTTTGGGTTAGGTGATAGAACATATCATTGACCTGATATAAATTCAGTTGAAGTCTATGCAATGTCCTCACTAAGATAGCAAAACAAACCTGTGAGTGAGTGAGTGAGTGAGTGAGTGAGTGAGTGAGTGAGTGAGTGAGTGAGTGAGTGAGTGAGTGAGAGAGTGAGTGAGAGAGAGAGTGAGTGAGAGAGAGAGAGAGAGATCTCCCTCTAGCACTGATCGGCTGGTACTGTTTACTCACTGTATCCAGATGCCAGCCATGGGTTAACATGATGAATGCCTATCATATTTTAATTGATTGTGCATACAGCCAACAATCCATCATATCTCAAGAGCAGATAATATATTTATACTGAGTTATGTAGTGTACTTGTTAAAGATCAAGGCTGGTAATTGAAAGGTTGCAGGTTTGAACCCGGTAAGATGCAAAGGATTAACTGTTTCCATACCACTGAGATTTAATTTGTAACTTAACATGGCAGAGTTCTGTAGCAGTCTTGTTTGACATCATGTAAACATTTCTGCTTTGTGGCGTGCCTGACAGCAGTGAAATCATTCTCTTGCAGCTTAGTGTTCTGACTTGCACCATTTTACCATACAGTAATGCACAATTTATAATATAATGTTGTTTGTTAATAATGTTATATTCTAATTAATATTAATATGAATTAATAGTCATTTAAATACATAAAATTAGAAATTTTGAATAAAACAAAAAGTATGATTGAATAGCATTGAATAATAATTGAATGACATGTAATTGAATAAAAAATTATCTTATTTAATGGTGGGTTAAGTAATTTTTAAAGTGATTTAAAAATCACTGTTTGGAAGTTAGTCGGGCCGACACCAATAACAAACGTGTAAAATGTCAGCTTTAGGGGCATATAACGGTCGAGGAGACAGAACGAGTAATTGGGAGATTTTGAAGAAAAAAAAAAAAACTGCAGAAAGAGAGATGGGACACAATACAAAAGAGCTCAAAACAATATCACTGGAATGAAGGGTTATGACTGGTCAAGATCTTTAGGACCTGCGGTAATATTAGAATGGCTTTCCAGCGCCGGAGAGAGCTAAGCGGGAAGGTCTGAAAACAGACGTGGAGGCTGCTTTGATTCCGCTTCACATGTGAGTAACACTGGTTTGATTGTCTGGAGCTGCTGTGCTGTTTGTATTTACTCTTGAGTTTTTGTGCTTCCTTGTCGTTCGTTCATCAACTGCGCTTTATTTTTCGTGAAGAATTTTGTTGCGTGTTAGCTGTGATAAACAGACATCTATTCTCACATTGCGTGTGTAACAGTGACAGCAATACAGCTAGTGAGAGTTGTGCAGGTAAACCACTGCTCACTGACGATCGCTAGAGAATGCGGTGTTTATCGTCATTGTCAGTGCACTTGCCTCGCCTGCCAGCAGCGGACGAGCCGGGGTTCAAGACCGACTCAGAGCAGGGTGGTTAGGAATAGGATTGGAGGGGGAATTTTTGAGGTGGAGCAATGAAGAGAGGGGTGGGTTTGTTTGGGTTGATTTTAAATATCAACAATGTCCAACAGCATTTTTGAAAATCTACTTACCCTACCTTTTAATATACACTAACACTGAAGGATCATGTGACACTGAAGACTAAGTAAGTAATGATGCTGAAAATTCAGCTTAGCAATCACAGGAATAAATTACGTTTTGAAATACATTTAAATAGAAAACTGTTATTTTAAATTGTAATAGTATTTCATAATATTACTGTTTTTACTGTATTTGTGATCAAATTAAGGCAACCCTGGAGAGGTAAGAGACTAATTTCAAAAACATAAAAAAATTTACAGACCCCCAAATTTTGAAATGTAGTGTATATGTTACCGGCAATGTGTGAAAAGCAGGTATTGTATAGAATGCCTAGGGAATATATAGAATGTGTGAAGTTTGTAGGCAAAGTATGAAATGTCTGGTTTTTGTGTTTATGTTGATTACTTTTCCTAGGCATTCTAGACATTACCTAGGTATTATACAGAATGACAAGCCATCTAGCCCTTTGGCAATGTATAGAATGCATAGGAAATGTGTGAAATATAAACCAATTCATACTTTGCCTACAAACTTCAGGCATTCTATATATTCCCTAGGAATTCTATACAATGCCGGATTTCACACATTGCCAGAAACATATACAGTGGGTACGGAAAGTATTCAGACCCCCTTAAATTTTTCACTCTTTGTTATATTGCAGCCATTTGCTAAAATCATTTAAGTTCATTTTTTTCCTCATTAATGTACACACAGCACCCCATATTGACAGAAAAACACAGAATTGTTGACATTTTTGCAGATTTATTAAAAAAGAAAAACTGAAATATCACATGGTCCTAAGTATTCAGACCCTTTGCTCAGTATTTAGTAGAAGCACCCTTTTGATCTAATACAGCCATGTGTCTTTTTGGGAAAGATGCAACAAGTTTTTCACACCTGGATTTGGGGATCCTCTGCCATTCCTCCTTGCAGATCCTCTCCGGTTCTGTCAGTTTGGATGGTAAAAGTTGGTGGACAACCATTTTTAGGTCTCTCCAGAGATGCTCAATTGGGTTTAAGTCAGGGCTCTGGCTGGGCCATTCAAGAACAGTCACGGAGTTGTTGTGAAGCCACTCCTTCGTTATTTTAGCTGTGTGCTTAGGGTCATTGTCTTGTTGGAAGGTAAACCTTCGGCCCAGTCTGAGGTCCTGAGCACTCTGGAGAAGGTTTTCGTCCAGGATATCCCTGTACTTGGCCGCATTCATCTTTCCCTCGATTGCAACCAGTCGTCCTGTCCCTGCAGCTGAAAAACACCCCCACAGCATGATGCTGCCACCACCATGCTTCACTGTTGGGACTGTATTGGACAGGTGATGAGCAGTGCCTGGTTTTCTCCACACATACCGCTTAGAATTAAGGCCAAAAAGTTCTATCTTGGTCTCATCAGACCAGAGAATCTTATTTCTCACCATCTTGGAGTCCTTCAGGTGTTTTTTAGCAAACCCCATGCGGGCTTTCATGTGTCTTGCAATGAGGGGAGGCTTCCGTCGGGCCACTCTGCCATAAAGCCCCGACTGGTGGAGGGCTGCAGTGATGGTTGACTGTCTACAACTTTCTCCCATCTCCTGACTGCATCTCTGGAGCTCAGCCACATTGATCTTTGGGTTCTTCTTTACCTCTCTCACCAAGGCTCTTCTCCCCCGATAGCTCAGTTTGGCCGGACGGCCAGCTCTAGGAAGGGTTTTGGTCGTCTCAAACGTCTTCCATTTAAGGATTATGGAGGCCACTGTGCTCTTAGGAACCTTAAGTGCAGCAGAACATTTGTTGTAACCTTGGCCAGATCTGTGCCTTGCCACAATTCTGTCTCTGAGCTCTTCAGGCAGTTCCTTTGACCTCATGATTCTCATTTGCTCTGACATGCACTGTGAGCTGTAAGGTCTTATATAGACAGGTGTGTGGCTTTCCTAATCAAGTCCAATCAGTATAATCAAACACAGCTGGACTCAAATGAAGGTGTAGAACCATCTCAAGGATGATCAGAAGAAATGGACAGCACCTGAATTAAATATATGAGTGTCACAGCAAAGGGTCTGAATACTTAGGACCATGTGATATTTCAATTTTTCTTTTTTAATAAATCTGCAAAAATGTCAACAATTCTGTGTTTTTCTGACAATATGGGGTGCTGTGAGTACATTAATGAGGAAAAATAATGAACTTAAAGGATTTTAGCAAATGGCTGCAATATAACAAAGAGTGAAAAATGTAAGGGGGTCTGAATACTTTCCGTACCCACTGTATGTATATATATTTATATATATATATTGAATATATCAATGTATATACGGAATACAATCGAATAATAAAAATCATCTTATTTAATGTTTTATCTAGAAAAACAATACTCTTATAGGGTTCTTAGGGCCATTGAAATCCTGGAAATATAATGGAATTTTTGTGTGTGTGTTTTCCAGATCTAGGCAATTATAATACTTTTAAATAGATCTTATGCACATCCTCATTCTTATACCACAGAATGAGTAATAAACTGTCCACTTACTTTAATACACTAGTAAACAGGGGCCATTTCATTGCCGTCCTCACTATTTATCATTCTGACATTCAGCTTTTGTACTAGGTTTCTCTAGTTATTGAGTAGTGATATGGTCCATTCTTTTGGTCCCTCAGGGGCCCTCTGTGTGGTGGACTCAGGCCCTGCTCCAGTAGAGATAAGAAGCCAACTGCCCACGTTCATTAATGAACCGTCTGTTTCTTCAGTGTTGCCAGTGTCTTATTCTCCCTGTTTGCAAACTTCTAATTCATTGATCCTATTCTAAGTTTTAATGCTTTCTTAATTACACTTTCCTGAGGCCAGAAGAACTATTAGGATGTAACAAATGCTTTCTTTAAAGACCTCTTTCTCTCAAAGGACTGAAGCTGTTAGTGAGCGTCAATTCTAATTGACCCTGTTAGTGACCCTTGAATTCAAAAGGGAATTTGAGAAAAAGAAATCCTGGTTAAATGTGTATTTGTTTTTAAATGATAAGATATTCACTGAGATCTGGACTGAAATGGGCAAGGACTGTACCACTCTCATTTTATTTCTCTGTGTTGTGAATTCTGAAGGAATGGCTGGATATTGTTCAACTAAAAGTGCTGTATGACCTTTACAAAGCTATTCCTTTTCTCGCTGCTCTTTGTTTTTTATGGATATTACTACAGAAATTGCTTCTCACACTCCACCAGTTTAACATCTCCACACTGGTATTGGGATGGGTTTGGTTTTCTGTTGACAGGTTGTTCATGGCTCGGTTTGTGGTTCTTACTGGACCCGCTCTCCTGGAGTCTTTGGTCAGTGACCAAAGCTCTGGCCAAGAACTCTTTGCACCCTCAGGGAATTAACCTTCATTACTGAATGTACAATCCTTCTAAAAGACCTCAGACCTGCTCTTTGGCTTTTATAATGTGTTTGTGTGTGTGTGTGTGTTGGAGTGAGTATGTTGGGGAGACATTATGTATATAAATGAAAATCAAAATGTTGTGATTTTAATTTTTTTTTTACATAGTTTTTTCACATATTTTTTATATTTTATAGGTTTTTTTATCTTTTTGGGTTTTTTTGCTTTCTTTTGTTGTTTTTTTTATTTTATTTTTTGTTTTTTATGTCTGTATATATTTTTTTTTTAGGTAATTTGTTAATATTTAGGATAAATATTAATGTTTTTTTTATTGGTTTTATTATATTTTATTGTTTTGTTACTTTTTATTTTGTTTTTGCAGTTTTTATGTTAATTTTTTTATTTTGTTTTTATTAACATTTTATGCATTGTGTTTTTTTTAGTTTTTATTTAATAATATTTTGTTAATATTTATTGTGCAGGAAAGTCAAAATTGTTTTTATCTTTTATCTATCTTATCAATTTTTTATCTTTTTTTAAAAATATATATATATACAGTACAGTCCAAAAGTTTGGAACCACTAAGATTTTTAATGTTTTTAAAAGAAGTTTCGTCTGCTCACCAAGGCTACATTTATTTAATTAAAAATACTGTAAAAAACAGTAATATTGTGAAATATTATTACAATTTAAAATTACTGTACTATTTAAATATATTTGACAAAGTAATTTATTCCTGTGATGCAAAGCTGAATTTTCAGCATCATTACTACAGTCTTCAGTGTCACATGATCCTTCAGAAATCATTCTAATATGCTGATTTGCTGCTCAATAAACATTTATGATTATTTTCAATGTTGAAAACAGTTGAAAACAGTTGAAGATTCCTTGATGAATAGAAAGTTCAAAAGAACAGCATTTATCTGAAATACAAAGCTTCTGTAGCATTATACACTACCGTTCAAAAGTTTGGGGTCAGTAAGAATTTTTATTTTTATTTTTTTGAAAAGAAATTAAAGAAATGAATACTTTTATTCAGCAAGGATGCATTAAATCAATCAAAAGTGGCAGTAAAGACATTTATAATGTTACAAAAGATTAGATTTCAGATAAACACTGTTCTTTTGAACTTTCTATTCATCAAATAATCCTGAAAAAAAATATTGTACACAAATATTTTGTACAATTGTACACATTAAATGTTTCTTGAGCAGCAGATCAGCATATTAGAATGATTTCTGAAGGATCATGTGACACTGAAGACTGGAGTAATGATGCTGAAAATTCAGCTTTGCCATCACAGGAATAAATTACTTTGTGAAATATATTCAAATAGAAAACAGTTATTTTAAATTGTAATACTGTTTTTACTGTATTTTTAATTAAATAAATGTAGCCTTGGTGAAATGTAGCCTTGGTGAGCAGA
>RJVU01008096.1:119846-155272 GCA_003731715.1 Anabarilius grahami | reverse complement strand
TTTTTCTCTTTTTTTTTTAATTTCTTTTGGTTTTTGTTTATTAAATTTTTTTTTCTAATTTCATGCAGTTCATTTTATTATATAGATCACATGAACATTCATTTGAACATTTTTGTACTGTAGATTGATTATTGGATTGTCTATTGATTTGATAAGGACTCACAGTAGCAATTCTAGACATTTCAAAAAGCTAGTGATAAAAGAGTAAACCACATTCCCACTTTCCATTATGTCCTCTGGTTCGGAAGGTTTATGGTAGATAATTATAAATAGGTTTTCTCTGGAGTGAAAGGGTGTCCCGTAAAAGGTGACGAGAGAGGCACTGACTCCTCCCTTCTCAATGGAGATAATTTACTGGCTTGTTTTCATCAGACAAGGATCTATAATTGAAATGACAAAAAAGATGCATCGCTACACAGTTGTTAGTATTTGAGGCCATGAATTTCAGCCCAATACCTGACACCCATATCCTCCTGGCCTGTCAATCAAAAAGACCTTAGTCAGCCTGGACAAAGGGCCTCTGGTCAGGGCTGTCTGCCACGCTGCCAGAATGAGTGGATCAGAGGTGCGATGCTTTATCGACCTGATCGACCCGTCACCGCTCTGAACGGCTCCGACCTGAAGCCATGCGGCTGTATATCACTTCTGCACTCTACTCCCATACACACACTCTGTCTCCATGTACACAGAGTCTGTCCACAGACACACAGTTTCATATATGTGACTCCATTCAACATCTCTAGCACTTCTCTTTTTTTTATATTGTCTGCTTAATGAGAATATGAATGACTGTTTAAAAAACTTGGATTTATTTTTTTTATTTTTTTTATTTTATACTAAGTCTTTAGTTGATAAGTATATTTACTAGTAGATTTTGTAGATTTTTACCACTGGCTAGTTTGCAGAGTAGAGATGGGTCTGTATGTATTTAAGTATTATTTATTTATTTATTTACTTTAGGGGTGTTGCTTTACGTTGCAGAGTGCTGCAAGCAGTTTCACTGTAAAATCCTCTCCTAAGGGATTTTTTAAAATCTATTTATGTAAATTCATCCACTTAAAAGCACAACCACTACATTAATACAGATATAGACAGACATGTGATTGAAATTTTCAGATTTTTCAGTGTTTGTTTGTAGTACTGATTGTGTTAAATTGGTTTTGGTTTATTTTCAGTCATACACTGAGAACCAATTTGCCCATTGAAGTGCTGTTACTTATTTTACAGGTGAAGAAAGCAAGTGGAAAATGGTGACGACAAACTAAATTTTGACTGTTTTTAAAGGATTAGTTCACCCAAAAATGAAATTTCTGTCATTACGTACTCACCCTCATGTCGTCCCAAACCCGTAAGACCTTTGTTCACCTTCGAAACACAAATGAAGATATTTTTGATGAAATCCGAGGGTTTCTGAACCACACATAGGCAGCAACGTCATTGCACCTTTTGAGGTCCAGAAAGGTATTAAAGACATCGTTAAAATAGTCCATGTTACTAAAGTGGTTCAACCTTAATGTTATGAAGCGACAAGAATACTTTTTGTGTGCAAAAACAAAACAAAAATAGCGACTTTATAAAACAATTTCTTCTTTCCCCTGTCATTCTCCTATGCAGCTGACGTAGTGAACGCGTTGCAGCTCTTCCGTGTTTACGTCCGAACGCCTGCTCAGTATTGGCCAGCTCCTGCGTCAGCATCACATGCATGTGTCATGCTGCTCACATGTACAGCGTTGGCCAATACTGAGCCGGCGTTCGGACGTAAACATGGAAGCGCTGCACTGCGTTCACTACGTCAACTTTTCTGGACCTTGAATGATGGTAATTACGTTGCTTTCTATGGGGGATAAAAAAACCTCTTGGGTTTCATCAAAAATATCTTAATTTGTGTTCTGAAGATGAATGAAGGTCTTACGGGTTTGGAACGACATGAGGGTGAGTAATTAGTGACAGAAATTTCATTTTGGGTGAACTAACCCTTTTAATGCAAAAAAAACAAAACAAAAAACCTTCAGGTATAAGATAAAATGCACTGTATTTGACCCCTTTAAATGATGACTGTTAAATTGCTGCTTGTTTATACTTTACATTATTCAGTTAAGCACATGTCATTTGATCCTTGTTCCTTTGATTGTTTTTCTTGATAAATGCAGTCATGTGTTGAATAGTAATGCTCCTATCTATAAGTGCACAGCATTGAACACATTTATGTGTTTTCCAATAGGAGAAACCAGCCAAGCACCGCTGATATGCCGGGTAGGTCAATATCCACTCTGCCAGCATGCTGCTTATTTTTACAGATAAGACCTCAGTCTTTGTTTCATTCAACACATTAAGTGACATATTACACATTCATTGTGCTAATGTAATGGTAGAATGGCAAGAGATCATTGGAATGTTTGCTTGAATCTGACGTGTCATTTTCACTGTAGCTCAATTTCACAGTTGAAGTGGCTTTTCACTAAAACTGTTCTGGGTATGGCTCCTCTGGGCCATTTTATGGGCTGTCTACGTAACATTTTCAACCATCCAAGAGATGATCCTCGGGAAATTAGCTGTCATGGTAGAAAGACCTCCTCAAACAAAATGGAGAATTAATCCAGATTTTTGGGGATAATTGCAGAAGGAAATAGCTTTATAGAAATATTGAATATTGAGCAAATTTTAAACTTTTGTGATTAACAGGTAAACCATGGAATTTAAAAATGTGATTTAATAAAAGATACTGTATATTGTGTACATATTGATATATTGATATATTTGTATATTGATACTGTATATTGTGTACATACTATTAAATAGTAATAATAATATTTTCATAAATATGGTTCTATAATTTCTATAGTGGGTTGTTTATATACATTTTTTTTATATTTTATGTAAATGAGAATTTCTATAGTACAATTTTAAAATATTAGTCTTTTTAGAAATAAATTCTTTATAAAAATACATAATTTCTAGCAATTTTTGCTCTAATATTTTGCATTGTCATAAAACATTGAAATTGAAATAGTGTGTATACATTTTTAGGGTGTGCTCTTCTCTAAAATGTTTCAAAACCAGAGTAGAGTAGTCTTTATAAATAAAAAATTTAGGAAATTAATTTGTGGTAATCATAGAAAAATGATGGAAATTCATTGGTCAAAAGCTGTGGGAACCCTGAATTATATATTCATTTTGTAATCATTACAGATGGATCAAGTGTTAGATCAGTGTTATATGACCTGTTTTATGGTTGTGTGTTTGCAGGTGAAGAAGGTTCTTTCTTTGAAGATGGGCTCCAACCAGGCAGATCATGAAGGTCAAAGTGGCCTGTGCTTTGCTATGGATTGGCTCCATGTCAAACCACATAACCTCTTGGCAGCTGGCTTCTATGATGGTGATTTCATATGTTTTGTCTTTAGGTCTATTTGTTCATCTAGAGAGAATTGAAAAATGTAAATATCTTGGTATGTTGCAATATTTTACATTTGTGATGTTTCACTTCACTTTCTCTTTCCCAGGTCTGGTTGGTTTGTGGGATCTTGCTAGTAAGTCTACGCTACTGAGAGTCAGGTCTCCAGATGGAGTTGTGTCTCTCTACCCTTACCACTGTTTTCACGCCCATGACGAGAACATCCGAACCCTGAGCTGGTGTAAAGCCTCTAGGTGAGACATTACATTACATTACAAACAGACCCCAAACTTGTGAACTGTAGTGTCTGTTTACAAAAGGAGAGTCTTGAACATACCAGACTATAAACTGTGAAATTTTTTGTTATGCTAGCCGAGTGCCTCATATATATGACATCTAATATCATACGTTTCATTGGTATTCGTGGTACATTTAAATATTCACGTATGCCATTAGTTGTATGGTATTGATGCTATCAAACAGCCCGCCCATGGAGTTTTCTCATTTAGTAACAGAGAAATAGTCTAGGTCAAACATATTTCAGCATCACACATTGTTTCAGCATCAGTAGGTTCAACAGCCTGTTCTTAGCATTTAGATTTAAAGCACTGTGACCTTATAAGAGACTGCTGTAAGCGGCATTAGAGAAGTTCATTTGAAAAATGACACCCTATCCCAATGCCCCACAGGGGGCTAGTGAAATCAAGTGGAAATTTCTTGTGTTGATTTTTTTTCTACACCTGTAAGATCTTCGTTCATCTTCGGAACACAAATTAAGATATTTTTCATAAAATCCGATGGCTCAGTGAGGCCTTTATTGCCAGCAAGATCATTTCCTTTTTCAATGCCCAGAAAGCTACTGAAGACATATTTAAAACAGTTCTAGTGATATCTATCTAGTGATGGGCAATTTCAAAACACTGCTTTGAAGCCTTACAAATCTTTTGTTTCGAATCAGTGGTTCGGATTGTGTAGACGAAGCCTCGTTTACTGAAATCACGTGACTTTGGCGCTCCGAACCACTGATTCCAAACAAAAGATTCGTAAATCTTTGAAGCAGTGTTTTGAAATCGCCCATCACTAGATATTGTTGAAAAGTCATTATTTAGTTTTTTTGGAGCACAAAAAGTATTCTTGTCGCTTTATAATATTAAGGTTGAACCACTGTAGTCACATGAACTGTTTTTAATATGTCTTTAGTAGCTTTCTGGGGATTGAAAAAGGAAATGATCTTGCTGGCAATAGAGGCCTCACTGAGCCACTGGATTTCATCAAAAATATCTTAATTTGTGTTCCGAAGATGAACGAAGATCTTACGGGTGTAGAACAACATGAGGGTGAGTAATAAATGACATAATTTTCATTTTTGGGTGAACTAACCCTTTAATGATAATCAAACAATAAATGACAAAGGAAAATCACTCACTGATCTTGACTGAATAACTTAAGTAGTTTTAATAAGGATTAATCTATATGTAATGTGTACAGTAAGACTATACAGTGTTATTTTGCATTTAATTATTCAGTTTTTTGTTGAAGGCTATTACTTATCTGAATACCCCTGTTAGTATATCATTCTGAAAACTTAAAACACTATTTAATTTGTATCTTTGTTCTGTTGTATTTACTTGTCCGTTTTGATTGAAATTAGTTTCTTTGTTCTGATTGTATTGCTGATTGTTTACTTGTCTTATGTAATTATTTTGAGGACCTTTTTCTCATATCGTGAAATTTCAATATTGACCAAAAATAATCTTGATTATGATTTTTGCCATAATCGAGCAGCCCTAGCATGCACCCAAATTCAAGCATTCAAGCAAGAGGGTTTGAGGGGGGGATCAGCTGTCTCTTCTGCCCTTTTACTGTCCAGATGCTCCGAGGAGAGCATCTGGGGTCAGTAGGATTTAGGATTTGACAGTAAAGACTTTTATAATGTTACAAAAGATGTCTATTTCAAATAAATGCTGTTCTTTTGAACTTTCTATTCATTAAAGAATCCTGAAACAAATGTATCACACTTTCCACAAAAATATGAAGCAGCACTACTGTTTTCAACATTGATAATAATAAGAAAGGTTTCTTTAGCAGCAAATCGGCATATTAGAATGATTTCTGAAGGATCATTCGACACTGAACACTAGAGTAAAGGCCATCACCATAATAAATTATATTTTAACATATATTACAATTGAAAACTCTTGTTTTAATTTGTAAAAATATTTCCACAATATTACTTATGAATGAAACTTTTGAATGGTGGTGTACCAGTAGAGCATGTCGGTAGCAAGATTACTGTGAATATTGTTAAAAATATTGATCTGTTTGTAATTGTGACAACGTATGAAAAAGAAAGAATTACATAATGTTTTTATCTACTGTTGTTGGGCAGTAACTTGTTGGTGACGGTCGGAGATGATCGCATGGCTAAAATGTGGGATGTGAGGAAACCCTACATGCCTCTTTTGGCAGTAAAGCGCTGCCTGTCCCCTGAAGTGTACTGGCCCCTCTTTTGGAGCGGCATCCTGATGGCTCAAGAGTGTTGCTTTGCCACGTGAGTTCACAACGTTTTGCTCTTCTGAATATATGATATTAAGTTTTAAGTCAGGCATAGTATTTATACTTTTATTAAATCATCTTTTTCTTTTGCTTTGTGTAGGTTTGGGCAACACGGAGTCCATTATTTTGATTCAGGTTACATTGGAATCAAGCCTTACTTTGTGTGTCCTAGAAAAGCCACTATTTGGGTAGGTGGAAGTTTCACAAGAGTGTCTCTACATGGTTTAATACAGTCAAAATGCTCTAATAATGACAAAACAACTCTCTCTTTCAGAGCCTTTCTATGTCTGATTGGATAAATACTTTTGCCATTTCGGACAATGCAGGAGATTGTTTATTTACTATGCTTCCTCGAATGGATATCGACCCCAACAATATCAGACGACGGAGATTTGTATGTATCTTTATCATTAATTGAATTCCCACTTATTAAAGCCTTGAATTAACATTGAACATTTTGTGTCCCCCAAAGTCAGTGTACAGGACTGACATGGTCCAGTTTGAACCTGGTCAGAGGCCTGAAGATGAAGAACAGGAGGAGGAGGAGGAAATGGAAAACGCTACAAATAATCCTGGGAAGGAGCCATTGACCTACAAAGGAGCAGTCAAAAAGTACTATCTCCACTTTCACGACTTGGACCTGGTGAGAAACTCAAAGATTTTTTTTTTTTGTGCAATCATCGTTTCATTTCATCATCGTTCAGCAGTTTTCTTCATGACACATCTCTGTGCTTGGGAAATGATGTGGGAAATCAGATTTTGAGAGTATTGATCTTTTGTTGCCACATAAGCTATTTTCTTTCACTTTCACCAGAGCTCTGCACCCACAAAATATTTTTGGGGAAAAGTAAAGGGGTGCACTGTAAACCTTATTGTCTTGGCTAATGAATATTAATTAGGTGATGTATTGTTAATATACATAACTGATTTGCTGAAAAGCAGGTGAGCTCTAGCCATAATAGGGTTGGAAGAAGGTGCTGTTTTGTTGGGCCGGCTACATTTTTGTTTTTGCACTTCGACCAAACAAAATGATGCTCTTAAAATTTAGTAATATTTGCCCAAAAAAGTGGGGTAAACTCCTGGAAGTGGGAGGGACATGTCCACCCCAGTTTTAATTAGGGCTGGGACAATAAATCGATGCATCACGAATTGAGAAATGATTCTGGATCGATTCTGAGATTTTCCAAATTCATCGCGATTCTCTCTCGAATCGATTCTGAGCTTAGTTTATAACAGCAGATGGCACTACGTGCTTTAGAAACAGCCCTACTCTTTTTGCTTCCAATTTCTTACACAAACCACTTTCTATAAAATAATCATTCATAAAAATTGAAAAGATTGAAGCAAATTACAAGGGTGTTTGCAATGGGCTGTTTACATTAATCTTGTGTCATAAAAGCATTCTGATATGCAATTACATTCTCAGACTCAGCCGAATGCACTAGCGCTCTTCTTCATGAGCATTTTAGTATGTGGTTAAAAACTAGCCTAGAGCGCCATCTACTCTTATAAACTAAGCTCAGAATTGATTCAAGAGAGAATCGCAGTGCAATCTGAAAATGTCAGAATCAATCCACGAATCGTGATGAATCGATTTATTGTCCCACCCCCAGTTTTAATAATAGATACGCACCTGATTTTCTGTGTGTTATTCTGTGTACGAACAAAGTTGACTAGTAAGTATGTGTTTGCAAGACCATGTAAAAATCTATTAGTGGCCTCACTAATGTGTGTGTATATCATAGTGGCAGTGTGTGTATGATCTGTGTGTGATAGCTACTGTGTACTGCAGCCTATTCCACAGATCATTACATGCGGACTGTGCAGGGGCCGTGGCCGGACTGGATTTATTGGCTTATTTATTTTCCCAGCACACCTGAGCAAGTGCAGGAGACACAGTCGAGAGCCTAGGAGTGCTGTCTGCGTGTTAGCGTAGTGGCACCCCTTTCTTTCGTATCCCTCTGAGACTTATCCCTCATCTCATGGGTTATATGTTGATTAAGTTCTGCACCCTTCATTAATTTAAAGTCATAGCCGCCTGGAGGCCTACCCCCATCACAGAGATGCTCCATCTGTTCTGCCATCTCACGCTCCAGCGCTCCACCCCCAATCCGTCCCTCCATCCATGGCACGCTGCACATGTCCGCTTTGAGGCCATGGTCTGGAGCAGGCAAGAGCTGTTTGAATTGGGATAATTGAACTCTCCTTAGTCATCCTTGCACGTACACAAGCATTTAGGCAGCAAAAGAACAATGGTCTGAATGATAGCACTGCTCTGTGAGCACTGTTGGATCAACTGCTGTAGCTGGGAAGGAAATTTCATTTTTAATGCATTAATAGTAGAGCAGAATGCTAGCAACACCAAGGTCATGGGTTCGATTTCCAGGTAATGCATGAATTGATCAAATGTATCCAACTTATTTTTTGATGCGGAAGTAAGGTGTTTTGTGAGTGTGACAACCTTTTTCTGCTGCTGTGTGAACATAGCCAATGATGCACGGTACCCTACACAAGTAATTCAAACTGTGAGACAGATCATTGAAGCTAGATTTTCAGTCACGATCTTATTATGATATTGTGAGGTTTTGAACGTGACATGGATTGTAATGTGAAGTAGTTGCTGATACCCGTCAAAATAAGTGGTGGTAACTGTACATTTGTAGTGCTCTCTTAACTGGAGTTAGTGTTCACACCTTGTTTTTGTTTTTTTCTATCTCTCAGGGGAACTTTGCTAAGTGTGAAAATCGGCCCATGATGAAGCACCTGCATCAAAATGAGGTCAAAGGTGTCGCTAAAGTTGACCAGATGCCATTGAACGCACTCTACAAGGTGAGATCACATTTATCTATACAACAGCAAACAAGCCCAGCTGAGGCCCTCGCTGACATCTATTAGTGTAGAGCTGTGAAATATCCTGAAAAACTGGATGCCAGCTGCACCTGATGCTTGTTTTATGCCAGGATAACCATGCCAAATCCCATCAGAATTTTTTGTAGTAGCTGACCAGCTACTAGACCACAGGTGGGCTGCTGTAGACCAATCAAAATCAAGCATTTGAGAGAGCTGTGTAAAAAAATAAAAAATATAAGTGACCTATACATTCTAATATATAAATACTCACCATGTGATATAAGATTTTGACTCTAAATATGTTCCCCATAACGTGATTCATCAGCAATCACCTTGTGGAGACTAAACCTGTATTAACTGTATTGTTACTCGCTTTGGGCAAGCTATAGTTGTATGTAACAGTGTCAGTGCACTGCTGTCTGGAGTATTTGCACTGGCCAGTGAAAGAGAGAGAGCGAGTGGTTTGCTGAGAGTTAAGCAAGAAGATGGACAGAAGCTAATGGCCTGTAAAATTAGGAAAATGTCACTCTGGATATAGAGTGGATGATGGGAGGAGAGCAGGAAAGCAGCCTGTGTAGATTGAGATGGTGGGTTTTTCTGAATAACACACTGCACAATGAAACATTTGATCATTTATACTTAAAAGGATTGTAAGAAATGCCCAGTTGCATTTTATTGATGTAATGCTTTATTTTTATTTCTCTGTATAGAGAAAATTTGTAAGAAAATTCTATGAAATAAGAAATTCAGTTTTGATTAGATTAGACTCATAATGTTATGCTGATATTATAATTTGTAAAATATGAAAAATAAAATATTCTATAAAGATGAAAAAAATCATATAATAAAACGTATATTAAATAACTGAATAAATACATTTAATATTACATTTTTATACATACTGTATATACATTATATATTCACTATATATATATTTAATTAGATTAACTTTTTGGTAACCCTTTACAATTAGTTCCCATTAGTTAATGCATTAACTAACTTGAACTAACAATGAGCAATACATATTTATTAATCTTTGTTAATGTCAAATAATAAAATATAAATCTTCTTTGGTAGTTCATATTAGCTCAGGCCCATTAAATAATAACAGATACAACTTTTGACTTTAATAATGTTTTAGTAAATGTTAAAATGTCCATTAACTAAGATTAATTAATGCTTAAGAAGTATTTTTATTAACTAATGCAGTTATTCAATACTAACAAATAGAACCTTATTGTAAAGTGTTACCTAAATTGGATGGATGGATGGATGGATGGATGGATGGATGGATGGATTATTTACAGTAGTGTAAAATAAATATTAAAGTTTGAATATATTCCCTTCAATCCCAAACACAATTGGACATAAAAACAGTGGCCAAGGAGGAAGTTACAGCTAGAACTGGATGTCTTCCAGCAGGAGAATTGTTTATTGTTCAGAAGAGCCACATGCACAGAGCGATTAGAGCTGTGCTAAAATGCTTTATTGCTGGCAGTATAGAGCAGTGACCCACAGAGGACATGCAGGAACAGAAGGTTAAACAGACCTTTGTAATTACTAATTAATCTGAGTAGAGATTCAGACCATAAATATACATACACAGGGGCCAAAATGAACACTAACCAAGTGCCAATTGCAAGCTACTCGCCACTTAAGTGATGTGAATGATTCAAATCAATGACATGCAAACTGTCTACTTAAGAAATTTAGTGATTTTACTCTCTCTCTCTGTCTGTCTCTCTCTCTCAGGTCCGTTTTAACCCAAACATGGATGCATACAACTGGATGTTGTCGGGCGGACAGTCGGGATTGGTGCGTGTGCACTGTGCACGTGGGCTGAGCTGCTCTGTCATGTTCAAGCAGTTGCGTGAGGCTCAAGCCCAGTTCAGCGCCATGTTCCAGTCTCAGGAGCCTGATGACTCTGCCACAGCTGTTCGTCACAGCACAGCGGATACAGTACAAGTGCACTAGTCTCAGCTCTTAAAATGGATTGTGACGTCATAATAGGCTGAGACTTTGGGACTTTTATTTTTAAATGACTGATGATACGCCCACTTTTACTTAACTTATAATGAAAGAAGCAAAATCTATTTTGATACAAGCCACTGTATATATTTCCGTTTTTATATTTTTGTGCGTTTCGTTTTTAGCGCTGTACAGAGCTATAAAAGCTGTACTTTTGAACTTCTTTGCACTGGTGTGAAGCTCAGACAGGAAGCTTGTGATGTTTTTAGGTTAGTATCATTATCTCAAAGTGTTGTCCTTTCCAAAGTATGTGTGGACAATTAAATTGTCAGCACTTACACCCATTTCGTTTATGAGGAGTTATATGCACCGTTTCCTTCCTGTTCCAGTTCAGTGTTATATTGTGATCAAACATAAGAGTCTTGATATTTAGTGCGACAATATTGGACTGGATCTTTGCTTTTTGCTAGCCTGCTCTCTTATCTATCATAGCACAATCTGTTGTTTTTACTTTTAGCATTTCTTTTCCTGAATCTCAGTTTTAAAGAAATAGTTAACCCAAAAATTTGACGTCGTCATCATCATGTCCTTCCAAACCTGTATGACTTTATTTCTTTCCTGAAACAGGAAAACAGAAATTTTGAAGAATGTATTTGCATATTTTTCCATTTAATGAAAATGTAAGGGCATCCAAGCTCCAAAATGACACAAAAGCACCGAAATGTTTATATTCATAATTCTTTAGAAGCCACACATTAATTTTATGTGATGAGCAAACCAAAAAAATCTTGCCATTCACTTTCCACATCTACATATATGTAAATATGCAGTCTTTAGATACAATATGATAGTTGACGTCAATACAAGGTGACCAATCATTGATGATTACTTGTCCAATCACAGTGCAGCATTGTAAATGAGATGAGAGCTACAGTGTAGGACAAAATTAAATGTGAACAACTTAACTTTGGATGCGTTTTTGTTCTTATAGAAAAACTATTGAAGTATTTGAGTTGTATGGACTTTTTTTTTTCTTCTGCAACTTTTTTTGACTGCCCAGATCCCCATTCACTTTAATTATATGGAAAAGATTACATTCGTGAACATTTTTCCTTTTGTGTTCCACAGAAGGAATAAAGTCATCCAGGTTTGAAATGACATGAGGGTCTGTTGATTGTCATGTTCATTTTTGGCAGAACTATTGCTTTAAATCTGCATCTTGAGCTTTCTTGTCCTTTGTTATTGTTGTTATTATTATTTGCCCACCCCCATTTAAAGTCTTTATTACCTCTTTTCTGGCTTGTGCATTCTTCTTACTCAGGTCTAGCCAGAGTTGTAAGGGGCATCATGGAGTCTGTTGTTAGTCTGCATGTGAGTTAATGTTGTCCCTAAACCAATAGCACTCATTCGTTAGTCATTAAGATCAGATGCACCTTGATATCCTCCTCATAATTCATGACCTCAATTACGTGTGAGTGAATATAATTGACTCCGTTGATGGGAATCTGGAGAGGTGCCAGTCAGATTAATGCTGCTGTGGTCACTCGGATGAGATTAAATAAGGAAGCTTATTATAACGGTGCTGTTTATGTCTGTAGTGGATTTCAATTTAGTGTGTTGATTTAAATATCTCAATCTCACTGTGAGGCTCTGTATATGGTTAGTAGATTTGGGATGTTTTATCTGTGAATATTCATACTTTGTAAATTGTTTCTTTTGTTCTGTTTTCTAAATTGTTTACAGCTACTGAAAAGTGTAATTTTATTGTTTCATCATCATTTTAGATAAAATTGCTTTGCATATTTATAGTACCACTAATTATCAACTCGTGATGTAATTATTAATGTGGGAGAAAGTTTTTGATTTACATGATTTTATTACAGCTTACAAAAATCATACACGTTATGTAACACATATAAAATTAAAAGCATGTAAAAATTAAATATCCATCATTAATTTCTGTTTATATAGTGGTTTTATGTGGTCACATACAGGATAACTGTAAAACATTTACACACAGTACTTCTATAGACAGATAACTTTATACAAGAAGCAAGTTTATATACACATCCACAAATCTGAGGCACGACGAAAATAATCATGTAGATTATTTACAGTTTCCACAGAACAACATTAATGTCTTTCAGTTCACGACACAAAATGCAGAACGTGTCAAAAACATGACCAATGATGTACCATCTCATGCTCTGCTATCAATTTCGAAGCTTTCGTTAGGTTGAGTGCACCTGTATCTGAAATTGATTTTGGATTCATTATGTTCATCTCATCTTTTGAGTTGTGATGCTACGTGTGCAATATTCAAACTAGCCTATTGGACTTTTCCCAATTCTAGAAAATAATACCAGGAGGGTGTTTTCCACTCTTTTGTTATGTGACTATGGCATCCTATAAAATGTGTTTTACTTTAAGAATATCTGATCATTGATTGTTTCTCAGTGATGTTAAGATGCCTAATACAGTTTAAAGGGATAATTCACTCAAAAATGAAAATTATCCCATGATTTACTCACCCTCGAGCCATCTTGGGTGTAATATGATTATTTTCTTTCAGACGAACACAATTGGAGTTATATTAAAAAATATCCTGGCTCTTCCAAGCTTTATAATGGTAGTGAATGGGGCTCAAGATTTTGAAGCCCAAAAAAGTGCATCTATCCATCATAAAAGTAATACATACAGCTCCAGGGGTTAATAAAGGCCTTCTGAAGTGAAGCAATGGCTTTTTGTAAGAAAAATATCCATATTTAAAACTTTATAAACTATAATAACTGGCTTCCGGCAATGGCCAAACGCTAGTCTAGTTCCAGAGGAAGAGTGACCTCTGACCAGATGTATGACGCAGGATGTAGTAGTAGCGTAAGCTTAGGTGAGAGTAAACGCCTCTCTCGTGGTTCAAACAAATTTCTGTTTTAGACTTCTAATTCTTGACTGGTGTTTTGTTTTGCTCTATCCTCTGCTCTTCCACGTTCGTCGAGTCAAAGTTCACTCTTCTGCCAGAACTAGACTCATGTATGGCCGTTGCCGGAAGCCAGTTATTATAGTTTATAAAGTTTTGAATATGGATACAATAATCAATCGCTTTGCTTCAGAAGGCCTTTATTAACCCCTGGAACCATATGGATTACTTTCATGATGGATGGATGCACTTTTTTGGGCTTCAAAATCTTGAGCCCCATTCACTACCATTTTAAAGCTTGGAAAAGCCAGGATATTTTTAAAGATAACTCCGATTGCGTTCATCTTAGAGAAGATGGCTTGAGGGTGAGTAAATCATGGGATCATTTTAATTTTTCTGTGAACAATCCCTTTACGTGTCTACTGTAAATGTGGCTAGAGCATATTTCTGAAAGCCTGCTAAACGCTTTAATAGAAATAGTTCAGCATAACAGGAATGACCGACTTTCTAATCACAGTAAATAGTCTTTTACTTCACTGTAGATTACTGTGATTGCTCCAAATATTCAATTTTATAATGTAGAACTTTGGCACACTAACCCACCAACATTATCAAAAATATACTGCTTATGCATTGGTCCTTTCATATTATTTGTTCGCACTCTCTTATAAATGACTGTGATATTCAATTTTAAAATATATATTCATTTTATCAAAACAAATAGACAAAATATAGAATTTAATGAAGGTCTTTCAGTGAGATTGCGAGGTCCTTGGATTGATCAATTATGATTACTGGCCATATGAAACGCAGACACGTAAAAAACAAACAAAGCAACCATGCAAGCAAACCCTTAACTCTTTCACAACACCACAACAGATCACAATGGCTACATTTTATCAGTACACGCAAGCTTTAAAACACAATAATTATCTGTCAAGTGTGTCTTATATTAGTCTCAAATCATATTCAGTGTTATATTTATATAAAATCTTCACATATAATGTAAATGAACATTAGTGCACATTTAGGGGCTCTGAAAATTGTTACCAAAATAATTTTCAAAAACAATTTAAATGAAAACTTCACTGAAAATGGAAACCATGTGCTTTGTTATTGTATGTTACAGCCTCAGTGTTGAACTGCAGAGACATGAGAAATGTGTTGCACCACTTGCTGGAATGTCTTAGAGTCATTGCGGCAGTGTGGCGGCACCGAGATCAGAGATGGAAATCCTGTGCAAAAAGTGTGTGTGTCTAGAGGCTATTCTGTTTCCCTATACCTCAGCACAGACCACAGCTGGACAGAGCCTGAAGACATGAGCGTATGGAGGATGTATAGACTGTAGCATGATTGACTTTGACAAACCAGAGTGACCCACAACAGCATCCTTGCAAGGTGAAGTGTGTAAATTCTGTCCCACTACTAGCGCCACGTCACCACCCAATGCAACTGCAAAATTAATGATTGATTTCAAACAGGTTTCCCCTTCCTTATCTATCATTGTTCAAACAAATTAGTCATTGGCTATGTTTGGAATAGCAGCTTATTGAATACTGTGCAGTGTGTGCTGAGTATACAACTGGTTTTCCTTTTTTAAACCTTTTGTGTGTAAATGTCTTCTTTTGGCAGTTTGTTCAAATAATGAGTCAAGAATGAAATATAAGTGTATATTCTATAAATACATAAATGTATTAGTATAGTTGGTATGTTAGTACTAATTAAATTGCATGTATAAATCAGCAAGTGGCATCCAGTTATCATCTAAATACAATTTTATATTGCATTTTAAATCATTTTGACAGACTGATCAAATAATAAGTCATTGAAGTTATATACAGTACCCAACACAATTTCCTCTGTGATATAATGCACATTTCGTCAATTATACTGTACACACAGATATTTGCATACTGTGTATAGCAAACACTACCGTTCAAAGTTTGGGGTCCAAAGTTTGGTTTTTAGTTCACACCAAGAACGATAACTAAAGAAAATGGATACATGGAAAACAATCGGTCATACCCTCTGAATAAATGGTGAGAATATTAACGAAATATGCCAGGCTAGTAAACAGTGTAAAATAAAATTACCTCAGGTATCCAGCGCTAGTTTCGACAACACTTTCTAGCTTCCTTTGAAGTTGCAGTGAAAAAGACTAGGCGTTGTTTTTATTCAATTAAATTGACTTCGTCAGGTATATTCACTGCTAGTTTAGATCGATTACACTAGCTATTCACTCGAAACAGCATTGTAACCAGCGCGTGAGCTTAGAATAAACAGACCATTATCATTAGTTGGTATGAACACAAATAGTTATCGTTATAATTATAGTTATCGTTCTTGGTGTGAACGGGCCTTCAGAATATGCTCACCAACGCTGCATTTATTTGATCAAAAATACAGTAAAAACAGTAATATTGTGCAATATTGTTACAATTTAAAATAACTGTTTTCTGTTTGAATAGATTTTAAAATGAAATTTATTTCTGCGATGGCAAAGCTGAAAAAGAAAAAAAAATTACTAACCCCAAACTTTGAACGGTAGTACACACAATACAATAACTGTAGCAAAGTAGTAATAGTATGCTATTCCAAACATAAGGTGCGTCCCAATTCGCATACTTATGCACTATTCTATGATGTTTTTAAGTATAAATAGTGCGAGTAGTGCGTTCACACTGAAAATTCCAAAAAGAAAAAGTACACTTTAAATACCCGGATGATGTACTAAATTAACAGAAAAAATAAAGCGTGGAATGTTGGACACTTCATGCACTCAACTGTCGCAGCTTTAATTACGTAGTGGAGGGCAAGGGGCGGTCAGACTTCGATTTTAAATGACAAAATAACCTTATACAATTCACGCACTACATGGATGAGTACATAGTGTATAAGTGCATAGTGTATAAGTGCATAGTGAATAGTGCGTCATTTGGGACGCAACTTTAGCCAAATCCCTGCTAAACAGCTTATCAAAGATAGTCCAGCCCCAAAGTCACAGCATTGGTTGATTCAGAAGACCACTCAAAAGAATTTGTTAGGATAACCTCTAAATCTTTTACTTGTTCTGGTCTCTGCTCATGAAATTGGAATAAAGTAATTAAATTTGCACACTTTACTCTTAGTTCATTCATCTGTCATTTGGTTTCCACTGTTCTTTCAAAAGCCGCACGAAGCCAAGCTTAAAAACCACAACAGGTCCTTAACTATCGCAGCCAGTGAGGAAGAACAGAATTAATCACCCACTTGCTTTTGCAAATAGCATTGTACCATGAGACAAGACATTAGTGAGGGATCTCTGAAAAAATCCATAATTACACTTGAGCAGAATCTCTTTTTTAAGCCCTGCAACACCAATGGCGCAGTTTGGCGGACATTCACATTGATTACAGAACCGTGCTGACAGCGGACGTAAGGCTGGCTGGGGCATAATAAACCCCATTCTAATTGTTTTTAAGAAAGTCATGTCAATACCCATCTTTTACCCTCCCAAGACCACGGACAGGCAATTACAGTACACTCCTGCAATAACGTACGATGCCAACCACCCAAGCAAAGCCTTGCAAAGTCACAATAAAAAGGCTCACAGTGATGTCTCCAGGCCTCGTATTTATGTTCTGCCGCTCGGTTCACTTTATCTTTGCATACAGTATGTGAAGCTAAACCACATCACTTCATTTTAAAGCTATTCCTCCCATAAACCGATGCACTTTTAAGATGGCACAGTGTGAAATCTCTTTTTTATTTCCTTGGTAGTCGATAGAAATGCATTTGGCATGTACATATTCGTAATGATATGTAGATGATACATTTGCACAGTGTTTCCATTTCTGACTTGGACCCTCAATGAAGCATAATATGTGTGCATACATTTTAAACAGGCAGCCTCCCCTCACCGGTGCACTTAGATAACTTAGTCCATAGGGTCCTGGCACTGGGCGCAGTGGATCATGTCCTCGCAATAAGGCTCCACTTGAATGGTTGTGCTGTAAAAGCCAAATTTGGTCTGAAGGAGTTCAGTGGCTTCCTTTAAGACACTCTGAGGGTCAGCATTCTCCTCTAAAATGAAGAAAAAACAGGTCCATTTAGCCTAAATAGACGATTCTGTGCTTGAATGTTCATCTGACATGTTTGAAATGAATTAAAAAACTAAATGCAGAGGGATTTATTATCATTCTTAGATGCCATTTGTGCCAAGAAATTCAGATACATATACCTTATGTCAACTAATTTCTGTGTTTTTGAACTAATGTCCCCTATGGTCAAAAAGACTTCATAATTTGTATTATAAATAAATATGACTGTTAAAACTTTATATTTTTATAACATCAAGCTTTTACAAAAAATGTAGATAAAATTCTAATTGATAAAAATGGCTACATGCAAATTGATATTTGACCGATATATCATTTAAAGTCCCCCTGTGGTGAAAATCAGGTTTTTAATGTTGTTTATATGTATATGTGATGTTTTTAATATGATTAAAGACAAACCATGTGCAAATTCTTAAGTCAACACCATTGCTGAGTATTTTCTCTGTTTACACGACACCCTTTTCAACTAAAAACGGAAAACTTTTTATGCGTTTTGGCCATTCATTTACACGACATCATTTTGGTGGTCTGAAAAAGCAAACTTTTGAAATGAAAACGGGTTTCAAAGTGCAAGTTTTTGAAAACGGTCTCCGTGTAAACAACAAAAACGCTAATCTGTGAAAACAATGACGTCATGCGCATGCGCATTATGCGCCAGAGAAACAAGCGTGCCGCCATCTTTATAATATTGTCTTTGAACTTCCGTTTTTGCGGTAGCTCTGTACATTTATATGGCATCGCTGTCAAAGAATAATTAGCTGGTGAAGTGGATTTACTTCTTGTAGTGTTAATGAAAGTTATCGTGAGCATTGTAATGTTTAAAGCAGCAGAATACAGCGTTTTTAGTAATTTTTACGGATTCGTATGAATGGGAATCGTTTTGACAATGGTGGTGTCGTCTGTACGCGGAAAAACAAAGGAAAAACGTATCCGTTTTAAGCATATCGTTGTCGTGTAAACGTACCCTAATGCTGCAGTGATTTAAAGACAGTTTCAAAAACGCGGTTTGAAATCGCTGGTGTTTCATACGTCACAAACTACCTTGTAACCAATCACGTCAACGTGCCGGCAGGCTTTAGCATATCATTAACTATGACCGCTCTGAAGCAGGGGAGTCTCAAGAGAAGCCAGGTTATCCAGGTATATTTTTCTGTTGATATGAAAAATAGCAATATAGCAGGTGTATGATGTAAATTACGATGTTATGATCAACTATATGCCTTTATCCACTGACGTTCTGAGTTGTTCAAAGCGTTTGTAAGGATGCTGATTTATTTTTAAAAGGCAGCTGTCTGACGAACGGGAAGATGGTTTGTGTAACATTAGCAGCAACACAATATTAGCTGTTTGATAATGTAGTCAAGCAAAAGGATAATCATATTAATTACCGTTATGTGTCCAACGTTTTAAAGAGCGATACCATTGTGCAGTGTTTACCGAATGGATCTCTGATCTCATGCAAGTGAGTGGGGGCGGGGCTAATTAGCATATTCATAGATCCGCTTATACTAGGCCAGAGCCGCTCTGTACTAGGCTAAATGAAGCAATAGCATTACATTTACATATTTTAAGGCATGAAGATTATTTTTGACAGGAAAAAACGTTTAAATATGTAATTTTGGTGATCAAAAATTAGTTTTAAGGGACTTTAAAAATAAAAAATATACAGTATACATTTTATTTTAAAATAATGTTGCATTCAGCACTAAAAGAAAACAAAATAATTGATGTGCCAAATAACATGTTCAATAGATTTAGATAAATAATATGAGTAATTTGCATAAGCAACAAGACAAATTAAAATAATAACAATATAATTGAGCTGTGAAGCAAGTGTTATTTAATGAACTTACCAATAGCTATGTGAACAGACAGCAGACTCTGGCCTATGGTGAGAGCCCACAGGTGTAGGCTATGCATGGCCTTCACTGCCTTCAGAGACAGCAGCACCTCCTTCACTGAATTAAACTCTATTCCTTTGGGTGCCCCTGAACACAGACACATGACACTGAGTTTACAAGGATAGAGGGGATTCATAGTTTGCATTTAAAGATGATGTGTGCAATTCTGTACTTAATTATTTATTTATTTTGACTTTTGTGGGACTGGATTGTGTTTGGGAAAGTTGTTTGGAGTCACTATGCAGACATTACACACTTCACCTTTAAATAGAGAATATTAGGCTGCACCATGTGTACTATCACTATGCAACAAAAAAATACACTGACATTGCATGTGTATTTTTAAGTCATTGAGAATAATGCAACTGTAATTCTATTGTAATTTAGTAAATTATATAATGTAAAAATTACCCTCCATGAGAATGCGGAAGACATCTCTTAGAATGGTAATGGTGGTGCCCAGGACGAACACAGAGAAGAGGAAAGTGCAAATGGGATCAGCTATTTTGTATTCTGGCTGCGTTAGAAGTTGGATAGAGAACAGGAGGTACTGATGCATTAAAGAACAATATCAGATAATTTTTTGC
This sequence comes from Anabarilius grahami, assembly GCA_003731715.1. Lineage (NCBI taxonomy): Eukaryota > Metazoa > Chordata > Actinopteri > Cypriniformes > Xenocyprididae > Anabarilius > Anabarilius grahami. The sequence continues at coordinate 135,005 of RJVU01008096.1, read as the reverse complement.
AAAGTGTCAAATTGAATTAGACTACAGATGTCAGAAGAAACATTCTCCATTGAAATGCTTTCAAGAGTCGGGGAAAGAAATCAGTGTCCAATTCCTTATCATGGTGATTTGATTACTTAAAAAAAATTGGGGTCAGTAAGATTTTTCTTTTTTATTTCTCTGATGTCAAAGCTGAATTTTCAGCATCATTACTCCAGTCTTCAGTGTCACATGATCCTTTAGAAATATGCATAAGAAATCATAGAAAAGAAACGTTTCTTCTAATAATTATCAATATTTTTTAAAGGAAACCATGATACGTTTGTAGGATTCTTTGATGAATAAAAAATTCAAATGAACAGCACAAATATTTTAAATAGAAATCTTTTGTAGTATATTATTTGTTCAATTTAATGCTTCCTTGCTGAATAAAAAGTCTTAATATGTTTCATTAAAAAAAAAAAAATCTTACTGATCCCAAACTTTTGAACGGTAGTGTAAATAATTATAATGAATAAATATAAATATTCATATCGTTCATTAATCTTTTGTTATGCCATTAAATTAGACAAAATATTTAAAGGCAATATAATTATTTACACATAATATTCTGATCAATGGGCAAATGGAAGTTAATTGCACTGTAAATGTCATTTTATAGTGTCTTTAAGGACTGAACAAAGGTAAGACATTTTTAAGGTGATTCTTTATGTTAGTGTTCATTTACCCTGAAGTAGATGATAATGGCGGCTACCATCACTCCAAAGCTCTGTAAGAGATCCCCCAAAACATGAATAAATGCTGCTCTGACACTGGTGTTCCCATGATTACCCAGGAGGCTGTGGGAGTGGCCATGGCCCACGGGGCTCATCCCATTCTCATCAATCTTGTGGTAGCCTGAACCGTGACTGTGGAAGGTAGTGGAATGGTGTAGAATATAGGCCATTCTGGAATATAAACAATAATGCAAACAAAAGCATATCAATTTATCGAAATTCTAGTCCTTACTGTTAAATTATTATTATTTTTTTTTTTAAAGCTGTAGCCTATAGTCTTCAACAGAATAGAAAATAAAATCTTATTGTACAGTATCTGTGTTTCTTAATAAAGCTCTAAATTCTGCCTTTATTTCTAATAATTTAGATTTTATATCACAATTATGCCTGAAAAACTAAGTATTACTACTTCAGCTTCTCGTTATTCCAATGTTAAAGTCACCATGAAATCAAAATATGACAATTCTTATTTTTTTATCGAATATTGGAAATGATTTATCCGTGCACATAATTTTTTTTCAATCCATGTGCGCTTGTTATCTTTAATAAAAATAACTTCTCCTCCCGACATCTCTTCTCTGATGATGTGTTTACTGGCGTGAGGGCGGGACAACCTGTCACTCACATGACATCACAGCAATAGCAAACCACATCCATCCAATCAATTCCCGATGGACAAAATCATTTCATGTTCGAGAAGCTGTTTTACGCAGATATACGTCACAATAGAGAAGAAAAGACTATCTCAACTTTGGTTCATGCCAACTTTAACTCATTCATGTCTGTCTACTCACATGATGTTGACCACGACTGCACAACCTGAGGTGACGAGCATCACACGGCCTTCAATTTCATAATCATTTTTTACTATCCTCTCAATGGCAAGGTACACCAACACCCCAGTCACGATCCAGATGGACATTACAGATACCAGGGCTCCCAGAATCTCTGTGAGACGTTCATTTGAAACAAATATGATTTGGCATTATATGAATATTGCAAAGTCTTAAATCTACTTTAAAGGAATAGTTCACACAAAAATAATGACTTAAATTTCACCCTGCTTCTCATTCAAAGCTATCTTATAACTTCAGAAGATGAAGAATATTGCACATAAATTGTATGGATTTGTTTTGTGATATTTTTGTTGGTTTTAGAGCTTGACAGCCAGATGTGGTCATTATGAACTAATGTATGGAAAAAGTTCTTCAACATTTCTTCTTAGTTACATGCATGGGTTTGGAACAACATGAAGGTGAGTAAAATTGTCTGAATTTTTTTTTTGGGGTGAAATGTTGCTTTAATTTATAGGCATGATTTAGATTTAACATTTTCAGCATCAACAATGTATGTAAAATCCATTTGACAGGATTGAGATGGAATGGACTCACCTGATCTGTGCCAGCCAAAGTTCATTCTCTTGGTGGGTGGTTTTGAAGAGATCCACAAGGAAAAAAGACTGACCATCATACTGCCAAAATCCGTCAGAAGGTGAGCTGCATCAGTCATAATGGCCAGACTGTGTGCTAGATAACCACCTGCAAGAGCAGCAGAGAATAAGAATTGAGTAAGAGATGTATACTGTTAAAATTAATGGTTCCAAATGTTTTTTTTTTGCAGCGATGCCATAGAACAGGGTTCACCAAAATCGGTCCTGGAGGGCTGCTGTCCTGCAGAGTTTAGCTCCAACCAGCTCCAAAACACATGCCTGGAAGTTATAGTATGCCAAGTTAAATCTTGATTATCTGGTTCAGTTGTGTTTAATTGGGGTTGGAGCTATACTCTGCAGGACAGCGGCCCTCCAGGACTGAGTTTAGTGACCCCTGCCATAGAGGAACCATTTTTGTTTCTCCATAGAACCTTTCGGTTCCTAAAAGAACCTTTTTTCTTAGTGTGAAGAACATTTTAAAATCTAAAGAACCTTTTTCCATTATAAAGAACCTTTTGTGCAATGGAAAGTTTAAATGTTATTCATCTCTTTATTTATTTTATTATACTTATATTTTATTGGGGCAGTCGTGGCCTAATGGATAGAGAGTCGGACTTGTAACCCAAAGGTCATGGGTTCGAGTCTCAGGTCCGTCAGGGATTGTCGGTGAGGGGAGTGAATGTCCAGCGCTCTCCCCACCCTCAATACCACGACTGAGGTGAGACCCTTGAGCAAGGCACCGTACCCCCAACTGCTCCCCGGGCGCCGCAGCAATGGCTGCCCACTGCTCCGGGTGTGTATTCACGGTGTGTGTGTGCACTGCTGTGTGTGTGCACTTGGATGGGTTAAATGCAGAGCACAAATTCCGAGTATGGGTCACCATACTTGGCCATATGTCACTTCACTTCATACTCTGAAAACATTACAGATAGTTGCAAATAGTTTTTTTGAGAAAGCTTACACAGCATAAATCTTTTGATGTTTAAAATAAAGAATGAGTCATACATATTTTAAAGTATTGCACGTGTGAATGCTGATAAAAAAAAGTGCTGTACAGGCTGAACAAAGCACAGAAAAGCCTGCTTATCACATTTTATAGATGAGTCAAGGATTGGTTGTGTCATGTAATTTTATGCTACAATGACAAATTGCTTAATCCATCATTTACTTAGTTGTGAAATGCAGTCAGAGCATTTATTGTGCAGAACCACTTTGCACTCAAAGAAAAAGCAAAATAAATGGCTGGTTTTATATACATAAGTTAAACTCAGTGTAAGACATTGCCACAACAAAGTGATTTTATAAAAGCAATGTTACATTAATGCCAATTGTTAAAAAAAATTCTGGCTTCATTATTTAATAAACCCCATACTTTTTCTAAAAAAGACCCAGTGTTCTTACCTATAACTTCTCCAATCATGAAAACCAGACAGACTATGGAGGCGATGTACAGTTTCTTCTTTGCTATGAGTTTCTCATGGCTCTCATCACGGGCTGCTTTTTTTCCATGGCAATGAGTTCCAACAGGCCTCTTCAGCTCAATGGCACCAGCCATATCACCATTTCCCAAAGGCAGGTCTGGACAACTTTCTTTGGAACCTGAGAATTCACTATAAGAACAAAGCATGATGTACAGTGACACCATTTCAATGACTTTTAAAACTCTTACATGTAAATCAGCCTTCACACACATACTGTAATAACCTATAGTTGCTAGCCTATCAGGGAGTTAGGCAAGGAATAAAGGATGCAAATTTTACAACATCATATCATGTAAATCGCCTGTGGCCTGAGACACTGGGATAAGCTCTAGCATCCCTGACCAACCCTACAGAGGATAAGCACATTGGAGATGGATGGATGGATGGATGGATATCAAAACAAAACAGGGCAATCAAAACAAAACCATAATAATACAGCAATTCAGGCACTGGAATTTACAGTAAGTTTACGTATATATATATATATATCAGTATATATATATAATATTATATTTAAATAAAAAAAGTTTGTATTACATACATATGCATATATAAAAATTATATAAAAATCTTGTAAGTGCTTTGTGTTTCGGGGAAATACTGTGTACAAAGCATTCCACGAGCACCCAGATCAGCCCGAGTTTAAATCTGCTGACATGGTCGTTTTTGGCCCTTCTGTCTTATGTGTTGATGAGAGAGACGCTATGATGGGACTAATGGGGCGGAAAGCGCAATCTCGCTGCGCATGAGATAACCAGAAACTGCATCACGCGCGCACACACATATACACAAGCGCGCGAGCGCTGCTGCTGAAATGAGGCAGTCGAGTGAAACACGGCGTCTGTTTAATCACCCCACCGGGACACAGACATGATACACTGGAGGACTTTTTTTTTTTTGGTTGGTCATAGTCCAACAAGCAAACAGAGAATTGTTTTTCTAATCTCCTGATACTGTATGAAATTGGGCCTGCATTCTACTTATTTACTTTATTAGCAGTATTCATTTGCAGCGTTGACTATATTATTAAAATACAATAGTAATATAAGTGTGCTAAAATTAGGATGCGTGTCTCAGTTTGGCTTGGTTTTATTTTTATTAAAATGGGGATGCAAACGCAGTAATCATTTTTCAAGTTAATTTTTCTGCTTCTAATTTCGGAAAAGGAATAGGCCAATAAAAATGTGTGATGAATATACCGTTTTTACAAAATAGCGTATAGGCAATGTAAAAATATAGAATATGTAGCCTAAATAAAAATGAATTATCTTAAAATTTACTTTTACAGTAAACTATTGTTAAAATTTGAATTATTATTATAGTTTTTTTATTATTATATTAGGCTATTATATTATTATTGGTGTTTTTAAGTAAAAACGCAATGTGGTGTTTTGTGTACTCTGTCAGTTGATATTTGCTGGAGGAATTAGTTGGCCTATTATTAACTTTATCATGTGGTTTTATTTGATCACTTGTGTTGTGTAATGTCGGTTATTATAGCATATCGATCTATTTTAATGAGTACGCAGGTTCAACAGCATTTGTAATCTGTTTGATGCGGCAATTCACATTCCTCCTCGAACACCTCTGTTCGTATTTTATTAATTTTTTTTTTAATTCATAAAATATAATCTTTTGTGGTGAGGTGCATATGGAGATGGTTACAGTTTGGCAGGAGGTTTCCGCTCTGAAACATGTTGTCGATCCTGTGGCAGTGCAGCAGAGCATGACATCAGGGCCCTGGTTTGAGCACTTTAATATCATTAGCATACACGCCACTGCATCAACACAATGTGTTGTGCTGTGATTTTCTGTAATTGATATAAATGACGAGCATTTTGATGTTTGAATATCCAAATAACGTTTAACACGTTCAAAATCTGTTTAAATTAATGCATTAGTTCTTTTAACATTATATTATGAGGGTTGATAAATAATAATAATAACAGTTAAAAAAAAGCAGCAAACCTTTATCACTGCGCAGCACGTGCATTTCTCCATTTTCTTCTCTCTTAAAGACTTTTAAAGATTTTCAATTTGAAAAATATAGCACTATGTGACCCTGGACCACAAAACCAGTCATAAGGGTCAATTTATTGAAAATGAGATTAATACATCATCGGAAAGCTGAATAAATGAGCTTTCCATTGATGTATGATTTGTTAGGACAATATTTGGCCCGAGATACAACTATTTGAATATCTGGAATCTGAGGGTGCAAAAAAATCTAAATATTGAGAAAATCGCCTTTAAAGTTGTCCAAATGAAGTCCTTAGCAATGCATATCCACTCACAAAAAATATTATATATTTATGGTAGGAAATTAACAAAATATCTTCATGGAAGATGATCTTTACTTAATATCCTAATGATTTTTGGCATAAAAAAAAAATTCGTTCATTTTGACCCATACAATGTATTGTTGGCTATTGCTACCGTGCGACTCATGACTGGTTTTGTGGTCCAGGGTCACATATAACAGAATACCGCCATAGTAACAACATCCAATTCTACACAACATCTACTTCTCAGCTGCCTTTTTTTCATGTCCTTCGACATTTGTTCAGGTGACCTGTTGATACCACCAATGCCATGATGTGCCATTATCTGAAATAACAACGTTTTTGTTAATGTAATGTGTCACCAAGCTAAATAGATAGGCCTGAGTGAACCTGTAGCCTATTTGTTTCAGCAGCTTCAGAAAATGCTTCTGCCACATTCATCTACTGTAAATACATCCTGAGCTCTCCTCATTTTCTCCTTCAAGACCACAATCCAACTAATGCAGAAACGACTTCCACGGCAATATTATTCTTTGCACAATCGGTTGTGGAAACACCTGCTGGACTTTTACTCATTTTGTCGCAGACAGTTTTCTAAATGCAGGCTATCGGATTCAATAGAATATCATTGTTCTGTTCCTCGACATCATCCTCAATGTCACAAAAATGTGTAAGCAATTTAAAAATATTTTCAAGTTCTATTTAAAACGGTTTATTGTGTAGTTTTATGTCCGGCGCAAATTGTGACGTTTCATGATAAATGCTGACGAATTTTCGTTACGCACCAGTACTCTAATTTATCTGTTATTTATAGGCATAAAAATGTGCCAAAATACCGAGTAGCCAAACATATTTCTTCGCCTGACGAAGATCGAAAATGTATTTCTACCAGAAACTATAGCTGTAGCCTAATATTTAAATGACACAATATTTAAAAACATTATTGATAATGATATGTGTATCATGTATGGGTTATCATTTCTGAGTAGGCTATACGTTTAATTTCATTGCTCTTTTTCATATTCACAACTCAAGTGCATCTGTCCATGGTGCTGAAACTCTTATCGCACCTGCTTGCTTTATATGATCATTTTAGTAGGGTGTGCCGAGGAAGGGAAAAGGGCAATATTTTTCATGTTTTATCTGAATGTATTGCTTCAAAAGAAACATAATGAAAAGCTTATATCGTGTGTAATTTCCATATGGAAGTCATATAACGTTCGTTTTGCTAAAGTTCCCTGAGGCCATTGCTCAAAAGGCTACTGTCCAAAATGAACTCATGCATAGAAATGAATCTCTTAAATAAAACTATAAGCATCTCACGCACTGCATGCTTAACAGATGTGTTCGGAATAGATAACTAAGATTGGCGCATGTGGTTTTCGAATTACAGTGTCACAATGTGGAAAATCATACAGTGACAGGTCATGTTGTAAGAGATTTTGAGAATTATTAAGTCGATAATTATCAAATATCAAAATATTTATATTCTCAATAAGACCTAAATATTTTAAATTGGCATTTTATTATTATTAATAATTTTTTATTCGCCATAAAATGCTTTACAACATACTGATTAATCAATTTTCCATCATTAATTGTGCACATTTCCCGACCATGTATTTTCGAATCACACTAATATCTAGCTACAATGCAAATTGACAATAATAATAGGCCTAATAATAGATAAATAGGTCTATATGAAATAGATGAATACATAATTTTACCTGTTAAGTTTTAAGGAGTATATTTTGGCATTTCTTTCGTTGATGAGATGCGATTTCTCTGAAGTCGGTGGAGGATCCATGGTCATGTGCAGCTTCAGTGACCAGTTAAAAAAACGAATTAATAAAAAAAACCGCACCGAATATTAAAATATGCGTTTTAAATTAGACGGCAAAATAATAATTCTTCCAAGCCATTTTCGAAGGATTCAAAAAAAAAATGAGTGAAAGCACTCATTGCATCAGGTCCACAGAAAGAAGAAAGCAGGATTCAGTAATTCCGATGCCGTATGCGGAGCCGGCAAACTTGGCTGTGGGTTACATCGGATGGATGTGGTGCAGAAGATCCAGCAGTCCAGTGAACTAATTTACGAATCTTACTATGGCGAAGGCATGGGCTTATTAATATTCATGAGCTAAAGGGGGACACGTCATCATTACAAACGTAATATTCACAAGCCAGTCGTTCGCCATTGGAAAGCTACCAAGCAACGTCACCAGGAGATAATTAGTAATTACGAGCTAAGCCTTTGCTGAAGTAGGATCCGTAAAGGGTGGCAGCGCTTGTTTTTACCTGAATGAAGTCTGCGTCTGTTGGGAATGAATGAGTTTGCCTTGTGTTTGGGAAAAAACATATGCTGCGCAATTCTGGCTGCAGTGCAAATGGGTGTACGTGACTGTTGGAACGAAAATAGACAAGTTCTTTTCAATTCGAGGAGATTTGTTGCCTAAATAGGCATACAAAAATGTAGAAAGAGCCTCATGACGCAACCAGTGCACACAAAACGACTCTCACAGGCATTCTGTTTAAAAAAACAAACAGATATTGGCATACTGTTTAAGCAGTAATGCTAAAACAAAATGGAAAGAAATTGAGGATGTTCATATTAAAACTACTTCAGCAGAAGTTTGGTTTTGCTAAATATATTCCTGTAGACCTAAACGTGCGCGTGCCCCCAGTTTTATTTTTTATATATAAAATATATAATTGAGTTATTCAAATAATAAGCAAATATAACAATATGATCGTAATCTATAGTGTTATATATAAAGTAATAAAATAAAATTAAGTCAAATGATCAAGCGTTTACTATGCGCCACCGCAAGCGTGACGCAAACGCACTTCCGGACATGCGTTTCCGCGCGTTCGCGGCACTAAACATGGCGATGACAATGAGCCAAAACGATGTTCAGGTGCAACAGAAAGAAGAAGAAGGAGAGGAGGATGAGCAGTCGATGTCTAGATCAGATAGGTGAGTAGATTAGGTGCCTGTCGAGCTCAGCTAATGTGTTAATGTGATAATGTTATCAGTAACTAATCAGGATGACAAGTAAAGAACAGTGTTTTGTTGATCAGTGGCGAGTGTACAGCAAGCGACACAGTGTACCTGCTTCGTTTGGTCTTTTTTTTTTTTTTGTCTGGTTAAGATCTGCATACAAAATGAGCAGCTTCTATTTCTGGAGCTGCTGGCGTGGCAGATATGCCGCTCATGTTAATGCAAAATGAGTCGAATGAAGATGTATTGCAGTTAAATTTAAAGCAGTATGCAGAATTAAGATATGTCAACAAAAGCATTACATTTATTTTGAATGCTAATAGTTGATATTATCCACTTTTGTTTGTCGAAAGGCAAAAATAGGCTATAACAATGCTGTGCTCTTTTTGGGGTTTGTTTACATTAAGGGTAACTGAGCATAACATGTCTGTTAGAGTTTTATGTGTGTGTGTATAACCTGATATTGAGAAAATATGGATATTTATACATTTATAATACATATTTCCGTTACCTTTTAAACACCTTTTGGCCTTCTTTGTAAAGGCCAGTGCCTATTGTGACATATTCCTTTTATTCCTTCCAAAAAAATCCTTAGAATCAGCAAAACGCATACAACATGTCACAGCACAGACAATAGAATTTCATGCCAACTACCCGTAATCCTCTTAAGCCTAGTCTGTGAATCAAAGCAAACATCCTGACCTTTTCAGCACTACCATTGTGTAATGGACTGTACTTCAAATTGATGATTCATTAGTGTCCGTGAGTGTCCAGCGTCTGTCCATGTGATGAGAGTCTTACTCAAATGAGGCTCCGGGTTTGGCTGAGCAGATGTGTGGTTTCCTGGACAGGATATGAAGAAAGGTCCTAGTCCCTCTACCACACTAACAGAAAACGATCATGTGAGCAGCTTTTTCTGAGGGCATCATAAAGACAGAGATTTCCTCAAGCTCTCTATGAAACAGTGTTCAATAGCTATGCTCAGGTCAGATGGGGCCGTTCATGATTATAAAGGCATGTCTGATGGCAGCGTGGACACTCACACTTACTTCTTTGCTCCGTTCAATGATAATTGATCAGGTATTGATGATTGTTAAGTGAACTTGTGTCACATAGCATGAAAAATGTTTGACTAAAGCAAATTCTTATTGTGTTACTTTATAAAACATAATGTTTTGCTTTTTTTTTGTCCTCCTTATTTTGTGGTAGTGGCGAGGATTCTCTCGATGGCCTTATGAAACACAGATGTCCCCTTACGCCTTCGCTGTCGCCACGGAAACGGACCACCAGCCAAAGCAAAACGGAGCCTCCACTTCTAAGGACAAATAAGAGGACAATCTACACCGCAGGGCGACCACCGTGGTACAATGTTACTGGGACCACCTTTAAAGAAGCCTTTGTCATAGGTACAACACGCATACCTTTACTACATTTAATTATTACAAATCAGTGTTATTATGTAAAGTGCAATGAATTATCACATTTTATAAAAGCTTATGAAAGCATTGCACAATAAGTACATTTTTATGAAAATGAAATGGGTGTAATTTAGTTTTCATATTGTAGTAATACTTTATTAAACTCATAAGAGACTCAGAGATTAGCAAGTATTGAATAAAAAAGTATGAATAAAAACTCTTAAGACTAATACAGAATTAATGTTTTTGCTTTTTACCTGTTTGGAGAATTATCATCAATGTTGAAAACAATTGTGCTGCTTAATAATTTTGTGGAAGTTGTGATACTTTTATTTCAGGATTCTTTGCTGAATAGAGAGTTCAAAAGAACAGCCTTTGGCTTTGATTTCTGAAATGGAGATCTTTTGTAACATTACAAATTCCAAATTCTGTCCCTTTTGTTTAATTTAATGCATCCTTGCTGAAAAAAAGTAGCAATTTCTTGGGAAAAAAATCATAGTGACCTCAAACTTGTTAGTGTATGTATTATGCATTTGTATTTGACTCATGGTTTAAATCTTTCATGAAACTTTCCCAGAAGACATTAGTATTGCAGGGTTTAAACTTTTGTCGTGTGAATCTGGTCTGAGAACATGAGCTCTCTCAGGACTGAGCTCTGAGGTCATTAGTATGCAATCCATTACTCACAAAGAGCCTGTCGTACGGGTTACAATTTCACACTTGGATGTGCTCCAGTCAATTATTCCTGTAAAAAAAAAGAAAAAAGTCTGGTGTGGCTGTCATCTCTGCTCGCTCGGTCAGAGAAACTAATAAATCCACCCAAGTGGAATGATCTTCCCTTAACAAAGGTCAGAGAAACAGGGAGGCAAGAGAGAGGACGTAAGAACACTAAAGCAGTTTTCAGTAACTTTAGTCCATAGATTGAACAAGAAGCAGCTTTTTTTTTTGTAGTGTTTTCTTTATGGCCTTTTATTCTAGAGATCTATCTGATACTTTACTTTATGCTGACCACTACATTTTCAGATACTAATGTCTTACATGACTGGCTTTTGTGTCATGTACAGTCAGATGAGTTGTGTAATCCAAGCAGAATATTTATTTTTGGGTATATTACTTTTAAGGTTGGATGGACCTGGAAATGTATTAAATTAAATAACTATTATATTAGCACAGTGACTCTAAAACCATGTTGTTGTTCTTTTTTAAACATTTTTTGGGATTTTTTTATTAAAAAAGTTACCTTGATAAAATAGAGGCAAAATTCATATTTATATCATGATTGTTGTGACAAATAAATGTTTGCACCATAGTGGATGGTGGACAATAACCAGGTTTTGCAATTGCTACTTCAAGAATTGTACAAGTAAAGCTGGGTAACATAAATGACACATTTATATTTATTTATATTGTGGCACATTAATAATATAAACACATGATATGATATAATAATAAAAATAAATAATAATAAAATGTATATATATTTAAATAAAATTAGCGTGTTGAATATTTTATTAATGTAATGTAAGTTTTTTGGGTGTTTACTTTTCTGGTTGAGCAGATCCTAATTTATTACATTATTATCTCTAAGCTATTTTATATCATATTATGATGTAATATTGTAAAACAATGAATCTAATACCATTTTGTTGTTTTTGGGAACCTTAATACAAATCATACAAGGTGTCTTGTATTGGTATAAGTTTCTTGAACATACTCTTGATTAGGGGATTTGCTTGACAGCCATTTTTGAATTCAGATGATACCTTGATAACATAGCAGCAAAATTCATGGTTATGCCATGATTGTTGTGTCAAATAAATGTTTCCATTAAATATTTGCACTCTGTGCATTTCTGGTGTGTCCTGCAGGTCTGTGTGGAGGGAGTGCCTCTGGGAAAACCACCGTGGCCAATAAGATCATAGAGGCTCTTGATGTTCCTTGGGTTGTTCTGCTTTCTATGGATTCTTTCTACAAGGTACTTTTTAACTGAGTTAAAGAATTCATCTGCTTTGGACTTCCTGTCCTTTTACATGAGCAGTTTTCACCAATGACGTTAGGGCTGCATGATATTGAAGAAAAGTGCAATATGCGATAACTCGTCAAATAATGCGATATGCAATACGATAATGTACAAAACAGAAATTGAATAAATGTAAAAATAAAACTGCTTAGTTTTCACCATATGAAATAAATAAACACTGATTCTTACTAAAGCTATGAAAGTTATTCAGTCAAGAGCAGTGAGTGATTTTCTCTGTCTTTTGTTGTTTGATTAATGTTAATGACGCAGATGGCAGCAGGTTTATTAGGCTGCTGTCACTTTAAGAGCGAATGCACTGACCCAATGTATTGTTACACATGTGTTTTTGTTTCTCAACTGTTTACATTCAATTATGACATAACTGGCTGTTTACATGAATACTCACCAAGATGGGCATTTTGACATAATTTTGTGTGTATTTGGCAATATAAGCTGCAGAAAAAAATCTGAATTCAGGATCGAGCGCTGTCCGAGAAGCAGCTTTGTGTGAGTGCGAGTACCGTATTGAGTTATTTATTTTTTTTACATTATGCATATCACACGTATGTAACAGTCATGTGTCCCATTTGTTCTCTGCTATCTGCGTCAACCTAAGATTGACATTACATAACTTTTTGAAGTATTAAAATCATTCAGTTTTTAGCCATTGCGATATGCGTGTCGCAAAATATGTACATTTGCGATATTTTGATACTTTCAATATATTATGCAGCCCTAAATTACATGTTTCATCACTGATGTTATTGCTCCTAGTTTCATTTGCAGATCACTGTACCATTAAAATGCTCCAAATGGAACTTCTTCATGTGTTGAAACTATTGAAGCATTAATATCATTTGCTCCTGCCCCAGTTGGATGTGCTGAAACCCTATAAGGTCTACTCATCAATCCTTATTTGATTTAATGGCATATCATTCAGCCTATTAGTGGTCTAATTAAGTGGTTCAGTCCGTGAATCTGTTTCTCTCTATGGTGGGAATTCTACAGGGCACTTTCCTTGAATAGTACCCTTTTTTTGTTATTGACAATAAAATTTCTGCTCCACCGTTAAAAATAGAATCTTTAAGGCCCGGGTGTACTTCATTTTCCACATTCCACTCCATCTAGAGGGCATCTGCGCATCTATTGGGTTTTGTTTTCAAACGCTAAAGTCACTCATACATGCGCTGTTGTTCACGCACCGTCCGCTCGGAGACAAAAATTGGGCTGCACGCGGACAGTATGCTCAGATGTCCGCGGACCCTCCTTTTCATGCAAATTATGTCATGCGAACTGCTGAGGAAAGGCCCTAAGTATACTTTAGGCTTTAGTGTTATCGTATTTTTAACTTCCTTTTCTTGCCGACTTGCAGGTTTTGAGTAAAGAGGAGCAGGAGTTGGCGGCCAGAAACGAGTACAACTTTGATCATCCTGATGCCTTTGATTTTGAGCTGCTGGTAACTGTGTTGAGAAAACTGAAAAAGGGCAAAAGCATCAAAGTGCCAGTGTACGACTTCACCACACACAACCGTCGCAAGGAGTGGGTAAGCATGTGTGTGATAGCCTGGTTAGTATGCATGAGCCTATATAGACTCATGAATACTACTTACTACCTTGTTTTCCCCTACAAAATAAAGCTGTGCTCTTTATGCATCACCAAGTAGAATTATTTAGGGACTGTGCTGCTTTTATTGTCTTCCTAAAATTTAAGGTTTAATTTCTCCATAAATGGGTCGTAATGTTGATGAGCGATAAAGGGAGATCTCTGTGGCATATACAGTCCACATGTGCTGATCAATACAGACCGAGTGGCCATTGATGGGAAGCCTCATGGTAGTGCATCTGTCTTAATGGGATCATGACACCATCAGGGTTTCCCTCATTCTGAAGCAGGGGAGCATGGAGGAAATGCATCACTGCACACTTCCACAGTCCCTCCCTGCACTGCCTCTGTTTCTTAACATCACATTTGAAGTGGAAAATAGTTTTAGACCAGAACAAGCACTTCAACGCATTTTTCTGGGTTTTGGATATTTTGATCAGTTAGGGTATAAACCAGGTTTATATTAAAAAGCTCAATATAATGAATTAATTATATGCCATAATTGATTGAATATTTTATCAATGCATTTCCTTGTAATTTAACTTATATCGTATCTGGTCATTTGATATTCTTCATGTTCCTCTGTGCAGAAAACCGTCTATGGGGCCAATGTTGTGATATTTGAGGGAATCTTGGCTTTTGCCAACAAGGAGCTTTTAAAGGTAAGCCTCATATTAAACTTGTCACACTGGACATTATAACTAAGTGTCAGCTATCATCTTTAAGTGTGGTTTGTGATATCACAAAGGGAATTTAGTGAAAGATAGAAAGAAGGGAAGAATAATGGAAAGCTTCATAGCCTGATATATAGAAGAGCATCATGGGAGTCATAAAGCTGAGAGGGAAAAATGGAGGTGTAGTAAAAGATAAGGTAAAAAAAAAAAAAGAGGTGTGTAATGGTAGGAAGAGATGAGAGGGAGTATTATGTATTATATATTCCCAAAGGTTAGTGATGGATGCTGAATGAAAATAAAATGAATTCTGAATTCACTGTTATATTTTCCCCAAAATCAAAAGAAAAAATTTAAAAATATATTTTGCATGAAGAAATTCTCCAGTTCTTCTCAGTAGCCTACCATAATGCTATATAAAAATTAAAGATTTTAATTATAAAGTAAAAGTATGAAACTGCATGATGGTATTTGATGTTGCCTTTTATTTATGCCTGAGC
>RJVU01008096.1:96240-119783 GCA_003731715.1 Anabarilius grahami | reverse complement strand
AAAAAGTTTGGAATTTGTAAGTTTATTTTTTAATTTTTTTTATAATGAAGTCTCATGATCACCAAGGCTCTATTTATTTGATTAAAAATGTAGTAGTTTTTCAGGGTTCTTTGATGAATGTGACATTCAAAAGATTTGTAAAATAAATCTTTTTATAACATAAATGTCTTTGCTGTCATTTTCGATCAATTTAATGCATCCTTACTAAATAAAAGTTTTTATTTCTTTATTAATTCCAAACTTTTGAACGGTAGTATATAACATTTCTTTTTTTTTTTTTTATTGTGCAAAAATTATGGTCTTAAAAGTAGGCTTTATTATTATGTAAATTATAATGTCTTAATTTTTTCTTTTTGAATTTGGGGTGAAATGATCCTGGAAATTTCACACAGTCTGGTGTGTCTCTGCCTCTGAGTAATGGACCTCATTCCCTCAACCCGACCAGGAAGATGAGATTCCCTCTCTGCTATACCATCTCTGTCTCTCTCCGCAGCCCTGCATATACATGGATACCGGTTAATGGTTAGATAATGAGTTCTAGTTGTCTTCTATCTTTTAGAGGAGCAACTGCATCTCTGGTTGAAGAATAGATTTAAAGCCTGGTCCTATTAAAACTGCACATGGACTGTCCTCGCTTCTCCATTTCCCTCTCCTTATGTTCTTTTCCTCCTGCATCCTGTTGTTTTCCTCACACAATGAAGATGACTGATTCTATCTCTCTTTAATGGTGAAGGTGTGGACTGGCCACAGGAAGTGAATAGGTGGCGTTTATCTACGCCAGCATTGACTGATCCCATTGCCGGGTTTCGATTCTTTCCTGTGCGGAAGTGTCCGGAAATCTATACAAATTAAAATGGGAGTTATTGTGTACGCATTGGCAAAGCAGTTCATCCTGATGTGATTTATGAGCACCGTGCTGCAGACGTGCCGCAGAACAAACGGTAGACGTTTTTGCATCTGTCGGCTAGTATAGATCAGGGTTTTCAGTTTCAACTCTTTCTCATGGCAGGTCTTTGTGAATACAGTGACAGCTCACATCCATTATTTCATTTGAGAGAAAATCGTTCAGGAAGGATGAGCAATGACTTCCTGTCCTTTAAAACTTGATATACACTTGACCTTTTACCCCATTCATATGCGTTTCTTGCACGCCTGCACACAAAGGCTTATAAGTTATACTTCGCCGTTGTGGCAGGGCCGCTGGCACTGCTGTTTAAGGGTGTTGGATTGTTTATCGTTACCCTGAAATGTAATGCCTTTGCCATATCTTGTCGGCTCACTGAATGATATTCATTTTCAGCATCAGTGTCAGCACTAGCGGTACGTCTTGGCTAGTTGGCGTTATGCTGCACTACATTGCTTTGATTGATCCTGACTTCTACTTTGCTGAGCCGCTTTTTAAAGCATCCTATCACTTCACTCCGTTGAAAGATCTGATGTGTGTTTTCAGTAACCGGAACCGTGGAGGATAGGCAGTAGTAGGTCCTGGAAAGATTGTACCTGCCTTGCAAATATTCATTACTTTGGAGTGGAGGATATTGAGGTTTTTCCTGATGAGCCAAAACATTTTGACCGCCTGCCTAATATGCTGTTGGTCCTCCTTGTGCTGCCAAAACAGTGCCTACCCCACGAGGCATGGACTCTACGAGACCCCTGAAGTTGTCCTGTGGTGTCTGGAAGCAAGACATTTGAGGCAGATCCTTCAAGTCCTGTAGGTTGTGAGGTAGAGCTGCAGTGGATCAAACTTGTTGGTTCAGCACATCTCACAGATGGTTCAGTTTGATTGAGATCTGGGGAATTTGGAGGCCAGGACAACACCTTGAACTCTTCATCATGTTCCTCAAACCATTCCTGAACAATATGTGCAGTGTGGCAGGGTGCATTATCCTGCTGAAGGGAACACCATTGTCATGAGGGGGTGTACCTGGTCTGCATCTGCAACAATGTTTAGGTAGGTGGCACGTGTCAAATTTATGTCCACATGAATGGCCGGACCAAGGGTTTCCCAGCAGAACATTGCCCAGAGCATCACACTCTCTCTACCAGCTCGGACCGGACCGGACTCATAGGACCAGGCAACCTTCTTCCACTGCTTCAAGGTCCAGTTCAGATGCTCGTGTGCCCATTGTAGGGGCTTTTGATGGTGGACAGTGGTCATCATATGCACTCTGATTAGTCTGTGGCTACGCAGCCCCATATGCAGCAGAGTGTGATGCACTATGTGTTGTGACGCATTCCTCCCATAACCATTATTAAAATTGTGTTGAGTTGTGCCTCAGTAGACCTTCTTTTGGCTCGGACCAGACAGCATAGCCTTTGTTGCTTTTGTGCATCGATGAGCTTTGGGCGTCCAACACCCTGAAGCCAGTTTGTGCTTTGTCCCTCCTCAGACCACTGTTGGTAAATTCTCACCACTGCTGACCGGGAGCAACACACAAGCCTTGCCACTTCATAGATACTCTGACCCAGTCACCTTGCCATAACAATTTGGCCCTTGTCAAAGATCTCAGATCTTTATTCCTGCCCATTTCTCCTGCATCCAACACCTTGATTATGAGAACTGATTGTTTGCTTACCATCTAATCTACCCAGAGCTTAATATGTGGCCGTGTTAGGAGTTGATCAATGATATTCGCTTCACCTGTGACTGGTCATAATGTTTTGGCTCATCAGTATGTGTTCCAACAGAAGAAATCCAAGGTGGAAAAAAAAACTGAGTTTGAAAATTGTCTATGTTTAATGTTTGGAAACAGAGCACAACAGGGGTCTGTAAGATTTGTTAATGTTTAAAAAAAAAAAAAAAAAGTCTGTTATGCTCACCAAGACTGTTTATTTGATCAAAAATACAGTAAAAACCATAATATTGTGAAATATTATTACAATTTCAAATAACTGTTTTCGATCTTAATATATTTTAAAATATAATTTATTTCTTTGATGGTAAAGCTGAATTTTTAGCATCTTTACTCATAAAACGCTACTTAAATCATTCTAATATGCTGATTTGGTGCTCAAGAATTATCGATGTTGAAAACAGTTGTGCTTGTTGAGGAAGATATTGTTTAGAGGATTTTTTATGAATGAAAATAAAAAAATAAAAAAAAATCTTTTGTAACATTATAAATGTCTTTACTGTCACTTTTGATAAATTTAATTCATCTTTGCTGAATAAAATATTAATTTCTTTCAAAATAAAATCTTACCCCAAACTTTTGAATGGTATTGTACACTACCCATAATACTAAAGAAAAAGCTTCAGAAACCACCAATGAACTGCTGCGGAAAAACGTTTGTTTATCCAAAAACACAGGAACACTTTATATTAAAACCTTTAAAGTGCACCAGAATGCACAGAGTTGTGGCCTGGTTGCACTTAGCGTTGTAATTATCAAAAGTATTTGTTCGTTGCAGTCCTAACTTGCACTTTTTCTGTTGTCTATCACGCATGTTGTCAATTTTTGACATTTTGTACTGTATTTCTGTCTCTGTGTGCCCTCCAGCTGCTAGACATGAAGGTGTTTGTAGACACCGACTCTGACATCCGGCTGGTCAGGCGTCTGAAAAGGGACATCACGGTTCGAGGGCGTGACATTGCCGGCGTCATTAAACAGTACAACAAATTTGTCAAGCCAGCGTTTGAACAGTACATCGAACCCACTGTGCAGGTTGCCGATATTGTGGTCCCAAGAGGTAGGTGAATTTGTAAACTGTCAAAACTGCGAAACACCCACCAGTATTGACTATTAAGCATATTTTAGTGGAAAGTTACTTGGAAATGTTTATTCAGAAATTTAATAAATGCATTATTTAACTGTAAAAACATCCCTAGTTTATAAAGTCGACTTTTAAAGTATAACGTGCATTTGAATTCATTGTTATTATATACATCATTAATTTATAACATTAAAAAAAAGTGTTACCCCGTTCTATTGTTGCCCCAGGTGGAGAAAACTTTGTAGCCTTGGATCTGATTGTTCAGCATGTCCACAGTCAGCTGGAAAAGGTATGTAATAAAAATGGCTCCTCAAGTCCTCATTCTCATCTCTTCAACATTGAGTGAGAATGGTTAGTTGGTGTGTGCATATAGAAGTGCTGAGAATGGTCAACATGCATGTTGTTATCCCTGCTAGATGATCCATATGCCCCCTAACACACACACAAATGTTGCATGCATGTGGATATGAAGCCCATGCCATGGTATAAGTATAATGTGCTCATGGTATAAGTATAGTTTGCCCTCTGGTGGCCATGCTCTACCTGTGATATTGCTCTAAGCCTTGTATGCTTTGGTTTAAACAAGAAAAGTTCAGGCCAGTAATCTTGATCTTCATTTTACAGTCCATCCTCCCCTTTATAGTCTCTTTTAATGATAGTTTTTGGACAACTAGAATAATTAGGGATTAATTTCTCATAGTTTTGGACCATATAGAGTAGTTTTTTTTTCTTTCAAATGAGTATCCACGAAACATCAACTTAAATTCATTTGCAGCCTCTAAAATTCTGTAATGTCATTTCTAACACGTTGAAAAAAATGAAGGTTGAAATTATGACCTTATATTGTTTCCATTGGGAATTGCCTGGGTTGTGAAAAGTGGGCATTTCATACCAGAATAAAGCCTGACCCGATTGTGAATTTGCTAAAATTGTGCCTAAATAGCTATTTGGTTGTTTGTTAACATTATCCACTTTTTACATGCTCTGATAAGTCGTTCAGATAATATTCTGGGAAACCAGGAGATGTGCATTAGGAAAACAAATGTAAAGTCAATTTTGGATTTATGTTGACTTTGTGTCTACCAAGGTAATTATTAGCAAGATAAAGATGTTAACACTAATGAACGTTTGGTGAGTGACACTCATGTGCATNTCACTGCAATGACGGACATTGACCGGGAATTCACAGTATAATAACTGAACGGGGCTTGTCATCATAAATCGATTATATTTAGGTGTTTTGCAACTTCAGTGTAGTGATTTATTGCAACTTCAGGAACGTTTACTGCATTCTTACCTTCGAGAGATAACTTATTGATGTGTGATGATGATCACTGAAGCAGCTCCTGTGCTTTCGGTGTGAGAGCGGAACATTTTCCAGCCGCGCCAGCCGTATTAATTGGCCAGGCTCGTGACTCCCAACAAATCAGACGGACGATGGGCGGGGCTTAGTCTAGGCCACAGAGCGGTGCGCTCTGACTGAGGTGGCTGGATCAGTGCCAGATCGCGCATTTCAAAATAAAATGGTTTTATCGGCAAATCGGTTTTGAAAATGGCCGATGCCGATAACAATAAAAATGCTTAATATCGGCGCCGATAATCGGTCGACCCCTAGTATTGATGACAGATGTATTCCACAAAATGGGTTTAGAGCCTCTTTGAAATGTAATCCTTTTCTTGTCTGGCAGGCTGAATAAAGTCATGAATTATCCTTAGGTGGAAAATGCTTTTCTCTTCTTCACTCGATCAGTCACAGTGAGGAATGATCTTCAAGACTAATGAACCATGTGCTTTTGTACAAAAGATATCATGCTCTAAAGCCACAGGGCCGCATTGTGTTTCTCATCCAATAGAGGTCAGATTTGAGGTCTGTGTTTTTGGTATAATGTGATGGTGTGGGTTTTTAATATCATCCATCCATCCAATCCATCCATCCATCCATCCATCCTTATTTGCATTGTTGTAATTATGAGAAATAAAAATGTATATTAAAACTGCAAGAATGTGATTGTATCAGGTTAAATGTGTGGTTTAAGAATAGATGATAGTGCCATGAAATATTTTCTGGTATACCATGGAGAGGGTGAGGGCTGACTGTTTGGAATGGCTTTTTCTGAGTGAATATCTCATTTCATGAGTTTGTCTTTTTTTCTTTTCTTTTTGTATTCTTCTCCTCCTTGTGTGTGTTTGTAATGAAATACTTGCTAAACCCTCAACCGATTGCTCTAACCATCCCAGCGTGAAATCACAGTGAGGTATGGCTGCTTTTCCCCTCATTCCCTCTTTCCTTTATTCTTTAAATCTCAGCTTCATCTGTCCTTTGTTCCTCAAACCTGCAGAGATGCAAATGGAGGAAAAAGGTAAAGCCTTGCTCTGGCTATGGTGTTGGATACACACGACTACACCTAAACAAATGAAATTGTGAAATCTTCCAATTTAAAATAACACTTTTCTATTTGAATATATTTTAAAATGTGATTTATGTGGCAAAGTTGAATTTTCAGCATCATTACTCAAGTTTTCAGTGTCACATGATCCTTTGGAAATCATTTGAATATGCTGATTTGCTGCTAAAGAAATTTCTTATTATTATTGATGTTAAAAAACAGTTGGGCTGCTTAATATGTTTGTGGAAACCATGATGCATTTTTCAGGATTCTTTTGATTTTAAAAAACAAAAAAAAACATTTATGTAAAATAGAACAATTGAACAATTTGATGCATCCTCTCTGATAACAAAAAGTAGAGACTGTTTGTTAAGGACATAAATAAATTGCACAAAATTGATGTGAAGACAAAATAAAATAGTTTTGTGAGCAAAACACCATAGCTTCATGGTGTACCTTTTGTCTCCACCTCCACTGTTATTTTGATGCTGTTGCTAATACAGGGATGGGCCTATTTCAGTGGTTATTCTTTTCAGGTACTGTGCAGCTTGCAAACCCCATCGATACATTGTCTCAATATTAAGACGTCTGCTGTCATTTTATAGTTTTATTCAGGCCAGCAGCAGCATTTCAGCCGAAAACCACTGACATACTCCCCAGACCTGAGCTCATCTTGGCTGTGATCTGTCCCATCTGTTCCGTATAGACTTTAATCAGGTCGTGTTCTTTTTTCCCCCTCCCTCTCTCTTTTCTCTGTCTCGTCATCATTGTCTCCCAATGATCATTTATTCCCTTCTTCAGAGGAAACTCCGCTGGGATATGTGAGGATAAATTCTTGCATCCTCTCGCCTTTCTTTTTTCTGTTTCCTTCATTTTATTAGTTTTTATTTTCTTGGATCCATCCTTTGCAATCCTTCCTCACTTTATAAAAACATGTTCTGCTCCTTTAGTAGTAATCGGCTTTTTTTATTGTTATTGTTTGAATTATTTTTTTTTCAACTTGCTTGTGTATGTTTAACTCGATTTCATCTTTTCAGAATGGGCAAATAACATTCACACTGTCGATCTATCACAATGTCCTAACCAGCTTCAACAGTGACAAGACATTTTGTCTCTCTTTTTTTCTGTTTTTGTGACATTTCGCCTAGTTGTAGCCACACCCACAATGAAATCTCATTGGTCTAAAATCCTGCTCCTTCAAACTTCGGTTTTGTGTTCAGTGTAGACAAACTTTTGTCGCTGAACACATTTCACATCACTCCTGGTTAGGACATGGTGTCTTTCTGTATGGGATTATGGGCTGAGGTTTGGTGAAACTGGCAGCCACAATGAAGGAAATTTAGAAGCTAAATATATTAATGACTCAGTCATTTTTCTTTGTTTGATTATTGTAGGTTGTTGTGCACTGTAGAGGGCAGTGGTGGCTCTCTCAGTCCTTGCTTAGTTTTTCTACATTTACAATATTGTAATTTTAAACAAATCAAGTGAACACAGTAATTGAGTATAGGTTCAGCCCTAAACCATCTTGTTGGTTTTATTTAATATCTCATTATTTCACAAGCAGTGTACCCTAAAATTAAAACTGTCATTTACTCTCCTTCAAGTATGACTCGTTTCTGCGAAACACAAAAGGAGGCATTTACAAATGGCAGTGTGAAAAATCCTGCCTAACATTTTCTCTTTGTGAAGAAAGAAGGTCATACATGTATGGATTGAAATGAGATTGAGTAAATGAAGACAATTGTAATTTTTAGTTGCACTGTTTCTTTAATGCTTGTACATCAGATCTTTGGTTGCAATACCCTCACTTCTGTCTACTTCTAATTTAAAGGCCCATTCACACCAAGTCTGATAGTTACATAGATTACGCACACACTTATCACACTCTCCTTGTTCTTAGAAACCAGCTATATTAACATGTCCAACACATAACCCAAGTTAAAATCTTATTGGGCGAGAGTGATTAATTTGTGTAAATGATACCGTTGTTTCATTTTAAAATGTGTTCATAATGGAAATTCTGACTTGAAGTGAATTGGCCTTAACTCTACATTGACCTGCTACCATAACACTTCAAGCTTGCTTTTCAAACCATATTTGCACTGGGGAAAAGTCAAATATTATTATATTTGTCTCTTTTCCATTAACAAAACATGTGATGTGTTACTTTTTGTTTGCTACACATGGAAAAAAGGAATGTTTACATCTCATATCCATGTGCCATACAGATCAGCCCTGGCATCTGCCCATCAGGGCCAGCCTCTACCCAAGACTCTGAGCGTCATGGAGAGCACCCCACAGGTCAGAGGAATGCACACTATTATCAGGTATGACCTCACTGTTCTTATGAATACTGAAGTACTTATGTTAACATTACAGAAGCACTTGAACTTGGAGTTTTTTTTGTTTGTTTGTTTTTTGTAATATATTTAGTTTATTTACACTACCATCCAAAAGTTTGGGGTCAGTAATTTTTTTTTTAAAGAAATTAATGCTTTTAATTTTATTCAGCAAAGGCCCATTAAATTGATAAAAAGTGACAGTAAAGACATTTATAATATTACAAAATATTTCTCTTTCAAATAACTTTTCATCAAAGAATTCTGAGAAAAAAATGTATCATGATTTCCACAAAAAACCTCTTTTCATCATTGATTATAATAAGAAATGTTTCTTGAGCACCAAATCAGCATATTAGAATGATTTCTAAAGCATCATGTGACACTGAAGACTGGAGTAATGATGCTGAAAATTCAGCTTTGCCATCACAGGAATAAATTACATTTTAAAATAAAAGTCATTTAAAATTGTAATTACATATCACAATATTACTGTTTTTATTGTATTTTTGATCAAATAAACTTTCAAAAACATAAAAAATCGACCCTACCTTGAAAGTGTAGTTTCATATTAATAAATTTTAATTTAAAGAATTTAAAGATTTCAATTTTTTTTTATTTTTTTTATATATATATTATGAAAAATTAACATTTCACAAAACACAATTTTAATGTCAAGTTAGATGTTTTACTGAAAGTAAAACTCTGCAGTTCAGTAAGTGTGTCAGATGTTGATTCAGTAACCACTCCAGTATAAGTGTAAATAGAGAGCAAAATGTGTCATTGTGAGTTGGACTTGAGCAGGCCGGCAGCAGCTTGGGTTGTATTTGTATGTTTTGGGCCACTGATATTTTATAATTGGGTAATTAAAATAAAATAAGGAACTCTCAGAACTGGGGTTCCTGTTAACAATATCATACTCCTCCTCCAAAACGCACATCATCTCTGGTGTTTATTATTAACTGTGTCCCCTCTGCCCCCAGGAATAAAGAAACCAGTCGGGATGAATTTATTTTCTATTCAAAGAGATTAATGAGGCTTCTCATAGAGCATGCCCTGTCCTTCCTGCCGCTGAAGGTGAGTGGACTAACTTTTAAACCTGATGTTACGAGCTCTGGATATTGGTCATAATACAGTGATACATACGCGTGTCAGGCACTGACAAATAAAAATGTTATGGTGTGAAGTGAAGCAAGTCTTTATTGAAGATTATAGCACATGTTTGTTCCATCACTTCCAAATTCCAACACTGATTCTTATTTCCTCTTCTCTCTAGCCGGTGTCTGTGGAAACTCCTCAAGGAACTGTATATGAAGGGAAGAGGCTGAGCGGGAAAAGGGTTTGTTTATTTGACGATTAAAATGTGTACATGCTTTGGTGAAAAAAATGACTAGATCAAATCAGGGTTATTATTGTTAAGGGTGTGTTCACACTTCGCAAGTTTGGTTCTATTAAAATGAACCTTGGTGCGATTGCTCTGTTAGTGAGGTTCATTTGAATAAATTTAAACGCTGCCATCCGAACCCTGGTGTGCACCAAATAAGCGGACTGAGACCGTTGAAATTATGAGTCTTAGTCCACTTCTAAACGAATGAAATAAGAACGCAACACGGACCAAAGACATGTAAACAAACCAAAAGCAGGACATGATGTCACAAGATGCGACCCTAAAAAGGACAGAATGCTCAAGCATACATGTTTTTTTTTCTCATTGTCGTCGCGATGTTGCCCATCACAGTTCGGCACAGGCATCAGAACCGCGTCTCCTCACAGCAGATCTTCGTTTGTGTCTGTGACGGAGGGATTCCTGCCTCTGTTTTGACTCCTGTACACATTTTATAAGCTCTTCACGAGTTGTCAACCCCATTTTGTATCTTTAGGTTCGGTGTTAAAAATGACAGTGTGAACACTAAGTGAACCAGGACTAAATGTACTGTTTTCTTTTTTTGGTCCGGACCAAAAGAACCAAGAGAACTGAACTACAAGTGTGAACACACCCTAAAACTAGTATTAGCTGAAAAACTTAAACTTAAACTAAACGAAAAAGAAATGTTGCCTTGGCAATTAACTAAAATAAGTTTAATTTGAAGCACTAAAATTATTACCTGCAAATAAATAGATATAACTAAAAGTGAAATAAATATAAATTAAACCTAAATAGCAATATCGCTATTATCTATATGGCAGGACTTTATACCTGTGTTCGTTCTTGTTTATTCGTTTGATAGATTACCGGTGTGTCCATTCTACGGGCAGGAGAGACCATGGAACAGGCCTTGATGGCTGTTTGTAAGGACATTCGACTCGGGAAGATCCTCATCCAGACCAATCACGACACAGGAGAGCCTGAGGTATCGTATCTTCACCCATCTAATTGACACACACGTCTATAAACAAGCTCTGATCAAGAAGTGTCTGTGTTATCACGTGCCCTTGTGTTCTCAGCCTTGGTAAGACAGAACATGTGATGTACTCATAGCCTACTGTTCAGGTCATGGTCTGTTTCACTTCTGTGATTTGTCAGATTTGATATCTACGCCTGTTGTATAACGTGTCGTGATATACATGATAAACTCAACAGTGTGCTGATGGATTGTTTTGTAAATGTATGGCGTACAGCTCCCTCTAGATGTACATTCACTTTGCATTTGGTACACTGGGTACTACTTATGACCATGTGATATTTTAGTATGATTTATATACTATTAAGGTATTTATTAATATTTTGAGTTGATTTTCAGTTTTAACTTTTTTTTAATTTCATGTGCTTTTCAGTTAGTTATACAACATTTGTAGTTTTTGTTGGTTTCGTTGATTTTGTTAAGCTTTATTTCAAATACTAAAAAACAATTTTTAATAGTTACCAATAACAGCACTGCTTATGATTTGATATTATATATGGAATATTCCTGATATATTTGTTGTCATTTGATGCCGATATGAAATTACACATTTAGAATATCGTTGGTTTTAATGCACTTTTTATTTAGCCAATAATGAATTGAGAGTTGGTAAGTTTGGTTAATTTCGTTCATAGGAACCCGTTTCATTGAATCGGTTCAGACCTGTATTTAAAAAAAATAGTTTGCAGCATCACTCAATTTTCCAGATGTCCATCATTTTAACGTTTTAGTAAGAAACAGCAATGTTTAACAATTTTTTTTTTTACTCTGTATTGAGAATATAAATATCAATACAACTTAAAATGATTGTGTAATAATTATTATGCTAATTTAGTTAACTGTTTGGAAAAATAATGCCTTATTTCAAGACTTTCATTGATTACACTAAAATGCTGGGTTAAAAACAACCCAAGTTGGGTTGAAAATGGACAAACCCAGCGATTGGGTTGTTTTGACCCAGCAGTTGGGTTAAATGTTTGCCCAACCTGCTGGGTAGTTTTATTTAACCCAACAATTGTTTACAAATGACTATATGTCTGGCTTAAAATGAACCCAAAATAGGTTGGAAATTAAAAATCAGACTCATAATTACTAGAGGCAACAATAATAATCAAAAAGATGAGCATTTATTAATAAGCAATTTAATAAATGTTTATTGTTTAAATATTATTCAAAAAAAGTATTAATAAATGTTTGTTTATTAAACATATTAATAAATGTTAATTTCCAACATATTTTGGGTTCATTTTAAGCAAGAAATACAGTAATTTTTAAACAATATTTGGGTTAAATAAAACTACCCAGCAGGTTGGGCAAACATTTAACCCAACTGCTGGGTCAAAACAACCCAATCGCTGGGTTTGTCCATTTTCAACCCAACTTGGGTTGTTTTTAACCCAGCATTTTTTAGAGTGTAAATATGAATACACAGTCAATATTTACATGTAGCAAAAAGGCTTAAAAATAGCTAGATTATCCATCCCCAAATCTGTAGCATCTCATTTGCTTTTCTTTGATCAAGTCCCTCTGATGTCCTTTTTAAATTTAGAATGAAGTCTGCAAAACCACTCACAAATTCTTTGACGTCTCCATCTGTTTTGCATGTTTAGTTTACTACCTAATGGCACATAAATCTCTGAGTCTAAATCTGTCTTATTATGGTCTAATTTCCTCCTCAGCTCCATTACCTGCGTCTGCCCAAGGACATCAGCGAGGACTATGTCATCTTGATGGACAGCACCGTGTCAACAGGGGCGGCAGCTCTCATGGCTGTCAGAGTCTTACTTGTAAGTCACTTTATCAGACACAAAGGTCATAGTGTGTTTTTATTTATGAAAATGTCCAAAATGAGTATAGCCATTGATTGCTTTTTGTGTTTTTCCAGTGCATTGTAGAGTAGTTTATGCCTTGACAGCCAGTTTATGCCTTTTAACCCTGAATTTTAGATAAATGTCAACATCTCACTATGCTGAATCAGTAAGTTTTGTGATAAGCGATGTTAATCCTAAAACTGACTTTGCCCTGTTTGGACTGATCTGTTTTAATGGACACCCCACACAGTCACTTTTCTGCATGATCTTTGACCTCTCTCTTGCATAAAAAACAAACAGTCCTGGCCAAATTACTCCTTTTTGTGGATGTAAAATTCACATAGGATATTGGTGTTTAAAAAGGTCTGTCTGGCCTTTGTTCAATACTTCTGTTATCAACATGGCTACTTGGGAATATATAGATATGTTGCACATTTATGATGGATGGATGGATGGAGGGATAGATAGATCTACATTAGTTATGTTTTAATCAGGGTGATTTACAAACTCATCTGTTACAGGATCACGATGTCCAGGAGGATAAGATCTTCCTGCTCTCTCTGCTCATGGCGGAGATGGGAGTTCACTCAGTGGCCTACGCCTTTCCCAGGGTGCGCATCATCACCACTGCCGTGGACAAGAATGTCAACGATGAGTTTCACATCATTCCAGGGATTGGTAAGAGCTCTTTGATTGCCAAAAACAAAGGAAAAAATTGAACATTCAGTATCTCGTAATCCAAAACATTTGCTTTGCAGGTAATTTTGGCGACCGTTACTTTGGGACTGATGCTCCTTCAGACTGGTATGAAAGTGATGACGGGATGGACTACTGAATTTCATCGAGACATGTTATGTGAGCGACTCTGTCTGCATGCATCGGAGAAGGGAACATTTAAGCACTTAATCTCATATGATTGTGGACCCAATGCCCTGCCCTATTTAAGCATAAGCCTAACTGGTTCTTGCTACCGGTTCTTGCAATACTCTGTGCTACACATGTGCCCATGCTCAATACAGGTCAAAGCATCAACGGACCCCCAAACATGGGAGATTACTGCTCATTAGCTTTCCTCAAAGTGCCCAGTTGGCCATAACATTTTACAGATTTTTCATTACTACTTGAAATAAGAAATGGGAGTGGAATAATGAGGACACACCAGTTTGTTCATGGGTGTATTTGAAATGGCATACTACCAAACTACTTGTACTATTTTTCAGTAGTGTAAATAAACAGTATATGCTGTGTAGAACACAGTATGTAGAATTGATTGCAAACGCAGCACATACTCACCGATATTTGTTAGCTGATTTCATGTTGTCTTGGTCCTTTGTATGTGTGGCATACATGTGCATTTGATGTGCTTGACCAAAGTATTTTCATACGCCTGCAATTTTTTTTCAGCTTCAATTTAACCTGCCTTTTAATATTGCAGCTTTGCTAGAACTGTGCAGAAATGTCACCTCGAATAGTAGCCCATGCACAAAGTAGGAAATTTGAGGATTTTGGTCGGACATCATTGTTTACTACAACGCTGCAGTTCTACTCATAAACAATACATTTATTGTTTAATCTACATTTACTTTGTTGTTTTGGAATTTTTTCAGCCAGAGCGCGACTTGATTGGTGTCTTGATGGCTGATAAAAGTGCCAATCAATATATCAGTCTGCTTGGTGGTGTTTGCGTGTATGTAAAAATGTGGGAAATGAATGAAAGGACTTGTGTTAATAGGAAATTTAATTAAAAAGTCCAAAGGAATAATTTATCTCATCACTGGTTTTAGTATTTAGCTCTGCAGTGTCACAGAGGGGAACAAAATCAGGTTTATAGTTTACTTTGCAGCCATGTTATATACTTGAATTTTAAAGATAATGTATATTTATTTTTCATTAGTTTATTTGTCATGCCTGATTGATAAGAGCCAGTGACGTTGATTTGCAATGACAAAAGTTGAGAAATAATTATTGAAGAACATTTTGGTGGTATTTTAGCAGCAATTAAACCGAGAGAGCAAAACGTTCTTCTGAACTTTTCTGTTACGTGTCATCATTTTTTTTTTATTTATTTATTTTTTTTTAAGCCTGATTATAGTAATAGTGCCATTATGCACATACAACAGCCTGTGCATTTAAATGTGTCACACTTGCACCCATTGGTGAGTGTAGCACATTATTTCAATGACATTTAATTAAAAATTAATTTGCCTATTTGGTCCCACTTGACAAAATGTACTTGAAATTGACGTCTTTGTCTCAGGACCCTCCATGCATTATATTTTATTTTTCATTGTTTGTTTGTTTTCTAATTGGAACTGCCTTTTGGTTTGTTTTTGTTTTGTATACAGCGATTTTTATGGCTTGGTTATGTGTTATTCTTCTTCTAAAAAAGAAAACATTACCAAATATCAGTAATAGTTTTTCATACTTCACTACATGGGCAATATTGTTATAAGGAACAATTTTATTTCTCCTCTTTTTCACTCTCCAGAGATGTGTACTGTACATACTGATTTTGTTGTATTTGTATGATTACCCTGGTTTATCTGTTTACAAGCTTCAAACTGACCTCCAGTGCTGTAAGCCATTCCACTTATGTTGAATATTTCTGTGTCTGTAAAAAAAAAAGCGCAATAAAAATCTTGTGCCTAATGCTCTTTTTTTCTTTATTAATTGCAAAAATTTAAGCATTTAATGTTTGCATGACAAATGTGCCCTGTCCATAAAACGCCTTTACTGGTAGCTTTTAAAAAAATAAATAAATAAAATGTAAGTACTCTTTGCTGCACGTCATTATTTTTAGTTGGTCATTTTAATTCTTATTTTTATTCTAATTTAAGACTTTTAAACTATCACCAGACTTTTATTTTGAAACATCTTGTTGCGCTTTGAACTGTTTACTTCCCACTGCACACTCGAGCATCAAGCTACATTGTAGACTTTGAAGTAACGTTAACGTTAAATTGAATTGTCAAACGCCTATCAAGTTGTCCTGATATTGGACATACAAACGACTTAACTCAGCGTGTGCGTTTAAACTTCAACCGCATCTTCTGAAGTCACTTTCTGTCTTCTTTTGACTGTCTTTGAAAGCAGCAGTCATACCGCTTTAATTTCACTAACGCCAAAATCTCGTTGAAACTCATTGTACCACTTCTGTTTACGTGACAAGGTAGGACTACACTTCTTTCTAACATAAGCCACCGTACCGGTTAAACAGTTTGTGCAAGAGTCGTCAAATATATGAAATAAAATTACGAAAGACGTAACGTTACTGGGCACTTGAGGGGAGACTGTTGGACGAAAATGAATTAAACCTAGGAAAATTAATATGTACAGTGGATGAGACATTCTTAGTTTTGTATGTCACTAAAGTAAGAAACAGATTTGCCTTTATCCGACTGTGTAAAACATAAATTTTCGTTTTGTTTTGAAGTTTGGAAATGTATCATGATTTGAGGCACGCGCACCTTGATCAGCCAGAGCGCGCGTCTCATCACTGTACAAATGCAACGGGGCTTTATGAAATCAGGGTTGTTCAGTACGGACGGTTAAGGTTGGGAACCGGTTTTGTTAACCGCTGTACAATACTTTGACAGAGTTTCATACTATTCAGCGGCGCAGCAACGCCAGAACTAAATTTAAAGCGCAAAACACACGGTACAGCGCAATTGTGTAAGTTAATCCGATTCCCGAATAAGTGACTCTTATGAGCCGATTCTTTTTAGTGAATCAAAAACGTACAACGAAACGTTGTAGTCCGATTTCCAAATGAATGACTGTTATGAACCGGTTCTTTGTCATAGAATATTGTTCTTTCATATTTTATGACAGGGGTTTTCAAAACTGGCCCAAGAGGTCAACTTTCCTGCAGAGTTTAGCTCCAACCCTAATCAAACACACATGAACAAGCTAATCAAGGTCTTCAATATAACTAGAAATTTGCAAGAAGGTGAGTTTAATCTTTGGTTTAATCAAGGTTTAGGATAAACTCTGCAAGAAAGTGGATCTCGAGGGCCAGAGTTGTTTTATGATTATACTTTACCTTTATTTGTAAAGTCAGTGTATTATTTGATGCTTTATGCTTTACATTTCTTAATAATTACACTTTCCTTTTTCTTTTGTTTTTTAGTTTTGCACTGTTCTAAATTTGCACCGTTTTAACTGGAAGCTTTGACAATGCAAATGTAAAAATATTTTTCATGGCAATAAAGCACCTTATAACTGAACCTGAAAGCTGAATCAAAAACATACAGCATACTACAAATTTTGTAAATAATTACATATTGCATGAATTGAAAAGAGATATTTGTTTGACTATTTTTCTTTCAATAACTGAGTGCCATGATTTGACATTGATGTTATTCTTGCCAGCCACATAATAATTTAGCTATTGCTCAAGTTGTCAGCTATTTTCAATTATTTCAGTAATTTCAGTGGTCTTGTGTTTATCTTAGACTTTGTCCCATGGCGGGTCTTTGGAGGTCTTATCAGGTGCTGATAGCCAAACGTCCATTGACAGTGCAGATTATAACTGCTGGTAAGAGCTGTGTTCTTCTCTTTGTCCCCACCACTTTTTTTAGCCCTGTAGTTGATGTTCCCAATTCCCTTTAGGTCAACTCTATCTCAGACGCTACTGATTAAATATTTATCTTTCCTGTTAGCACTATTACTTCTAAACAGCAGGATTGTTTTTGAGCGTCAATAATAGATCAGCCACATAAACAACGGAAAGCCCTTCTTAGCAACAGTCTGCTTAACTGTTTGCTTGAACTTTGTCACTGTGGGTTTTACAGGGTGGGAGTATAGATTAAGCAGCAAAGTCTATATCAAGATTTTGGTTAGGTTATTTTAACTGTTTGAATTTAAATTTATGCTATTAAATGCAAATTTTAATTTTTGAAACAGGAACACTCACATTATCTATCAGACATTTGGTTTTTATTTAAAAATAATAGCCCTGTCATGAATTAAGAATTTTATTTTTGCAGCAATAACTCCATTGTACCAGAAGATGGCAGCACAAAACAGCATATTAATGAATGGTTGAAGTCTAATGTCTTGTCAAGTTGTTCTGCTGGAGACTTTCTTTTTTTATCCAAACACAGATATTGATGACTCTAGATTAAAGCATTCATATGATGAGGAATCAATTTCTTTTACCTTTTGAGATCAGAGTTCAATGTACTGTGGAAACATACTGAAAATTTCAGAACTTAAGTTCAGTTCAAAGAGGCTGTATATTGAAACCAGGCAATTGGGGGAAAATGTCTTGTTCTAAAAGTCTGAAAGATTTTACATAATTTTTTTTTTGTTTGATTTTGTTTTTAAGACTGATTAATTAAAGTTTTTTTCTGAGCAGACGCAGAGAGTGTAAAATTTATTTGAAAACAATCACTAATTTTGCAGATCCATTTGGTGACGCCATATTACACACTTTAATTTCGTCTGTGATTACTGTGCATTAACTAATCACATTTGACTGAACTGTTTTTACCATGTTTAACAAAATGAGTGAATGAGAGTACATTTTATTGTTAATCAATGAGCCTGCTTAAACAAGCTGTTGGGTGTATTATGAGTCATTCAAACTGTAACATTAGGATTAATTAGTGCTTGGCTAGACTGCCTTTAACAACTTGGCCAAAATGCTTAAAATCAGCAGTGGCCTCATGTCGCAGAGCGATTGAGGATGCAAGTTTATGTAATCAAGATTACCGACATGAGCTATGATTCATCGCCTTTGTTTTCCACATCAGGGAGTGCTTGAATATTTATAGAAACTTTAGCCCTATGGGTATAGGTTTAATATTAGACAGCAAGATGCTTTAAATGACAGGGAAGCGGGGTTATTTCAAAATTAAATAACTGGATGGTCGTGTGACATGGCGCTTATTCACAGACCAAGTGACCAAATAAATCGATAAAGATCGATTTATTTGATCTTACCTTCAAATAAATCGAAAGCAATAAAACTTGGCATTTTTGGGCAAGGTGAAAAACTTGAGTGAGTTGGAAGTTCAAGGTTAAGTTATTTTTTTAGTTATTTTTCATAAGCCAGTTTAATATACAGAGTAAACTATTTGTAGGTTGTTTGAGCATCCTGATCAGCCCAACCAATGACATGAGTTTAGGGCGAGGCTATCTATTTGTCTGACCAATGGCAGACGGGTTTGAAAAGAGACATTATTTTAATTATATAATTTTTTTAATTAATATAATCTTGAAAAGAAATCTGATTTAGTTACATTGGATGTACACTACTGTTCTAAAGTATTTTTAATTCTTTTGAAACAAGTCTCTTATGTGCACCAAGGCTGCATTTATCTGATCAAAAACACAGTAAAACAGTAATACTGTGAAATATTAAATAATATTTTTTTTTTTGTAAATATTTCTGTGATGGCAAAGCTGAATTGTCAGCAGTCACATGTTCCTTCAGAAATCATTCTAACATGCTTAAAGGCACAATATGTAAGATTTTTGGATTAAAATATCCCAAAAAACACTAGAACAGTGTTATATGTTTTGTTGACTTATCCCAGATGTTTCCCAGAACGTTTAAATCCTTAATCAAGTGGCTAACATAGCATAATCATAATTTTCAACATACTTAAATGTATCTAATA
Source organism: Anabarilius grahami (assembly GCA_003731715.1). Taxonomy (NCBI): domain Eukaryota; kingdom Metazoa; phylum Chordata; class Actinopteri; order Cypriniformes; family Xenocyprididae; genus Anabarilius; species Anabarilius grahami. The sequence continues at coordinate 100,504 of RJVU01008096.1, read as the reverse complement.
TGATAAACAGCATGGTGTTACCTCATACCCTTGCCTGGAAGAAGCAGAAGCGGCTACTGTGGCATAATAAAAGTTCCGCTGCTCTCGAGCTGTGTTTCGCACTCATATCTCATTAGCAAAGGCTCCAGCGGCCTCGTTCCGCTCCAACATCACTCAGCCCTGCTCTGCTTCATACTATAGTAATGTTAGTAATCTTATCCATGAACATGATATCTGCCCGAGTCCCATCCAGATTCTTTTCTACCGGCTGTGAGGTGAAGACGACAACTTCCAAGATTCCGCGCTCAAGCTCAGCGTCATCAAGCTACGCCTTTGTTTTGAATAGGCAACCTCTAGTGGTGAAACTTTACATATTGTGCCTTTAATTGGTGCTCAAGAATCGTTTCTTATTGTCACAATTTAAAACGGTTGTGCTGTCATATATTTTTATGAACATAAACATTTTATACATATACATTTTTTCAATATTCTTTGATGAATAGAAAGTTCAAAAGACCAACATTTAAATTATTTTGTAGACATTCTCACTTAATTTCTGTCATTAATGACTCACCCTCATGTCGTTCCACACCCGTAAGACCTTCGTTCTTCTTCAGAACACAAATTAAGATCTTTTGATGAAATCCAAGAGGTTTTTTAATCCTCCGTTGAAAGCAACGAAATGTCCAGAAAAGTAGTAAAAACATTGTTAAAATAGTCAACGTGACTACAGTGGTTCAACCTTAATGTTATGAAGCGACGAGAATACCTTTTTATGCGCAAAAACAAAAATAATGACTTTATTAAAATATTTTCCTATTCCCTGTCAGTCTGTTACACAGTTGGCACAGTGCTGTGTTTCCGTGTTTACATCCGAACGCTGGCTGATTATTGGCCGGCTCCTGTGACAGCATCAAACGCATGCCTCGTGCTGCTCACGTGAACAGGCGTCGACCAATACTGAGCTGGCGTTCGGACTTAGAACTTGGAAGTTCTGCAACGAAAATAGCATAGCAGAATGACAGGGGAGAGACGAATTTGTTGAATAAAGTCGTTATTTTTGTTTTGTTTTTGCGCACAAAACGTATTCTCGTCTCTTAATAACATTAAGATTGAACCACTGTAGTTACGTTGACTATTTTAACAATGTTTTTACTACTTTTGTGGACCTTGAATGTGGTAATCTCATTGCTTTCAATGGAGGATAAAAAAAGGTCTCGGATTTCATCAAAAATATCTTAATTTGTGTTCCGAAGATGAACGAAGGTCTTACGGGTGTGAAACAACATGAGGGTGAGTAATTAATGACAGAAATTTCATTTTGGGTGAACTAACCCTTTAAGATGGGCGAACAAACACCCTGTGAAGTCCTCACAACGTGTTGATGGGAATATACCCATTGTTTTTGCAATTCGGTTTATTTGCCACTCATGGCACAGAAATTACACGCTTCAGCTTTAAACGATGCACTTGGTTGAAGTGATAAATGGATTTATTTATAACAGCTACAGATGTGACGAGGAAGAGATTAATGAGCGAATGAATAAATGAATGAATGGAGGGGATGAAGGCGCTACATTTCCGTTTTCAAGTCATTAGCGATGCATTAACCCCATAATCTGTGCTAAATGTAGAACCGAAAAAATCAATGTCATCCAAAGAGGGCAAATCTAAACGAATTGGGCTTGAATGTGTTTACTGTAGCCCAGGTAAGCCATGTCACACTGGTCTCATCAGCTAAATGGGTAGGGTTGCCGTAGCCTGCCGCTGGTCCCTACGGAGAACGTGCAGATCCCTGCCAAATTGATCACAGATAATTTCACTAAGCACAAGATGCGTCAATCAGGGCTGTTCTTCCCCTGAGACTCTCCTCAAGGACAGACGGTGGGAAGTGTTGTGCTGACATCAGCATATTTCGAGATGCATTAAGCATAGATGAGTGCCATACTCCAGTTGGCACGAGGTACGGGGCAGATTGCACCTGAGTGTGTGGTAAATTGCATTTTATTTGGCACAGCGTAATGGCAAACGACCATGTTTATGTTTGGTTGGGATGGTCGTCTTTGTTAAAATAGATAAATGGACATTGTTTTCCTGTGAAATTGCTGTTTTCTTGTTCTTTGTAATCAGAGACATGGAATATAACTTTTAAGTGCCTATTTTTCATGGTACGAATGCAAAAGTCCTCCCAGAACAGTTTGTTCTTAACAGATGTTTTAAGAGTTTACTCTTCGGTGCTTCTCAACCTGTTACCGTCAAGTTGAACCAAGAAGTGGAAAACATAAGTGTTTATTATCACTTCACAACATGCTGTTAGCTCTCACTCAGCCTCTGCCCTCCTGTCTGCATGGTTCTGCCTGCCATGATCAATAAGCTGGTGCTGTTTTGATAAGATGACCCTGTAAAAGCATGGCAAAGGTTTCTGGCTCTTTTCAGTCTGCTATACTGGATTATTAGTCTTTCCTTGACATTTTATGAAAAGGTTAGGTCACTTAAAAGGGGCTGCGTTGCCTCGCTGGGTTCTGTCGTTAAGGCAGAATGTCCTTTGTAAACCATGATATTTGGGCAAGTGTGAGGAAGCAGCTGTCCTCTAAATTTAAAGGCAGTTGTGTTTTTTTTATGTGTTGCTCCATTTCTCCTCCCTGGCAGTTCCGTATTTGGCTGCAGCCTGCAGAAGAATGTTTTTTTTTTTAAAGGATCCTGCAATTTAGCCAGTCAAGGTGAAGTGTAATGAGTGTTTAGAGATCAGGGGGTACTGATGTGGAAACATAGTTGTCATTGACTTTATATAGTTGTGTTTTCGTTAGGTATGCATATGCCTATATAAAAATTCTGGAAGATAACAATATTAATGTTATGACAGATAATTGAGATGATGGTGGATATTATAGGTTTGTTATCACTTCTTATTTAAGTGATAAGCCAATAAATGATATATAATAAATTATATAATGGATATTTCATACATGCTAACATTCAAATTTTTTATCAGCAAGGATGCGTTAAATTGATCAAAAGTGACAATAAATACATTTATAATGTTACAAAAGTTTTCTGTTAAAAAAAAAAGCTGATCTTTTGAACTTTCTATTCTTCAAAGAATCCTGAAAAAAATAATGTATCATGGTTTACATAAAAATATTATGCAGCATAAGTGTTTTTACCATTGATAATAGCAATAATGGCTGCTGAAAATTCAGTTTTGCCATCACAGGAATAAATTACATTTAAAAAAAATACTACAATAGAAAACAGTATTTTTAAATGGTAATGTTTCAGAAACTTTTTACTTTATTTTTTAGCAAATAAATGCAGCCTTGGTGAGCATAAAAAACAAAATCTTCAAAAGCAAAATCTTACCAACCCCAAACCTTTGAATGCTAAAGGTTTAGGTATAGGTTGAGTGTATTCCCTGTTTTTGCTGTTATATACTGCTTGAATTTAGAAAAATAAGTGGCAATATTATCTGCTTCCAATAGCAGTCGAATACTAATGCCTATAATATTATATGTATTTGGTGATTCGGTCCATGGACTTTTTTGCCAAACAAAGAGGGCAAAATAGTATACCTATAATTTTAAACATCATATTGGGAATATACCATAACATAAAAGTAATTATCTGTGACTAGGCCACTATTTGAAACAAATAATTGCAAAAATAGTAATATACAACAGCCATAATGCCATAATATATCAAAAAAGTCTGCTTCCATGGACCAAATCACCAAATACATATAATACTAATTTAAAACCCTGTTAATCTTAACTTCAGAGGTTTGTGAACTTGCGGCTTACTCAGGGCTTTCTGTGAACTCAGTGGTATTTCTGAAGAAACAATTCTAGAACAGTGTTAGTGTCACAAACCCACTGCTGGTACCATCAGTCCAGTGCCTGTGTACACTTAGTCATGTCATAACACTGAGTCACTATGTCAGTGTTTGCGGTGGAGCACATGGCCAGTGCTTGTAAAATGCGATCGGAGAGTCCAGCGTGTTTCTCTCACAGATCAGAAAAGGCTTCACCTGCTGTGTTTGTGTGGGGTTGAGTGAGAGTGTGACACAGTCTTTCTGTTGGTGGATCACCCCGCTGTGCCCGTTAACAACCTGCTGGAGAGAGACCAGAGTTCCCAGCATCCTCCTCTCCAAGGCATTTCATCTCACACCGCCCGCCTACTATGGCATGCTGTGTACAATAGCGGCTTCTCTCCAGCTCGCCATGTGTTTTGAGCAATGACCTCAGAAGTTGTTCCACCTGATTCAGGGTTTATTGAGTCAGAATAGTTG
>RJVU01008096.1:71963-95853 GCA_003731715.1 Anabarilius grahami | reverse complement strand
CAGCTTATTTACAAACTTTGCCTTACAACATCAAAGTAATAAAAGAAAAAGCAACAGTTCTGAAAATTAATTTTAAAAAACCTGAAAAACTAGAATAACAGGGTTGGAGAAGTCATAAGTCCCCTGATTTTATACTTCGTAGAGCCACCTTTTGCTTTAATTACAGCCATTAATCTTTTTGGATATTCCTGTACTAGCTTTGCACACCTAGATTGGGGAATATTTGCCCATTCTTCCTTGCAGAATTGCTTAAGGTCATTCAAATTCCAAGGTGAGCTGCAATGGATTGCTCTCTTCAAGTCCATCCACAGACTTTTTATCGGATTTAAGTCAGGGCTCAGACTTGGCCACTCAAAGACATTCACCTTCCTATCCTTAAGCCATTGCGTTGTTTTTTTGGCGGTATGTTTAGGATCATTGTCGTGTTGGCAGGTGAATGACCTGCCCATCTTCAGCTATCTAGCAGAGAGATGCAGATTTTCCTCAAGAATTTGGATGTACTTGGTAGCATCCATTTTCCCTTCAATCCTGACCAATCGCCCAGTCCCCGCTGAAGAGAAACACCCCTGTTACGCTGTAACAAGGACACCTTAAAATAAAGTGTATAATATATTTATATATACAGTTATATCAGTTGAATTGAATGGTCTCAGCGTGACAGACCACACAGGTATGTGTGGGGGAAAAAAGGAAAGAAAACTCCTTTTGTAATGGGTTCTATTGGTTTTGTTTCTTTTATTGAGGTTTGTATTCGTTTTGGGTTTCCGAAACATGTCAATATCCAGTGAGGTCTCTGTTTATGCGCACATGCATAATGCATGGCTCTGATTGCTGCCCTCATGGCTTTGACTGCAGACGATCGAAGTGTGTGTGAAGAGAAAGGAGACCTGTGACATTTCCAGCAGTTAGGAGGAAACAGCTCTGTCAATGTGATTGGCACACAGTGTGTGTGTGAAATGGGGAGAAGGTGATGAGCTGCAGTCTATCTAAAGCTTTCCATCACTCATATTCTACAGCTTTTGTTCATTCAGTGTTTCCTCAAGGATGAATGGATGAACACACACACACACATACAGTAGCGACCAAAAGTGGTGTCCGGAGAGGATATGTGCTTTTAATGACACTTAAAACAATCAAAATATGAGGAGTAAATGACAAAATAGTTTGGCAAGAAACTCCAGCCTATAATTAAATATGGGGTTTTTGTATTATGCAAATCTCAGTGGAAATAAAGCATGCATTTGACTACAGTGTAATCATCAGTTCTTAATATTTAGTTTGTTCTCCCTTGTTTTTGATTACAGATGGCATTCTCCTGGGCATTGACTCACTATACTTTGTGCATGTGTCATGCTTAACTTCTTTCCAATCCTCCTTAAGATCTTCCCAAAGCTGAGCTTCGTTGTAAGACCTGCATGGCGTATCACAATTTAGGTTTACAATTTCCCAAAGATTTTCAGTGTACTGAAGAGGCCACTTGAAGACTTCAAAATGCTAAGCACGAACACTTTCATTCTGCACAACTTTGTTGCATTTGCGGTGTGTTGGGGAACGTTGTCATGTTGAAAAATACACATTTGATCTCAAAACGGATCCTCCATACTTGGCTACAATGTGTTCAGCAGAATTCCCAAGTATTGGTCCATTTCCAAAGTGCCTGCGACTTTGTAGATCCTTCCAACACCTGCTGCAGACATGCATCCCCAATACCATTACGTTTACCCTGCCGTAGCGCCACGCATTCATTTGGTATTAAAACACTCCATTCGTCTTCCACAAACATACCTGACACCATCCAATGCTAGGTTGTTAAATTTTGACTTGTTGGACTGCCGAACACAGCTCCAATCTTCCACACTTCAGTCCTTATTTTCTTTGACAAATGCAAGGTATTTTTTTGCTGTAGATAAAACTAATAAATTGTTTCTTTGCTGGTACACAACCTCTCATTCGAGCCTCTTAAAGTCGTTGACGTACAGTCCAAGATGAATTAGGAGGTTGGAGGTCTCATCCAGGTCTTTAGAAGCTGTTTGATTTGATGTGGTCCCACATTCAATATATTTTCATTTTCCTGTCAAAATGCATACTATCCTTCCCTGACCAGCCACTGCTCTTTACATTCTGCTTGGTAGTGGCCTCACTGTGCTTTGAAATAATTCTGTGGACATTGTGACCATTCACGTCCAGCGCATGATCAATATCCAAGACCAATTGACCAGATTTAGCCATTTTAACAATATTCTCCTTGGTTGCAGAGGACAGCTCATTCCATCTGCCATTTTGTCTAAGACCCACAAAATAACATCTAATAATATAGCTAATACCTGCCACATAGTGATTTATTGATATATAGCCTGGGAATAATGAGTGCACGCTTGGTATGTCCACTTGGCCCAAAATGACACAATCCACACAATTCCTTATGTTTTATTGCGTCATGACAAATGATACAATTAGACACTCCAGGCACAACTTCACAACATGCATGCAAAATATTTAATAAATATTTAAAATAAGTTTGAATAAAGTGCGAAGAAGCCAATTTTCCTAGGTCGGACATCACTTTTGGTCACTACTGTACTCGTGCACACACTTTGAAACTTTAGGGTGTTAACAAGTCTCTCTTGGTTTAGTTGTTTAAACACTTTGAGATTAATTTATGCATGCATCCACTAACAGTGCGAATGGACAGTACTAAAGACTGAAGGCTTTTCAAGTTGGTCTGTAAGGGAAAAGTGTTTGGAAATATACCTTACATCAGGGCACATTGTGGAACTTTTGAAAAATTTAGATTATTAAATGAGAGTTTTGTATTACTTTCTAACTCTACAATGGATTAAAATGTTTCCAAAGTGTTCTCAAAAATATGTTGCATGGCTTGTCTGACTAATCGTGTTTTACAGGATAACATCTGTCCCTGCTATTAGGAAACAACCTCCCGTAGTGTTCCTAAGGGGGTCTCGATGCAACGTGAGATTTACAATGTGACATTTAAAGGTCATTGTGGGGTGACTGGAAGGATTTCTTGAAGTCTTTGCGTCTTCGATTTACTATATTTATGACCTCAGTTATTTTGAGTTCTCAACTGTTATTTTTGTACATTTAGTAATGAATGTTTGAATCATTGAAGAAGAAGAATTGTGTGTAATTAGGTTAGTACACTGTAGAATTGGTAAAAAATATATTGTATAAAATATATATTTAATGAGCTAAAGATTATGAAAGATTGTACTGAACAAAGTTTGCGATCTGTAATGTTTTTGTAAAAAGACTTTTATGCTCACCAAGGCTGCAGTAATATTGAGAAGTTTAATTACAATTTAAAATAACTGTTTTACATTTACATTTAGTCATTTAGCAGATGCTTTTATCCGAAGCGACTTACAAATGAGAATAGTAGAATCAAATCAAATCAAATCAACATGAGAACAATAGTATGTAAGTGCTGTGTGAAGTCACAGTTATGTCAGTAAAGTGCTCGTAGCAAGGAATTTATTTATTTTTTTAAATAAATACACAAATAGATGGAAGAAGAATAGAAATCAAAGTAAGTGCTACTATTACTGGGTCAAGTGCTGATGAAAATTTTAATATACTTTAAAATGTAATTTATTCCTGTGATGGCAAAGCTGTATTTTCAGCAGCCATTATTCCAGTCTTCAGTGTCACATGATCCTTTGAAAACAGTTTTGCTGCTTAATTTTTGTGGAAGCCTCAATATTTCTGGATTCTTTGAAAGTTCAAAAGAACAGCATTTATTTCAGATAAAAATCTTTTGTAACATTATAAATGTCTTTACTGTCAATTTTGATCAGTTGAATTAATGCATTTTTTTTCCCCTGAATAATAGTACTAATTTAATTTAAAAAAATATACTGACCCCAAACTTTGGAACGGTAGTGTAAATGAAAGTCAAAAGGTCAAAAAGTCAGGATTTGTTATCCTTTACAACTTCTTTCTGTTACCCTTTAGCCTCTCTTCTCAGACAGTATGGAGTGAATGAGGCAGCAAAAATCTGAAAGAGTCTTTCCTGTCAATTCTCTTTGGCATGATTACCTGAGTGCAGGCCTTCACGCTGGGCAGTGGGGGCAAACAGATGCCTGAATGGCACCCCCTCTTCCCCTCATTTTTTTTCTCCCTCTCTTCCAGGCTCACTGGTGGGTGTGGGTGATGTAATTTCCCAGCAGCTGATTGAGCGCCGTGGTCTGGCCAATCACAGCGTGAGACGCACCGCAAAGATGATGAGCATTGGCTTCTTCTTTGTCGTAAGTCTCCTGTGATTCTGTTCCATTTTCATATGTGTTTCTCTTGAGATGCTCCAGCTTTGTAACTTTGTAATTTAAATTTTGGACCAAGAGTGTTAAAAAAACTGAAGCTTTTCAAGACAGACAGACCAAAAATGTCTTTATTGTTATATAATTGTGATTTTTATGTTTTGTGTAATTTATTCTCTTGCAAAAATTCATTAGAATACAAGCTTTCGAGGAAGATGCTTTTTGGCCCAGAATGATGTAGTCTATATGGTAATCTCATGTAGATGGCCACAGTTTTTGTACATAAACTATATTGCCAAAAGTATTGGGACACCCCTCCAAATCATTGAATTCAGGTGTTCCAATCACTTCCATGGCCCCAGGTGTATCAAATCAAGCACCTAGGCATGCAGACTGCTTCTACAAACATTTGTGAAAGAATGGGTCACTCTCAGGAGCTCAGTGAATTCAAGCGTGGTACCGTGATGGGTTGCTACCTGTGCAATCAGTCCATTCGTGAAATTTCCTCACTACTAAATGTTCCACGGTCAACTGTTAGTGGTATCATAACAAAGTGGAAGCAATTGGAAACAACAGCAACTCAGCCACGAAGTGGTAGGCCACGTAAAATCACAGAGCATGCTGAGGAGCACAGTGCGCAGAAGTCACCAACAGAGTCAATAGCTACAGACCTCCAAACTTTGTGTGGCCTTCAGATTAGCTCAAGAACAGTGCGTAGAGAGCTTCATGGAATGGGTTTCCATGGCCGAGCAGCTGCATCCAAGCCCTACATCACCAAGTGCAATGCAAAGCGTTGGATGCAGTGGTGTAAAGCACGCCGCCACTGGACTAGAGCAGTGGAGACGTGTTCTCTGGAGTGACGAATCACGCTTCTGTCTGGCAATCCGATGGACGAGTCTGGGTTTGGCGGTTGCCAGGAGAACGGTACTTGCCTGACTGCATTGTGCCAAGTGTAAAGTTTGGTGGAGGGGGGATTAGGGTGTGGGGTTGTTTTTCAGGGGTTGGGTTTGGTACCTTAGTTCAAGTGAAAGGAAATCTTAATGCTTCAACATACCAAGACATTTTGGACAATTTCATGCTCCCAACTTTGTGGGAACAGTTTGGGGATGGCCCCTTCCTGTTCCAACATGACTGCTCACCAGTGCACAAAGCAAGGTCCATAAAGACATGGATGAGCGAGTTTGGTGTGGAGGAACTTGACTGGCCTGCACAGAGGCCTGACCTCAACCCGACAGAACAGCTTTGGGATGAAATAGAGCGGAGACTGCGAGCCAGGCCTTCTCGTCCAACATCAGTGCCTGACCTCACAAATGCGCTTCTAGAAGAATGGTCAAAAATTCCCATAAACACACTCCCACAAGAGTTGAAGCTGTAATAGCTGCAAAGGGTGGGCCAACTCTATATTAAACCCTACGGATTAAGAATGGGATGTCATTAAAGTTCATTTGCATGTAAAGGCAGGCGTCCCAAAACTTCTGGCAATATAGTGTGCGTGCATTTTAGAGGCTTAAATCTGACATAGTTTGTGGTCGGTAAGATTTTTAAAATTGTTTTTGTCTTATGTCTCTTATGTCTCATTAAGTCTCTTATATTCACCAAGGCTGCATTTCTTTAATCAGAAATTACAATAATAGTAGTAAAAACAATAATATTGCAAAATATTATTACAGTTTAAAATAACTGAGTATATTTGAAAATATTTCAAATGTAATTTATTCCTGCAATGGTAAAGCACCATTTTTCAGCAGCCATTACTCCTATATGATTTTCAGAAATCATTCTAATATGTTGATTTGGTGCTCAAGAAACTTTATCGTCTTATTATTCATTTTAAAAACAGTTGCACTGCTTTATATTCTTGCATAAAAAATTATAAAAAAAAATTCCTGGAAAATTTAAAAGAACAGCATTTATTTGAAATAGAAATCTTTTAAAACATTATAAATGTCTTTACTCACACATTTGATCAATTTAATGCATCCTCGCTGAATAAAATAATTCATTTCTTTCTTTAAAAAAAAAAAAATTATTAATGGTAGTATGTACCATGCATTAACAATCGATTTTTACAATAAATTTCAAATGATGGCATGGCTGTTAAAGCTACATAAACCTTGCAAACGTGGCCAAATCCTGAGATTATTTCATTCTCAAAAGCACTCGCTGTTTCAACCTGGAATTAGAAACAACTTTATTTCCTGATGTAATCAGATTAGATTTTACCAACTGCTGATGTTAACCAGCAAACACTTGGTTCCTTGTTTTACATTAGATAATAAGAATACAATTTCACAAAGATAAAAAAAGCTAAGCATTTTTTTGCTAAATGATGTTTACATGTCTGTTGTGTTACGGCCATTACAGATCATGCAAAGGGTGTCATTTGTTGGAACAGGTAATGAAGTTGCATAGCTGCGCGCAGTGATTGACGTATTGAGACTCCTGCTCTTCCCTTCCTCCCTGACACACACACACAAAGCACTAATGCACTTGTTCTGTTCAAATGACTTGAGGACTAATCTGCAAATGGCCTGTATGATTCAAAGCTTTTACAAGTCTGAGGACACTCAATTCAGCCTTTTAAACATCAGACTTCAGTCATTATTATTATTGCAGTTAGAACAGAAGAGTGAACCATAGGTCAGAACTTAAGGTAAAATTTGTCCTGCATCTCCTGAAATGAAATCTGTGAAAGATTTTCTGTCCATTGAGCGCTGTAATTATGTTGCATTTATGACATGCTTATTTTCTGTTGGCGGTTTATGGTTATAGGCTGTGTTCTTATTGCCCAATCAACCGAATTAAGCAGAAGCTCAGTATTAATCATTTTATGTGTCATATGGCATCCTTTGTTTTGCTAAAAGGACAGGAAAGAATGCAGAAAGATGGCACACAGCTGTTATATTTTCACTGTGCATAGAAAAATGACAAACGTCTTCTCAAACAAGTGCACAGCTGTTTGTTAAAGACGCCCATATGCATAATTTAGCATTGGTGGGTGATTTTACATCGATGCTGCTGAACCACAAATTATAATTGCATTAAAAGAGAGATTTACCGAAGAATTCAGCTGTCATTGTTGACTGAAACACCCCCGGTAGACACTGTTTGACACATTTATTGATCAGTTTGCTAATCAGGCCCAGGCTGAAACCTCACTGGGAAACAAAATGAAAGCTCATTAATTCACAGAGGATTGGAGCTAATTACAGCCCGCTGTTTTCATAATCACGTCATAAACAAATGAAACCACTGGCACGGCCTCAATGTTCTGAGCTTGTGTTCGTGATTGTTTACTGAGGTGTTTGAATTTTTTTTTTATGTGTTACACATATTTAATGATGTTTTCTGTGTTTTGAAGGGTCCAGTGGTCAGTGGATGGTACAAGGTGCTGGACAAACTTGTTACTGGTGGTACTAAAAGTGCAGCTCTGAAGAAAATGCTGGTTGACCAGGTGAGCAATGTATTGCAGTAAATTTTTTTTTTTACGTTATATATATATACACACACTGTCTGGCCAAAATAAGTCGCTGTTTGGATTTAAATAGGCAAATGCTTAAGAGTCTATGATTGAGTGATTACTATGTTTCTAGCATGTTTTATGTTTGGCAACAGTTCTTCTAATCCTAATTCATGAACGAATTGAAAGTCTTTGGGATGTGCTGGAAATAACATCACAACACTCATTTCCATCAAGAGGTGTATCAATTTTTGGTCAAGATCTTGTATTGACAGTACAAGAGGTGAGCACTCTGTAAAGTCTACTCCAGCACATCCCAAAGACTTTTTTTAAATGAATTTAAGGTCTGGACTCAGGTACCAATTCATGTGTGAAAGTGATTCTTCATGCTCCCTCCTAACAATTCTTTCACAATTACGGAATCCACGTTCTGTGTCGGAATGTCTGTTTTGGTTTTGATCTTTGTGATCCCGCCCACTGCCAATAGTATTATGACACCCTGAGTTCCCAGTTGGCTGAAAAGCGTATTGCAGCCATGTAAGCAAGCAAACGAACTCTGTCAGAGATTGCAGATTCTACCCAACCCAAAAAGCCTCAAAATCCATCTGTCCAGAGACACATTAATCACACATAAATCTACGACTCTCTCCAATATTTTGAATATGGACTGCAGTACCCATTTCAACCACTAGCTTTCAATATTACATACTGCACCTTTAATAGAAGTAATACAAAAGACCAAAAATAAAATCAGATCTCAACATTCGTTATGTTACAAAATGTCTTTTTCTTATCTTAGTTATAAATAGACCCATGGAAAGTTGTCCTTGGAGCTTACTGTCGTGTGTTTTTTTGGGAATCTGCAGACACATGTAAAGTACTTAGGAGCCGCTATTTATTTTGAGATTTATTTTAAGAGCTGCTACGTGCTTTATCCCTTTTGGGTATCCCATCTGAGCTCTCCCTTCATGCATGTCAAGTAATCCATCCCTGATAGGCAGTCAAACAAATGAGTGTTTGCATAAGTCATTGTTTACATGATTGGTGGAATGAATGTACAGGATGAAGCGGACAAAGGAACGCAAGACAAGGCCCTCTCCACATCACCGGATTACACCCAAACAACAGTGCTTACAACGCCAGCCTGCTCTCCCACATTTATTCAGAAAAGAGATTCTAGAGCTATTTTTAGAGACCCACTTTCTAAATTTCTAAAAGCCCATACGGCCAGCCAGAAGTTGTGTGTGTGGTTGCTTTCATCTGTGGATATTAAATTTTGTTTTGTTGATGGTTTTACAACGGCTGCATAAGCATTAAGTAAAAGAGGTCCTCAGATGTTAAAGTCATTTGATATTTCAATTAGCTATTAAGTCATATTTTATTCATAATATTTTACAAAATAGACAGATTCCAATAGTCAGTAGCAGGTACTACCAGCATGTCCACAGCTTATTTCACTTTACATGCACTAAATAAAATGAAAGTAATTGTTTGTTTTTTGAAAAATGAATGTACCTTTTTCCATGTCGCTTGAAAACGAAATGTAATAAAATCACAGTTTCAAATTATAAAATATAAAACAATGCAGAATTTGTATCCAAAAGTCAAAGGAAAAGCAAAGGGGCTGTTTTTGATGATGATTTCTGTAACATCTACTTGGGATGTCCTTTGGAAAACCACACATGAAGGAATTCCAGTGATCCAGTGTGCTAATAATAAATGGATGCATCAGTCTGTCATTGTCTCCTTGATAGCTTTCAACATGTGCATGCATATTTTATCCGATGTGAAAATGTGTGGCAGTAGTCTATAAATTAACAATTAGGCTGGATTAGCTGTCTAATGGTATTTAATATGAACACTGAATTTGATTAATCATGTACATTTATATGTCATCTAAATATGAACGAGAAGGTTTCCATAAACTAGATGGGATAAGTGTTACAGTAGGTGCTCTCTGATCTAATCAGGTCTTTGTACTGTATATCCACAGGTGTGTTTTGCTCCGTGTTTCTTGGGTGCTTTCCTGGGAATATCTGGAGCGCTCAATGGACTGACTGTGGAGGAGAATGTGGTCAAACTCAAGAGGGTCAGTTTTCATCACAAGCCTGGATTAAACATTCTGACAACACAAATGACTAGGATTATTCTAGTGGCGTAAAGAAATGAGTGCTTTTGGCAGAAGGTGAAACCCAAAAAAATGGATACACTGGAATGTTAACAGAAAATGATAATAACAAAATGTCCTCCTCTGTGTTCAGGTATGACTGTAGTAAAATCAAATAAGCAATAAGGTATGAGAAGCTGTGCTGTATCGTGAATAAGTCACGGCTGAAGGCCGTTGTTAGGCACGACGTGAAGCAACCCCTTCAGCCGTGACTTATTCACGATACAGCACTAGCCTTGAGTACCTTATTGCTTACTTATAAAATGGTTACCACACAATACAAATATTAAAGCCAAAAAATATGTATCAATGCAACCTTCATGAAGTAAAATCACTAAAAGCCTTCCTTCCGCCGGAAAAAAATAGTCCCTGACTGTGAACAGAAGTTACATTATTACGCCATTAGATGGCGGCAAAGACTGTCTTTATGAGTGTGTCAGTCAGTAGCGAAGACTTTTACATTGAAAAGACCGAATTGTTGTGAACACGGAACTAGACGTAACTGAAAAAATGCTTTGACTAATGCTGTCAGTCAAGGGAAAACCTATTAACTGTTAAAAGGACAAGATATTGCAGCGGACATTTAAACAGATTTATTAATATTATGAACATAGGACTGACCTGAAGGAAAATGCTAAATCTGAATGCAGGTAATAAACTCGCTCACTCGATCTCTTCTCACAATACTCTTCTACATAATACAGTAAGCTTCAATAAACAATATCAATTGAGAACAAACTGTTGCTAAGAGTGGTTGCTAAGGGTGTTGTGTTGTGATACACAGAAGCGTTGGGTGAAGCGGTCATAGCCATGTTTTATCGTGAATAAATCACAGCTATTGACCAATCAGAATCAAGGACAGGAACTAACCATTTTATAAACAAAAATATATTACAATGGTTTTCCTGAAAAAAAAAAAAAAAAAAATTAACATTTCAAGGTTTCGATCACTTTTGACCACGAAGGAGCCAAGTATGACCCCTAAAGCCCTGGCGTATGCGCACAGTCGAACACAAAGCCTTGCAAAGTATACTTCGCTTGACTCATACGCGTACACAGGCGTTCGACGCATTTACACAGTTTTGAGCAATCTCTTGTACAATTGAGGGTACTAAGAGATGGTGCGAAGAGGGTACTAACCTCTTTGCACAATCTCTCGTCCATGTAGGCCTCCATTGACGCTGTAGCTTGCATGCATTCCGGTCTGTTCTGTTCTGATAAACTAATTACTGCAAAACAAATTAAAGGTGCCATAGAACATCTTTTTAAAAGATGTAATATAAGTCTAAGGTGTCCCCTGAATGTGTCTGTGAAGTTTCAGCTCAAAATACCCAATAGATTTTTTTTCATTAATTTTTTTAACTGCCTATTTTGGGGCATCATTAAATATGAGCCGATTTACGCTGCGGCCCCTTTAAATCCTCGTGCTCTCTGCCCACGGAGCTCGCGCTTGCCTTAAACAGTGCATAAACAAAGTTCACACAGCTAATATAACCCTCAAATGGATCTTTACAAAGTGTTCGTCATGCAGCATGTCCAATCGCGTAAGTATAGTATTTATTTGGATGTTTACATTTGATTCTGAATGAGTTTGAGGCTATGCTCCGTGGCTAAAGCTAACATTACACACTGTTGGAGAGATTTATAAAGAATGAAGTTGTGTTTATGAATTATACAGACTGCAAGTGTTTAAAAAATGAAGATAACGACTCCATGAATACAGCAAGAAACGATGGTAACTTTAACCACATTTAACAGTACATTAGCAACATGCTAACGAAACATTTAGAAAGACAATTTACAAATATCACTAAAAATATCATGATATCATGGATCGTGTCAGTTATTATTGCGCCATCTGCCGTTTTTCGCTATTGTCTTTGCTTGCTTACCTAGTCTGATAATTCAGCTGTGCACATCCAGACGTCCTGCCCTTGTCTAATGTCTTGAACATGAGCTGGCATATGCAAATATTGGGGGCGTGCATATTAATGATCCCGACAGTTACGTAACAGTCGGAGTTATGTTGAGATTCGCCTGTTCTTCAGAGGTCTTTTAAACAAATTAGATTTATATAAGAAGGAGGAAACAATGGTGTTTGAGACTCAATGTATGTCATTTCCATGTACTGAACTCTTGTTATTTAAAGGTGCTAAATAGGATGTTTTGTTTTATACATTTTTGCAATATTACTTGAAACTAACTGATAAAAGACTATTTATTAGGTGCACTGAAAGGAATATTATTAATATACATCATCTGTGCACGAGGTAGGGCCTTAAAAACATCAGCCAATTGTTTACGCGATCATCCCGTAAACGATTGGCCCTCTGGCTTGTCAATCACTGCCATGACGTTTCTTGTGAGAGACGCACGGCTGCACGCTTCAGTAACTTTCCACACTCCACAGGCTCCGCATGCAATGTTTTTGTCAGGAGACAGGAGTAACAACTGCAGATTATGAGTTACCTGCGGTGAGTCCGACATAATGAATCCACTAAGTGTGTGCGCGGCTTTAAGTCGCGCACACACTTAACGATTGTAAGGCCGATTATGAATGTAAATTGATACTTATGACTGATCGCGCTCAAACGCGTCCAGTCAGAGCCAGTTGCGTTCAGTCTGCGATTACAGTCGGTGTTCAAATTCCATGTGAAAGTATATAAATCTGCTTCAGGAGCAGGAAACAATCGCTGTATGTTGAGCATAGTCTTAGAATGTTTTAGCTAGTCGTTAAATGTGTGCCCGGCTTAATAACACAGCGAATGCCGGTGGTAAACACTCGTGTTCCAATACTCGTGCACGAGTTTTGGGAGGCGTTCCCTCGAAATGGAGGGGGGTTGTTCTTACGCATGCGCTCATTTCTAAAAATCAGTCGACGAAAAGATCCTCTGTACCACCTTTAACTATGCCAAGGTAAATTAAATTTTTAATTCTAGGGCACCTTTAAATGCGAATGTGCGACCTGCGCATACAAAAGTATGCGCGGTTACAAAAACCTGGTGGTGCGCACACAGTACGCGCATACTCTTCTGGTGACGAAATTCACGTCACGTGCTCTGTATGCTCACCCTCACGTACGTGTAAAAAGTATATTTTGGGCTTAAACAAAGAGGACCAGAGGATTCATTTCTTTCAAAAAAGAAAAGGAACCTAATGACCCCAACCGTTTGAACAGTACTGTAAAATAATTAATAACTATAATTTAGATTAATGTTATAATCACTATTAAATACCTCCTAAACTTTTCTTAAACTCTGATTTGTCACATCCAATATTTTCAGACGTAATATAGTATCTCATCCCAGAGTTTCTCATTGCCAATGTAAATATATTCCAACTCCATCTGTGGTCCTGAAAGTGCACTCTCTGTCCTGTGATTCTTATATTGGCACGGTACAATTAGAGAGTACTTCCACTGATGGAGGGATGGAGGGACGTAGGGCTGGACCAGCGAGGAATGACTCATGGGCTTGTAGGAACAACGGTTGACGCAGCAGTGTCTCTGAGTGGGGCCATCAATTATTTATGTAGGAAAGGTGGCGGAGTTAAAATGAGACTGAAAGGTCAGTCACCTAAATGTCAGAAAAGACAGAAAGCTAATGATAAATGCGCTCATTAACCCAAACAGCCAATGTGAGCTGAAAGCCAATCACTAACTTTGGTGATACTACTGTGCGACTCAACTTAAAGGATATCACTCTGATCCAATAAAACACGTTTTGTAGCTGCTAGTTATTAGTAGGACTGTTTATGGTTTAAACAGGACCTCTGATGCTGATTAAATTCATGGCTTGTTGTGGACGGTGTCTACCTTTGTTTATAATGACTGTTGGTCAGGCAATTTGGTGATACAAGGGTGACAGGATGGCAGTTCGGATGCTGCTCGCAGGAGTGCCCTTTATAACAGAGCTAAACGGCACTCTGCTACTGCAATGGCAGCTCTTTGATGCTCATTAGGTGCTTGCTTAGTGGTTAAGGCTTTGGTTGGGTTGAGTAATGGAAATGTCATGGGTTTGATCTCAGGTTGGATTGGCCTGTGAATTGTGTGAACTCATGTTCTGATTGTCCAAAGCACTTAACCCAGAGGGTATCTCCAGGGAAACTGGGCTTCAGTCAGTCAACTGAATGTGGCTTTAGATCAAATGCAGCTGCTGAATGAAGACAAACATAAACCTGATCTGGATTTCTCAATGGATGATGCTGATGCCGTTATCTAAACTCTAAAGACCAGTATAATGTCTTCTTTTATGTTCTCTTCTCTTTTCTTTCTTTAATTTATTTTCTATTTATTTTTTATTTATTTTTCTTCTCTTGTTCTCCCTTCTTTTTGTCTTTATTTTTCTTTTGTTCCCTTTCTTTTTCATTTTTCTTTTTCCTTTTCTTTGTTTTTCTATCTTTTACTTTTGTTTTTCTTTTTTCATTTTGTTTTTTCTTTTTCTATATTTCTTTTTTTCTTCTCCTTTCTTAATTTTTCTTTCTTTCATTTTCTATTTTATTTTTGTATTTCTTTTTCTTTTCTTCTCTTTTCTTGTACTCCCTTCTTTCTGTTTTTTATTTTTCTTTATTTATTTCTAATTCCTTTTTTCATTCTTTTCCTTTTTTCTATCTATCTATCCTTTATTCATTCTTCTATTTCTTTTATGCTTTTTTCTTTTCTTTTTTTTCTTTCTTTCTATCTTTCTTTAGTTTTCTTTCTTTCTTTCTTTCCTTTTTCTGTTCTTTCTTTATTTTCCTCCTTTTATCTATCCATCTATCTTTTGTTCTTTTTCCTCTTTCTTTCTTTCTTTTTATTTTTCCCTTTCCTTCTATTTTCTTTCTCTTTATTATTTTCCTTTTCTTTTTTCTTTTTTACTTTTCTTTTTTCAGTTTTTTTCTTTTCTTTTTCTATCTTGCTCTCTTTCTTTCTATTCCTTCCTTCCTTTATTTTTTGTTTCCTTCCTTCCAAGGTTCTTGGAAAAAGTTAAGCAAACATTTTACTATAAAACTGAAATTAAAAAATATTTGTCCTGACTAAAATATTTGTCCTGACTATATAATTAAGAACGAACCAGGCACTGTTAATATAATTAATATTTAATAATATAATTAATGGTTGATCACAAACTAATATTTTTATGTAATATTTAATTTCCTTTTTAAAGGTAAAGTATAATTTCTGTGCCAATGGTGGCACCAAATTGAACTGCAAAAAAGTTTTTAAGCTATAAAAAATTACACACTTCATTCTTAAGAATGAAGTCCTTTAATTTAATAATTTAGTTTAATTTATTACATTTTAATTTATATAATTATATTTCATAAAAATGCACAGCAAATCAGAAGTAAATCAACATAACTGGCAAAGACCTACAATTGCTAAAACAATTATTGTTGCCTACATAGTCTGTGAAGTCAGGTTAAATGCCATCTCCCCATTGACTACTTTCTCTATCTTTACCAAATGACACCAAGTGCAACATCATCATCAAGTGTGTGAGTCTGGAGAGTCGTGGCACTGTTGATTTTATATTAAAAGGTTAAGTGTGCATTAGCTCACGGAAAAACAAAGATTAGAACCAACAACTCATCCGCTCATTATTGTTCTCATCATGAGGCATTTGACACTTTATAACCTGGTGCTATAATAGATCAATGTCATAATAAAGTGACAAGAACACAGCGCATTCAAGTCTTTAGGGTTGTTCTGAACCTCTGGTTTGATCATTGTTAACAGTTGCCTACAGCTTTCTGCTTGTGGGCAGTTTCCTGGGCATTCAGGATTTGTCTGGTCTTTGATGTTACTCACTTCTAAAGATGCAGAATATTAGCATCCCTGTTGTGTTCTCTGTCTTTATGCATTCAAAACGGTCCAAAAAATGAAAAGGGCTCTCAGTTCCTTTGGGGCTAAATTCCTGTGACGTCAAATTCAGTGGGAACAATATAATGACGTCTCGGCCCCGCGGTAGTTTCACCCCAGGTGGCCAGTGCCTTGTTCGTTCTTAATTAGAAACTGTTAAGGCAAAGAGTACAAACAGAAACAGCACAAGTTTCTAATACAGGCTTATTTTACACACTCAATCTCACTAAGATGACCTTTCAAAAGATGACACTAGCAGGAGAAAGGGCCCTTGTGTTCCAGATGACTTGATTTTTATATGGCACCAGGGATAGGAGGGTTTTGACTTGCGGTTGATGCGGTGAGACGGAGTTGTGGAGCTTTTACAGCACTTTAAGGGAACCGTGACCACTCTCTGCCTGAGTGGAGACCCTTAGGCTGGGTTTAGGCACTAGCATCATTAGTCATGACATGATGAAAGCATGAATGAACAGGTAACAAGGAAAAGTGAATTCCTGCTTCAGACACTTCAATCCTTTCAGTTAATTATGTTTATAATAATTTATTTTGAGCAGACAATAGTGCAAATTAGTTTGCTCCACCTAGCGGCATTTAGTCACTCTGAGGTAGTTGGTACAGTACATCCCCCTTTAGATTGACCAATGCTGAATGGTAAAATGCAACAGAACAATGAAATGTTTTTATACTTATTTGTTTCATTAACGTGTTGTGCGTAGCATAACTATCATTTTCTTTGCACGTGAGGGTTCATTAACATGCAGTAACAATGGTGGATGGACAAAGTTCAATATTACGCTTCTTCAAGAAATCACAGAAAGATTAGCAAGAAGGAGAAAAAGAGCCAACTTCACCTTTCCATGAGGAGACAGTAAGTGAAGCGGCACGTGAGGCTTCCCATTTCCAGAACACGCATATTTCATCACTGGACTGTAGTAAAGAGACTTCAACAACTTAAAATGCCACAATGCCAAATGATCGTCTCATTATAACAGTGGAAACAACCTAAAATAATACACCATTTATGGTCATACAGATAAGAGTAAGACATCATTTGTAACTGTAAAGGGTGATTTTATAAAACTGTAAGCTGTAAAGGTTATTTTTATTTGTGTGCATTCACAATAAAAACAAAACACTGTGCTTTTGTAAAATAAAGAAAACAAACAGGATGCCGCTTCCTGCTGTACTGGTTTCCTTTCCTTAAAATTTGTGAAGCAGCAGAAGTGCATCACACAAATTAATTGAAACTCAGTGTATAGGCTACTAGAAAGCTCTTGCGTGCCATCTGAACTCTCCAATCTTGCTTTGGATTGGTGAGTAGATTGTCTCTTCTTCTGCTCTTTTTCCTGTTGTGGCGGTTAGCGCGCCCCCTTCTGGATTGGAGTGTGGATCGCCTATGACTGACTGCATTCGTCGTCTGACTGTATGCACAAATCGTGACATCCGTATCGTGACGGTTCATTACAAATACATGTACCGTTACACCCCTATTATACACTGATGATATTGATGCACAAGGGCCACAAAGGCTATCCCGTTTGCTCCGAGCGAACAGAAGGTCTACTGTGGCACAAGTCACACAAAATTTGAATCATGGTAATGGGAGGATTGAGGCAAGGCAAGTTTATTAAATGGCACATTTCATACACAATGGTAATTTAAAGTGCTTTACATAAAGAGGAACAAATGCATAAGAAATAAAATAAATACATAGAAATCACAACACAGTGCATCACACTCTGCTGCGTATGGGGCTGCGAAGCCACAGACCAATCAGACCACTGTCCACCGTCAAAAGCCCCTACAATGGGCACATGAGCGTTTGAAGTGGACTTTGGGGCAGTGGAAGAAGGTAGTCTGGTCCTATGAGTCTGGTTTTCTCTTACATCATGTGGACGGCCATGTACGTGTGTGCCGTTTTCCTGGGGAAGTGATGGCACCAGAATGCACTGTGGGACAATGTCAAGCTGGTGGAGGGAGTGTGATGCTCTGGGCAATGTTCTGCTGGGAAACCCTGGGTCCGGCCATTCATGTGGATGTAAATTTGACACATGCCACCTACCAAAACATGGTTGCAGACCAGGTATACCCCTTCATGACAGTGGTGTTCTTTGGTGAAAGTCCTCTTTCAGCAGGATTGTTTAGGAATTGTTTGAGGAACATGATGAGTTCAAGGTGTTGCCCTGGCCTCCAATTTCCCCAGAACTGAATCCAACTGAGCATCTGTGGGAGGTGCTGGACCAACAAATTCAATCCATGGTGGCTCCACCTTGCAAATACTACAGGACACCTTGAGGGTTCTTGTAGAGTCCATGCCTCGGCGCTGTTTTGGTAGCACGCATAGGACCAACAGCATATTAAGCAGGTGGTCGTAATGTTTTGACTCATCAGGGGCATGCAGAATAATATCTAAATGTTATTGTGTATTCAATGCTGTTCTAGTAGGGTCCTTTGACTGACAGATCTATAAAAGCAGCTGCCATGGTTCTTTGATTCATTTTAAATTGGCATTAAGGTTCTCACATAGTCCTTTAGCGTATGCTTGAAGAAATGTCAAAATCCCTTCTCAAAACATTGCAGGGTCAGAAACACTTCATATATTTCATTATATTCAATTCTAAGCCTATGATCCTTCGCCTGAAAAGAATTCATTAAAACTAAGCGTTTTCTCAATTAATATCTGTGTAGTCTGATTGTTTAGAAATGTAATAGCACACCTCTCCTCAACACACATTTTTCCTGTCAAAGGTTAAGGTTTAGTGTTTGTTCACATCCTTAACCAGAAATATGAGCAATAATAATAAACAGCATTTTTGTCAGATAATATATTTACTCTGAATTTTACATATTCCAATAGGACTACATGGATGCCTTGATCTCCAATTACTATGTAAGTTGCGTACTTGACACTGTTTTCTTCTTTTGTTTTTTTCAATTAATTCAATTCAGTTCTATTTAATGCAACGTGTCTTCATTTCTCCAGCTTTGGCCTCCAGTGCAGATAGCCAATTTTTATTTCATCCCTCTCCACCACAGGTAAAATTCTGTTTTTAAATACAACCCTTTTTAGCCTCAAAAGTCAAGTGATCATTGTCTATGATAATTCGTCCAATGCAGCAGGGCATTAATCCAACAGTGCTGGAGATTTAATGGCGTCACTGGGAAAAGAACGTACAGGACGTGCCTCAGACACCCAGTGTGCAGCATAGAATTCTGAAAGGATATTAAAGGGAAGGAAGCTGGGAGACTTTAATTAGGCTCTTATTTTGACTGTTGGGAATTTTGTAAAAGTGCGTTGTTTGATGTTACTTCTTTCTGGCACCTGAATTTCCCCACTAGGATTAACAGCTAGAGTCAGCCGGTCTGTTTCACCTGGATTTATATTATGTTTTTTGTATTCTTTTTTTAAGGCATGAATGTGATATTTGCATCACATTAATAACACGTGATTTCTACAACAGTCATTTGTTCATGCTTGTGTTTTTCAGATTAGCTGTGGTTCAGATCGTGGCTGTTGCCTGGAACTCTTACCTCTCCTGGAAAGCCAATAAGATGTGACGATATGTTCCAGATATGTTCCACTACCTCACACAGATTTTTTTAGTTTTTGTTTGTACTTTTTTCTTAACAGTTTATCAGATATACTCATCCAGTTTACATAGCAGCAAAAAGCTTACAGATGTAGTTTGCACTGCAAAGGTCAAAGTAGACAATATAATTCAGACTTTTTATTAACATATGAAATTAATGCTATTGTATTATTTGTGATTATGTAAAGAATGTGTATTGATTCTATGCAGTTGATATTATGTCTATTTTACCAAAGTTTTGATGGTGAATTATGCTTTATCAAAGGTACAATCAATAAGAACAGCAGGACTGTATGTTACAAAATGTGACTCCATTTTGAGTCATTATTTGGTCTTCTGTGGTCATGTGATGTTACGGATGTGGCATCTTCTACTGGGGCATTGAGAAGCATATTAATGCACTAATGTGTATAAAATCTTTTACCATTGCCTGAACATTCTTTATAAAAAGCATCACTCGTACCCTGAATCTCTTTGAGTTTTTTACTGGGTAAAGCGCATGACAAATTAAGACATCAAATATGTGTTGTTTTTTTCAATTTCTGTATCTGAACCTTGTTAACGCATCCTTGCGTCATGTGCTTTAGCGTGTTTAGGGACTCTGGTGAAATCGGTGATGGGCCATATTTCAAAGTAAACCGCTGACACTGAAACTTGGCCTGAATTTACTGTTTTTCCTAGCACAATGTTCAACTAATAGACCCTGTTCTTTGCTGCCCTTGCCAATAGGATGTAGGGCGGCTGTTCCTCAGCTTGACTGCAATTCACAGCTTCAGCGTTTTGAGTGGACAAAGCTGTCACTGGATAACTAGTGTAACAAAATGTCATCCTTCCTAAAACATTAAATAACATTAAGAAATATATTGGCTTTATTATTTGTCCCTTCACACTGATCAGGAAGGTAAAGCCATGTTTAGGAATTTCCTTAGAGAGTCAGGCTTATATAAATATCTGTGTCCAGTTAATGCTGCGTCACTGGGGAATTGACGGCAAGCCAGAAACAATACTCAACCGTGACTAAACCTCTGCATCTGGCTGTTGAACACATTTTTCTCAGCCACTCTTTAAAATGTTATATTTTATGGTCACAAAGCATTTTAATTCATGACCATGTGGTGTGTTTTTAATGTCAATATTATCATTTACAGAGGTTAACTTGAATTATATGGTGAAGTTCTCTAATGTTACTTATGTGATTTTGGCTCATGTACTATAACTGTAGACAGCTTGTTCTTAGTTCTAAATCTTTATAACTTTATAGGCTATATATATGTATATATACGTAGAAACACCCAATATAGATAGGAATATGCACAAAAAAAAAAATTTTTTTGTAATATAAATGAACCAATAAGATCTGGCCGCATCTTGAATTTCAGCACCTTGGACAGAGTCAGAGCCTCTCGTGTCCCCGTCGCGCGCTTCTGCTCTCCTCCTGACCACAAATGACCAGCCATGCAGAAATCCATCACGACAGCAGCTCCTCAGCTCACTTTACTCAGGTGCATTTAAAAAACAAGTCATTTGACAGTCAAAGTATCACCATCCACTGATCACCTGTCTGTTCCAACTTCGGATATATTTTCTTTGAAACTAAGTACATGACTTTGCAACAGCATCAAGATCATCTTTTCTGAATGAAAACTTTGGAGAGACAAAGAAACGCCTCACCTTGTCCTTCGGATCTACAGCACCTTTACTCCACTCTTCCTTCAAGTTCAGAATTGCCTCATTTACAAGCAGTTTATGCAGCTCAGCTGACGTCAATGGTGTGTGATGTATATAACCGTTGAGCTACAGGAGCTCCACTCCAGTCTGTGTGCAAACACTCTTCCTTACAAGTACTTTTGAAGCAACAGAAGACGATCGAGTAAGTTACCTTATATGACTTGCTTTCAACTTTTTGACTTGAGGCCATTCAAGTTATGAGATATTAGTGTTTATATTGTACAGGACTGTCAATATTGTTCATTCATTGAGCTGATTGTTAAGATTCGGTCTTAAAGTAGATTCGGTATAAATAATATTAGTTGACGATTGTTTTACTCGTTTTTAATTAAAACACCATCGCATGTCCAAATATAGCCTACATTTACTGTGATTAAATCATGGACCAGCGATGTACTACTTTTTTGCTTTATAAACGAGCTGCAATATTTTTGTATGCACGAGCTTTTATATACTGACAATTTTGATATGAATACTTTTCTATTACATAATAGTTTATTCATCTTTAATTAAAAATAACTCTTTTGTAATTCATATGAATCATTTGAAAAGTAATTGTATCTATTATTTTTATAATCGATATTAGTAACCTGCTTTTATATTTATAAAACACTAACTTAATTTTTTTTTGCATATAGGATATATAAGTAACATTTCAAAACTTTGTTATGGCCTAACTTATTTTTATATTTACTAAACAAACTTTTAATTTCTTTATATACTTATATACAAAAATCTCATTTACTAATGTCAGTTTAGTAATTTACACTACTACTTAAACCAGCAGAAAATATTTAATACTGTATAGTCGTGTATTAAAGTTTTGTTTTGATCTGAAGTAACACACCTGGGTGTTTTCCTCAGGAAGCTCGCGGCTGTGTCCAGCATGAAGCCCGTCCCTTTGGTCCTGCTCATTACTTCAGTCTTACTGACCACCCACATCCCGCTGAGCACCTGTCGACCCCGCGATTTGAGCCTCATGAGCAACCAGCTAGACGACGCGCTCTTAACCAGGGCTGGAGACGACGCCATGTCGTACCTGGTGGGCGAAAAACTCCTTCAGTATTTGCAAAGAAACGTCGGAGCGCAGAAAGCAGGTGGTGTCCTGCATCTCCAGCACTTCCCCACGGCGAAACTACGCTCTCCTCACGAGGACAACAGCTTAGAGGAGCTCACAGAGTTTTCCAAACGGAACGACGATCCTCCGATCTCCATCGACCTCACCTTCCACCTGCTGAGAAACATGATCGAAATGGCGCGGAACGAGAACCAAAGGGAACAGGCGGAACTGAACCGCAAATATCTAGATGAGGTTGGGAAGTAGCTGTAGTTCAATGAAGATGCTTTCAGTCGGCGAGTAAAGAACAAGCTCAATGCACTCTTTCACACCCCCAAACTCTCGCTAAAGCATACGACAGTCATTCACCGATGCCTCCTGCTCGACCCACACTCTTAGAAATAAAGGTTCTTCAGTGGTTCTTTGGTTCAGCAAAGAACCTCCTTCTCGTTCTTGAGTTGGCTGTGGTTCTTTGGAGATTAAATAAAAAAAATCTTCTTCAGATCAGGCTATTGGTTTCTGGGTTCTTTAAAGCACCCCGGCATGAAGAACTACACAATAGCCTAAAAGTTCTTCAAAAAGGTTCTCCTGTGGCATCAGGGTTATGTGGAACCTTTATTTTTAAGAGTGGCCAGAAGAGTTTCTGGTGACCTGCTGCTCTCTCCATCACCTCTGGACCATTTCAGAACTGGAAACCACATGCAAAAGCCCTGTTCAGGACCTCTAAACGCTGTGCAGAGGGGTTCGTATGTAACAACCAAATCAATCAATCTGGTACCCTTTTAGTGTTTAAAGTTATTGGCCACCTAATTCGTGTTATGAATGGAAGAAGTACTATTACAAATCCTATTATTGCTAATTACAATATACAACATGGTTTTCATCAGATGCTCATTATACACTTGTAAATGGGCCACTGTTAAGAGTCATTTTTGTATGGCTGCTTTGGTTGCAACCTCTTATTTTGCCAACGGGAGTGTTCCCATGACATCAAATGCTATACTTTGGTAATAATGCCTATATTTACCACCAGATGCTCACTGTATAAGTGCAAAAGTATGTTCTCCTCACATGGTGGGAAACAATGATCTTTGCACTTCAACCAAGAGGCTAACCCACGTTTGTGACAATAATGTTGGACAATATTACAAAGTGCTTGAGATATACTGTACATTGTATATTGCTTATCATTATGTAAATTACATATTATATTGCACCTAAATGCATAAACATGACTTTGTATTTTGAACTCTGCAGAAATAAATGAGACTACATGCCTTTTACAAGTAACTGCAAACATGGAAAGCTCATTATCACCCATTAAAAGTGGTAATGATCACACGGGTTGAACGTTTACACAGATATTAGCATAACACAAAACATAAAAACACACGAGTAACATGTGAGATGGAAATGACCCTAAATGTTAATGAATTGAGGGGCTGTAATGGTCTTAATTCCAAAAGTGTTTTTACATGTGACACTAATGGTTGAACATTTGCAGTTTCAATTCAAATTAATCATTGTTATTATTTTCAAATAAGGTTGGGTGTATTTGTAGATAAATACAGAATTATCAGCCTATTTTATACACATATCACAACTTTTAATGAAAACACAAAGCATCTTTATTTGAAAATTAAAAATATTGTTGTACAGATTACCTACAAAAACTATGAATAATTTGGCTTGTCCAAATAAATAAACATAAAAAAAGAAAAAAATGGATTTTATATATATATATATATATATTTATTTTATTTATTTTTAATTTT
>RJVU01008096.1:37181-71584 GCA_003731715.1 Anabarilius grahami | reverse complement strand
ACTCAAAATGTTTTCTGGTTTCAAATATTCTCCTCTAATTTTAAGTTGTATCAACTCTGCTAAAGTTATGCGATCAAAAAAGACCAAAAACTGCATCATAAACATAGTTTTAAACATCCAGAATGTAAAAGCTATGAATAAATTTGTAATTCCTGAACTATAGCTCAGAGTCGCCACAAAATGCCAGATGAAAGAAGCTCTTGCCATGTTGAAAGGATTAAAGAAAACCTCCTCCTTAGAGTCTCTCTTAAGTCCGCACAGGAAATACCCTGGAAATGGAAAATAAAATAAAAGAGTTAAATCTTCCATAATCTTCCACTTACACCCAGTCTATTTTAGTCATAAATGGGGCAAGTGGGAGAGGACAGTGTGCTTTGCATTGGCAAGAATACATGTTGACTGAACACTCATTGTTGAAGTGTCATTGTGCACAACATGTTACATAAACTGTATTTTAGCCATTTAAGCATAAAATAAAGAAAGGAAACTCTAAATGATATATTAAGCTCAAGTAACTGTTAAACAAGTCGCATCTCATCCCGAAGATTGCCTCTCCATCCTGCTTCTGACACCTGAAAAAAACTCTTATTCTAGGAAGAATTACAGCTTTAAATTACGTGAAGGCCGGTACGTCAACTTGTGACGCACCACCTCCTCAAAATAAGATCCATCCTCATTCCGAGTGGAAACACTCCATGTGTGGAGTTGTTCTGCACATACCCAGACTTCGCTAAATGGCTCTCTCACTCTCTTTCCCTCCATGAATTGATCAGTGAGCTGACAGCACGAGTGACAAGGTCAGCGCCTGTGAGCACATGCATCCAGTCATATATCTCTACTGCCATATATCCTAGCTGTGGCACAGAGACGAGCGGTTATTAAGTAATGGGTGGAAGTGGACTCACGGGTCCAGGTGGGGGCGGACGGACCGTCGGAAGCCGAGAGGAAGGATTCGAGTGCCTGCCACTGCGATTTAGCCCTGTTCTCAACGCTGCACCTACTCAATGGACACACGGTCCTATTAGATCAGTAAAGGGCCAGAGAGAAAGCTGCATGCTGTCCTGGCCCACGCTGCCCAATTAACTGAGGTTTCTGACCTTTAAATTGAAGTAAGAGGAACTTTATTTCAAGAAAGAAAGCTTGCAGTCGTGGGGATGCCCCTGCATGACAGGATACCCTCTCAAAGAACAGGAAATGTATTTTGTTTGTGCAAATACTATTTTCCAAGTTGTATAAAGTATGAAGCTTAGGAACAACTTTTACACCGTGGTTAGTAAGTTTTTACTCACTACACTACATAAATGTTGTTAACTGGCACCTATGATTCCACGAAGAACCTTTACTCTCTCTTTATTCCTCATACGACCTTCTAAGTCTTATTTGCTTCAAGGTGGGTGGTGGGTTTCATACTAAAATAATTGTTAAAGGGTTAGTTCACCCAAAAATGAAAATTCTGTCATTGATTAATCACTATCATTTCGTTCCAAAACTGTAAGACCTTCGTTCATCTTCAGAAAACAAATTAAGATATTTTTGATGAAATCCGAGAGCTTTCTGATCCCTCATAGACAGCAACACAATTACCACTTTAAAGGTCCAGAAAGGTACTAAAGACATCAATAAAACAGTTCATGTGACTACAGTGGTTCAACCTTAATTTTATGAAGCGAAAAGAATACTTTTTGTGCACAAAAAATACCCCCAAAATAATGACTTTATTCAACAATTTCTTCTCTTCCGTGTCAGTCTCCGATGCTGTTCGCGTGAGCAGCGCAATGCATGTGTGTGATGCTGACGCAGGATGCAATTCTGATTTTTGTTTTTGTGCACAAAAAGTATTCTCGTCGCTTCATAAGATTAAGGTTGAACCACTGTAGTCATGTTGACGGTTCTAATAATGTATTTAGTACCTTTCTGGACCTTGAAAGTGTTGGTTAAATTGCTGTCTATGGACAAATCATATACCTCTCGGATTTCATCAAAAATATCTTAATTTGTGTTCTGAAGATGAACGAAGGTCTTTCAGGTTTGCAACGACATGAGGGTGAGTAATTAGTGACAGAATTCTCATTTTTGGTGAACTAACCCTTTAAGAGTGTTTGTACGAAAGAAAGTGATAAAGGTTTGGAACAACATAAGGGTTAGTAAATGATGACAATTTTCATTTTGTGATAGAAGAACTAGTCCACTTTTAAATACACTTTTCCTGATAAATTTACTCACCCCCATGTCATCCAAGATGTTCATGTCTTTCTTTCGTCAGTCGAAAAGAAATGAAGGTTTTTGAGGAAAACATTCCAGGATTATTCTCCTTATAGTGGATTTCAACGGCTACCAACAGGTTGAAGGTCAAAATTACAGTTTCAGTGCAGCTTCAAGGGCTTTAAACGATACCCGACGAGTAATAAGGGTCTTATCTAGCGAAACGATCGGTCATTTTCAAAAAAAATACAACCGTTTATGCTTTATAAACAAAATATCGCCTTGAACGTACTTTCCGCTTCCGCATTCTTCATAACGCTTACGCTGAATGTTCTACGCATTCCCTATTCTACTTACGGAACGAACGCAGCGGCAGTTTCGTTTTTTTCCGTAAGTAGAACAGGGAAGGTGTAGGACATTCAGCGTAAGCGTTATGAAGAATGCGGAAGCGGAAAGTACGTTCAAGGCGATATTTTGTTTATAAAGTGACCGATCATTTCGCTAGATAAGACCCTTATTACTCATCTGGTATCATTTAAAGCTCTTGAAGCTGCACTGAAACTGTAATTTTGACCTTCAACCTGTTGGTAGCCGTTGAAATCCACTATAAGGAGAATAATCCTGGAATGTTTTCCTCAAAAACCTTCATTTCTTTTCGACTGACGAAAGAAAGACATGAACATCTTGGATGACATGGGGGTGAGTAAATTTATCAGGAAAAGTGTATTTAAAAGTGGACTAATCCTTTAAGAAGAACTTTTAGTTTCATATTAGGTGCTGGCATTTTGATGCACATCTTTGACAGAGTTCAAATGCAGCACTGAGGTAAAAATGCGACTGGCACATGGCTGGTTTGCCTGGGAAAGACGTTTAATGGTGCCAAAAAGTATTTGGATATTTAGGATGCTTAAGTTGCTCTTCAAAACCAAGTTGTATCAGATACAAAATTATTAAAACTAAGTGAATTATGCAAAAAAATAATGATACAAAAAAGAAATTCTTAGAATTATCTTTTCTCAGCCATTTGCAATTTCTTATTAACTGGTGTTAAGGTGATTTTTAGTGGATGTATGTGGTTCACACAGGTGTAGTCCTTCACATCAACAGATTCCAACAGATCCAAATGTTTACAGTGCCCTTACAGAGACTTTAGTCAGCAGATATTTAATAGAGTTTGGTGGGAGATGACGAGTGTACTCAATAACACAATGAGTGCCACTGTTGCCAAGAATGATCACGTCACAGGAAGGGGCGTCTGCATCATCTGGCAGATTCACACTAATAGAGAAGAGAAATACTTTAACCCTGTAAAGCCTGACATATGAAATAATAGCAATAAAAATCTAATTTTTTGAATTGGAACAGCTTTTAGACAAAATATGGAGCTCATACACAATGAGAAAAAAAAACTCAATTTTATTCAGAGGCCCAAACTGAGCAATATGCAGTTTGGTGCAGATGCTGATATTTATATGGCCAAAAAGTAAAATGAAATTCTGATAGCTTGTACTATAAATCAATGACATCTTTGTAACAGTATAGCAGACTACTTATATAAAATATAAATATCAGTTGTCACTTTATGCCTCCCAATAATGTGTCTTAGTAAGATTATATTTAAATGCTTAGTTTTAAGATCAAAGCTCTGTAGTTTTTATTGTAAGTGCAAAACATATAATTCAGATGTACAAATGAACCTTTCTCAAAAGCCTGATGTATCATATTTGATACTGACATTTTAACATGTTTTTTTTTTTTTTTTTTAAATGATGTATGGATAATCAAGTAAACATAAGTTGCTTGAGTCCAGTAAGTGTTCATCCTGAAATATTAATAACAATATAAAAGTTATTCTTACGTTTCCTTAATAAAAATCAGTAAAAATTCAAAAACACATATATGCCACAATCAGAAGGTGGACATTTATAAAATTAAACTACAAATTTACTTGCTAAAAAGTATAAATAATCAATCAGATGACAGAAGGCATGTAGTAGAACTTTTCCACAAAGTTTTGATCATGTTTATAGTTTAGAGGATTTAGATATTTGTGTATCAAATATGATACAGCAGGCTTTATATTGTTAAATGGTTTTCAGATCATCATGCACTTTTATGAGAGTTATAACATGGGGAAAAGTACAAAAGCTAATCCCCTTTAAGGACTTTTGACTTGCTTTCTTCTGTGGAACATTAAAAAAGAACCTATTTTGAGAAATGTCTTTTTTTCCCATTGAAGCCAATGGGCTCCAAAGTCGTTTGGTTCCCAATTTTCTTCAAAATCTCTCCTTTTGTGTTCAGCAGAAGAAAGAAACTCATACAGGTTTGGAACAACATGAGGGCGAATCTTCCTTTTTGGGTAAACTATCCCTTTAAGGCCCCATGATTTCATTTTTGAAACTAACCTTGGGTTTAAAAATAAGTTAGAGTCTCCCTGATTCACCACTCTGACCAGGTGAGTTCGTCAGGTCTTCAGGAGCTTCATCACTGCTGTCTTCTCCATCTTCAGCTGCAACAAAAGTATGTTTCATCACTAAATACACTGCAATGCAACTTTAACTTACCAACGCAAATAACTGGACATCAATGTACATATGACAAAGATGATAGCTTTGAAGCCTTTACCTGTTTGGAAGTCGATGCCTCTCAGCATGTCGGCCGCATTCTCTGTGTTGATGATGAAGTGGTCCATGCTCTCAAAGCCTGCCTCCGTCCGCTCAATGTTGGAGGCCTTGGCAGTGTCTGTGATCCTGTCAAGGACAGAGCGGTGAAGTCGCTCGGACAAATATAAAAGTGACGGATATCGTTAGGTCCCAGTTCCTCCATCTCCCCGCGGCTGCTCGTGACGCAGGTGCACGAGGCACCACTCGCCGTCTCCGCAGGTGGAGGGTAGCGTGAAACATAAGACACAGCTAGACAGTGTTGTAAGCGTAAGCATTTTTCTAAACAGTTAGAGGTTTTGGGGGAAAATGTGATGAATGCTGATTCATACATTATTGCTCAAGCTGCATAAAGTTTCACTTTACAAGCAAGAGCACAGAAAAGTTTCTTATTGGAGGCGACTTGTTTGTCTAGCTAGCAGCAACAATAGAAGACTTGCATTTACTGAAGGAAATACCTGTGAAAGCCTCAAAGTTGAACGTTCATGTCTTTCAACTTTCAAATCATATTTTCCCAAATATGCTCAATAACCATAAACACACTGACATCTTCAGGAACACCATAATATTCAGATTTGTGCTCAGCAAATATGGCTTTTTAAATAGTCGATTCTTCAACTATATTACTGCCAATTCTAAATATGTGGTCATATTTATTAATATAATTTGAACAGATAACTGCGCTTCAACAAATGGCACATTACAATAAAAAAAAAGTTAATAAATCAAGAAAAATTTAGTTTTCAATCTGTTTTTTGAAAGGGTTGAATGTTTAGCCAAAATGTCTATATAGACTTACAAATATCGCAACATATTGCATTATTTTCTGTTGATATTTTTCTACTTTTTGTAACGAAAAAAATCGGCATTGATTTTTCCCATAAGAGTTGAAATATTGTGCTTGTCAAGGAAATTATAAAAGTAATCCTCAACTAAACAATAAAATACTGATAAAGATGTTAAGAGAAAAATAGTTCTGTTCTAGTCTGAAACGGGTCAGATATGGCAAAAAAAAGGGATTTTACATTTTAATCTTACATTTCTTATAACATACACTACAGTTCAAAAGTTTGGCGTCAGTAAGATTTTTTGGTTACACTTTATTTTAATGTTCTACTTTAGACATGCTATTAACTATAAGTAACTTTGCAACTGCATGTCAACTACCAGTCAGTAGAGTATTAGTAGACTGCTAAGTCTGGGTTAGATGTTAGGGTTCAGGTGAGTAGAATAAGTTAGTAGAATGTCTGTTGGGGGAGTATCAAAATAAATGTTAGCAGATAAGAAATGTACATTATACTTTCATTCACCAAGGATGCATTCACTTGCTTCAAGGCATAGTTCAAATCCAAAAATGATACCATGATTCCACTCACCCTCAAGCCATCCTAGGTGAATATGACAAAAAAAAGCACCCATCCATAAAAAAATGAATCCATACGACTCCAGGGGGTTTGTGTAACGAGCTTCCGGCGCGTTATAGCGTAATACATTATGGCGTAGCGTTGAACGTCACGTCATTGTGTACTACGTTGCGGAAGTTAACGCTTTTTGGACGTACGTCGAATGCGTATGGCTGTCGTGCCGGAAGCTCATTATTTTACTTTATAAAGTTTTAAATAAGGATATTTGTCTTACACAAACGCATCGACTCGCTTCAGAAGGCCTTTATTAACCCCCTGGAGTCGTATGGATTCATTTTTTTATGGATGGGTGCATTTTTTTTTGTCTTCAAAATTTGGGCAGCCATTCACAACCATTAAACCTATTTTTAAATATGTCTCCGATTGTGTTCGTCTGAAAGAAGATAGTCATATACACCTAGGATGGCTTGAAGGTGAGTAAACCATGGGATAATTTTGATTTTTGGGTGAACTATACCTTTAAAATTGACATTAAAGACATTTATGTTACAAAAACAAAAGGCAGCACAACTGTTTCAACTATGATAATAATAAAAAATTTTACCTTTGTAACCGAGACGTTTTGTGAGAAGCAAATCAGCATATTAGAATGATTTCTGAAGGATCATGTGACATTGAAGACTAGAGTAATGATGCTGAAAATTCAGCTTTGCCATCACAGGACTAAATTACATTTGAAAACACATTAAAATAGAAAACAGCTCCTTTAAATTGTAATATTATTTCACAATATTACAATCTTACTGTATTGATTAAATAAATGCAGCCTTGGTGAGCAGAAGAGACTTCTTTTAAAGACATTAAAACAAATTTACAAACAAGTAAAACGTTTCTTAAAGCCAAAATAAATTGCATACCTAAGGGTGAGAATGAAGTTCGAAAGAGCTCTACACATTAAGCGTTTGGAGCTGAATTACATGCAGAAGTCAGCAGAAGATAAATAAATATGCATGTATGAGGGATTACAATAAATCCAGAATCTTTTCCACAATATTGAGGCAGATGAAAGTTATGATCCAATGCATAATACAGTGGGTTGTTAGGGGTGGGAGGCTGGTTGAGTCATTGCCTGTGAGGTTGTTAATCATGATTGTTAGTCTTTAGGAGGCATCAGTTATTGATGAAGGCCACATGCTGAATATGGTTTAGTTTAAAAGGACAGTTCACCGTAAAATGAAAATTCGCTCATACATGATATCAGTAATAAAAGAATTTTCATTTTTGGGTGAACTGTCCCTTTAAGACACTACAAAAAACATCACTCACAGCTGACTTACTTCTTGAACACTTCCTTTGCACTCTGTGAACACAGAAAAGAAGAACACTCGTTTTAGGACTAGAGGATACTGCAGCAGATTAAAACATAAAACCCCCAGTCCTCTTCATTATAGTTTCACTGCGCACACGAAAAATGGCACATACTAAATCACAGCCTCCTTTGACACTGTTTGCACTGAGAAGTGCTAGTTATAAAAGAGCAGTTCTGCACCTGAGGCTTCCACTTTTTATAGTGAATGCTGTTTCAAAAAACAATTACACCTCTCCATCACCTATGTTTAAAGTCTCTTTCTGCTAAGTGCAGCTCTCAGCCATGGTGAAGTATTGACAGTTTGAGCCACTAGTCAAAAGACAGGGGTCTGGGTTCTTCCGTCCCCAGCTGTGGGAGGTTTTGCTAATCAATGTCAGCCCCCCTCCATGGGCCTTGTCATTAAGGGATGCTTGAAATGTAGCAACAGGCACAGTGTCAATCAGCAAACAGCATACGCAAGGGCTGGATCATTTGCATCAAGCATTTTTCAGGGGGCTCTGAAAGCAACAAGCTCTGCCGCCAGCATCCCCGGTGAGGTGTTGCAGCATTAGCTCCACACAGCTCAATAAGTCCACGTCACATATTCACAAGCACCTGTACCGCCACTGAGCACTGACGCCAGAGGTTTGCGTGAGTTAGATGTAGAAGATCATTTAAGGTAATGTTGTCTGTAGCTTTGCAAACTACTTTGAGGCTAATGATGAGACTTTTAAGGCAGGACACTACAGGAAAAATAATTCATGCACTGGTCAATTTTAAGATTTTCAGCTATCTGGCTTTCCATAACATTGTTTTAGACTAGTGGAATGAAAACATTCAAAATGTAGGTGTTTTTTTTTTATTTTTATTTTTACAATTTATCTGTTTGTATCTGAAGATTTTTTAAGTACAATACACATTTTTAAAGGCCGTTTTTCACTTCAGCAGCACTTACATACACCAAAGTTTTCAGTTTTATTCTTATCTCTGTTCTGAAGGCTTTTACACAGGGGTTTGTTCATATATCATACAACTGACTTTATACACTATTTTATTCCTAAAAACATTTTTTTATTTTTTCTGGCTGTTGACAGTATTTTATGATTTATGAAGTGATAAAAAGAGATATCCAAAATCCCCTCGGTAAAAACCTTTAACTCTTAATATGTTGACAAAATAGGATTTGAACCTGGCTTTATCCAATGTTCATAGATAGAGAGACAGAGAGACAGACAGACAGACAGATAGATAGATAGATAGATAGACAGACAGAGAGACAGACAGACAGAAAGATAGATAGATAGATAGACAGACAGACAGATAGACAGACAGACAGAAGACAGACAGACAGACAGATAGACAGAGGACAGATAGACAGACGGACAGATATAGATAGACAGACAGACAGACAGAAGACAGATAAACAGACAGAGACATACAGATAGATAGACAGACAGACACATACAGATAGATAGATAGATAGATAGATAGATAGACAGACAGACAGACAGAAGACAGATAGACAGACAGAGACATACAGATAGATAGACAGACAGACAGAAGACAGATAGACAGAAGACAGATAGACAGATATAGATAGATAGACAGAAGACAGATAGACAGACAGAGACATACAGGTAGATAGATAGATAGATAGACAGACAGACAGAAGACAGATAGACAGAGACAGACAGATAGAAAGATAGACAGACAGACATACAGATAGAAAGATAGATAGTTTAAATGCATCTTTTCTGAATAAGAGTATTATTTCTTTTAAAAAAGAATCTTACTGATGCCATAATTATCGTTTTGACTACTGTATATTTGATATATATCTTGATATTTAGTATGTATTTGCTCTGAAATGGCTTAAAATGGTGAATCAGAGAATACATAATTTTAACTAAACAGCCACTACAGCCAAGAAGATTAAACAACAATGTTTAATGCAAGAAGTAAATCATTGTGAATATATCGTGAATATTTAATAAATATCGGCCAGCCCTATCACACAATATGTTATAATACTTGTTGTGGCTTACTGTAACATTTAAGGTGAGGTCAATTGAGTACCTGTAGAAACACAGCCATCTGAGGTTCCTCCATGGACTGGATGGCTGTTTCCACCAGTTTGATGGACATCTCTAAGTGGTCTCCGTGGCGACGCATAAGGGAGCGGACGTGGCCCAGTTTTCGGTCCTGCTCACGGCCGACAGTCTCTATAAGTTCCCTTTTACGCTCTTCTATGATGGCAAAAAGTTCATCAAACTTATCAGAGATGTTCTGCATCTGTCGCCGACCATTTTCCTACAAAAGATTACCAGCGACTGTGTTTTAGTTTGAAGTAAAACTTATACATCAATGGTTTCTAAAAAAATATATATATATACAGTGGCATGAAAAAGTATGTGAACCTCTTGCAGAATCTGTGAAAATGAGAATTATTTTAATAAAATAAGAGGGATAATAAAAAATGCATGTTATTTTTTGTTTAGTACTGTCCTGAGTAAGATATTTTACATAAAAGATGTTTGCATTTAGTTCACAAGACAAAACAATAGCTGAATTTATTCAAATAACCCCATTCAAAAGTATGTGAACCATTGATTCTTAATACTGTGTGGTTACCTGATGATCTACGACTGTTTTTGTGTTTTGTGATGGTTGTTCATGAGTCTCTTGTTTGTTCTGAGCAGTTAAACTGAACTCTGATCTTCAGAAAAAATCTCCAGGTCTTGCAGATTCTTCAGTTTTCAAGCATTTTTGCATATTTGAACCCTTTCCAGCAGTGACTGTAGGATTTTGAGATCTGTGTTTTCACACTGAGGACAACTGAGAGACTCAAACACAACTATTAAAAAAGGTTCAAACATTCACTGATGCTCCAGAAGGAAACACGATGCATTAAGAGTCGGGGGGTGAAAACTTTTGAACAGGATGAAGATGTCACAATTTTTCTTATTTTGTTTAAATATCATTGTTTTTCATTTAGTACTTCCCTTCAGAACCAACAGAAGATACTTGCATGTTTCCCGGCAGAAAAATTAAGTACAATTTACCTTGATATTTGAATTCAAAGGTTTTCACCCCTCGGCTCTTAATGCATCGTGTTTCCTTCTGGAGCATCAGTGAATGTTTGAACCTTTTTTAATAGTTGAGTTTGAGTCCCTCAATTGTCCTCAGTGTGAAAAGATGAATCTCAAAATCATACAGCCACTGCTGGAAAGGGTTCAAATATGCAAAAATACTTGAAAACTGATGAATCTGCAGGAGCTGGAGGACTTTTCTGAAGAACAGAGCTCAGTTTACCTGCTCAGAACAAACAAGAGACTCATGAACAACCATCACAAAACATAAAAACAGTCATAGATCATCAGGTAACCACACACAGTATTGAGAATCAATGGTTCACATACTTATGAATGGGGTTATTTTAATAAATTCAGCTATTGTTTTGTCTTGTGAACTAAATGCAAACATCTTTTATGTAAAATATCTTACTCAGGACAGTACTAAACAAAAAATAACATGCATTTTTTATTATCCCTCTTATAATTCTCATTTTCACAGATTCTGCAAGGGGTTCACATACTTTTCCATGCCACTGTATATTTTAAATATTCAAAAATCGTCACTGGCTAGAGATGGACAATATAGCAAAAATGGCTTAAAATGGTGAATCAGAGCATCCATCATTTTAACTAAACAGCCACTGCAGCCAAGAAGATTCAAAATGTTTAATGCAAGAAGTAAATCATCATGAATATATCTTGAATATTCAATATATCACCCAGCCCTTTCACACAATATCATAATTGTTGTGATTTACAATAACATTTCTTTCTCACCTTAACAGTCCTACAAATATCCTCCATCTGTGAGATCAGGGCCTGTATTCTGTCATTTCCTGCCACCAAGACGGCTATGGCATCACTTAGCTCTGTCTGAGACAAAACAGCAGAATATAACCAATTGTGACAGGTCTTCATAAAAAAAGAGGGGGAAAAAAACACATGACCAATTCACTCAACGTGTCATGTTTCACAAGAAAGCCATGTCAGACTTGGCTATGCAACTGGTGATAACCACACTTACAGACAAGAGAACAGCATGTGAACTAAAGGCCGAGATTGTAAGAATGTTACCCGTCATGACTGATCAAACTTTGCTGATTTGCATTTGAAATGAGTGATTCACTGTTTATAGTGGGCCATGACTAAAGGAGAAAATGTCATCATAGCCACCTGGCAAAAATGATGGCTTTTTGGGAGCCGATTTGGAGATCGACCACCCTATATGATCCTGCAGCGTTACGTCATTCTGTTCCAGTACCTCAAAACCAAGAGCCAGAGAAGCATATATACTGTAAGACGAAACTATCTCCTACACTGAGAACTGACCTTCAGCTTAGGAACACTGCAGATAACAGATCGACATATGGTGTCCACCATGCACAGGCTTTTCTATTGGGAAAGGCTGGTACGTTTAGTCATTGTTCATCTGGTAGCTGCTGAAGGGAGTGAGAGAGCTGAGAACAAGCACTTACAGAGGACAAAACTGAGAGACAAATAAAGTAAAGACCATAAGAAGCTGCTATGACTCAAACACAACAGGGAGGAGTGACTCATTTCTCAGGGCCAGTTGCACCCTGTGATGAAGACCTTCATTACTAGCAATTCCATAAGAGGTGCAGTAGGTCAAGACCTCAATATCATGTAGGTCAAGAATGCATCGGAAAGTGAAAAAACTGCTGTGATGCTGCACGTTTTTTGTGTGACATGAAACACAATTGTCCTGTTTGTTTGTTTTTTAGAACAACTTTACTCTTGTAAGACTCTTGGTCCTATTTAGGGCGTATTGTCTGTTCTGTGATGTGCAATTATTGGTGCTTGCTATAGACCACTGCAATTGCTCATACTTAGTCAAGACAAGTCACCTTTTTTTATACAGACCCATGTAGCCTCGCCCCTTTTCAGCGCTGTGCGCTCGTTGTCTTCTGTCTTCCGGTTTGTATTTCCACATGGATTTATGAATGAACTGCTCATTTTAAAATCTTCCCGGTCTACTGACATTTGTTTTGACATCAGCTTCAAACATTACAATGCACATGATAACTTTCCTTACCTCTACAATAAGTAAATCCACTTCACCAGCTTATTACTCTACAACATCGATGCCATAGAAATATACAGAGCTACCGCAAAAAAAAAAAAAAAGGATTATTATTCAGCTCATGTCAGTTCATTGTTGATTTAGTTCAGTTTAATAACTGTTCAATTCAGATATAAGCAGCTCTGATACAATTCAGTTCAATAATAGTGTCAATGTTGCAAACATTACTCAATTATGAAACAAACTCAGTTCAGCTATAGAAGAAAAGCAGCTCTACAGAAGACAATAGTGTGAAAATCTAGCTCAATTCAAGTTTTTTTCTCATCTGTCAGTGCAGTCAAATCGACAATATTACTGAATATTAAATGACTTGCCTATTTGGGGTTTGAAAGACAAAGGCGACAGTGGCAAGGAACCCAAACTCCATTGAGTGATGTAAACAGAGAAAAAAATCTATGGGAGAAACCCAGGGGGTCAAATGAAGAGTGAGCAAACACTTAACCCTGAGTTTTGTGTAACAGACATGAATGACACTTCAAATCATGTGGTTTGTTGACGAGAAATGCGTTATTCTTTATTCAGTGACTGGATTTCCTGGTGGACAATAAAACAGGAAAAAAAAAGTCACTAGACACTGTATAACTTTTGGCCCTCTAGCAGGAAAAAAAACCTGCATGTATTTTGCGGAAGAACATTGTTTTGGTTGTGCTTTGGCTCTGCGTGACTGTGGCTGAATATGGTCATCCTACTGCTCATAAAACATTCATTGCTTAAGAGATATATCCAGTTTAAATGGAAAGGATCTCAAGCTGACTAGCTGAAGATATTACTGTAGCTATACCCATTAATAGACACGGTACTTGAAAATAAATTCCAGCACAGCTCTACAACAACCATAATGAAATGAATAGATAATGCTGTACAGTGAACTCTGTTAGACAGCTGCATATGGCAATTTATCTGTTCAATAAAATATCTTCCTCACCTGCTGAGTAATAAAAATACGGAAGAGGATTAGGGCCAAGCAATAATAAAAAAATAAAACCATCTCGAGATTAAAGTCGAAATAAAATGTTGAGAATAAACTCGTTAAATTACGAGAAAAAAATTGTTAAATTTAGAGAAAAAAGTCTAGATAAAATGTTGAGAATAAACTCGCTAAATTTCGAGAAAAAAACTCGCTAAATTTCGAGAAAAAAGTCTAGATAAAATGTTGAGAATAAACTCGCTAAATTTCGAGAAAAAAATCGAGATAAAATGTTGAGAATACAGTCATTAAATTACAAGAAAAAGTAGTTAAATTACGAGAAAAATTACGTTAAATTTTGAGAAAAAAGTTGAGATAAAATGTTGAGAATAAACACGCTAAATTTCGAGAAAAAAACTCGTTAAATTTTGAGAAAAAAGTCGAGATAAAATGTTGAGAATAAACTCGTTAAATTACGAGAAAAAAAATCGTTAAATTTTGAGAAAAAAGTTTAGATAAAATGTTGAGAATAAACTCGCTAAATTTCGAGAAAAAAACTCGCTAAATTTCGAGAAAAAAGTTGAGATAAAATGTTGAGAATAAACTTGCTAAATTTCGAGAAAAAAAC
Organism: Anabarilius grahami; assembly: GCA_003731715.1. Taxonomy (NCBI): domain Eukaryota; kingdom Metazoa; phylum Chordata; class Actinopteri; order Cypriniformes; family Xenocyprididae; genus Anabarilius; species Anabarilius grahami. The sequence goes on along the minus strand of RJVU01008096.1, from coordinate 57,300 downwards.
TCGCTAAATTTCGAGAAAAAAGTCGAGATAAAATGTTGAGAATACAGTCATTTAATTACGAGAAAAAAACTCGTTAAATTTCGAGAAAAAAGTCGAGATAAAATGTTGAGAATAAACTCATTAAATTATGACAAAAAAGTCGTTAAATTACAAGAACAAATTCGTTAAATTATGAGAAAAATGTCATAATTCAACTAATTTGTTCTCATAATTTAACGACTTTTTTATCGAAATTTAACGACTTTTTTCTCGAAATTTAACAACTTTAATTTCGAGATAGTTTTATTTTTCTATTATTGCTTGGCCCTAATCCTCTTCCATATAAAAATGCCATTTCCATGTCACTTTTACGTTTCATCCTCAGTTCTCAGAAAAGCCAATGTTGATTCTCGTTTTATTACAAGCTCTATTGTGCTCTCTTTTTGCCAGCACACTCTCTGTTAGGCATTTGTTTAAAATGGGGGATTCCCTGGAGGTTTCAAGGTTTAGAGTTCTCTGTTTACATGCACCCAAATAATTCATTTGTAATCGGATTTGCGGCTCAATCGGATTGAAAAACGTTCATGTAAATACCTTAATCGATCCGATTGAGCTCGATCCCAATGAAATTTCGATCGGATTGGAAAGGGTGGTTTATTCCTTTTCTAATCTGATCCAACAGCAAAAAATTACCATGTAAACGCATGAATCCGACTAATTTCTCAATCGTATTCAGAAGTCTCTGGGGCACATGCCCAGTGCAATGTTGACACATATTACGCAGTGCGCAAGTTCACGTTCACGTCTTTAGTTGTAAAACCGTTGCTGATTTATGAATGTGTATGAAATATTTTAATCCTGCTAAAAAAAAACGATGAGCTCTGTTGGTGTCACGTCCATAGTTGTCTCTACAAATGTGATTTATTTGACGTCACACGCAGAGCGCGTGCACAAATGTTTTAATCGGAAGGTAAAAAAACACAATTTTTTGCTTTGCGGTGCCAAACTTGCACAGTGTGAAACGATGCGGTGTTAGAATGTTACAACTAGACGATTAGCAACCGACATCCAATCATGTACCTTATGTTTACGCGCTTTGGGCAGTCGGAAACACCGCGCGATGTATAAAACTGTCGTTTCTAGGAAAAATGTCAAACGGGGATAGAAAACGCGACAAATGGAGTGAAAAAGAGACCTTTGTATTTAGAAAATTTCACTCAGAAAAAACTTGATATTACAGGCAGCAATGTGTAACATAAAGACGCGCAATGCTAGGTCACCGCAAATATGCAGATAAGGACACATTGGCTTTAGGAATGTGCAGTGTGAAACGGCAGCTTATGAATACCCAGGATTAACTGTAAACCCCGGGTATAGTATGAGCAGTGAAACGTGAATAAAGATAACCCAGGATTCCGTTTGCCAGGGGTTTAGAATGACCAATTTCAAGTGTGAAAAGCCCTAGAGTAGGCCTACCTTAGAGATCCGAATCATATCTAGGGACCAGAATATCATAGAGACTTGAAGGGTTGGCTCTTTTAAATGTGACTTCATGATTTATCTCTTCAGAAAACATAAAAAGCTTGTTTGTTAGACAAATTAGAGGCAGCAAAAACTGAAAAAGTAGGGTGGTTGAGGCAGGAGTCAGGGATGCTGGTGGTCTGTGTACTGTATGCGTGTTCACATGTGGGTGGGTGTTGATGCGAGAGAAGTTTGGTGAGATCGAGCCCCTTACAATGTGTGAAACCTGCTGGTTAATGTGTTATACACACATCTGTCTAGTTCACAGTGCGGCTCCACAGCCATTAAACAGCCTGGTTTTTTCTGAGGTCATTCACACCACAACAAACCAAGCAAAACAAGCTTAAAAAACTGATTGTCTGGTTGCTGAAGTCAATTATACTGTATGCAAATCCTCTACCTTTTGTCTCTTATAGATGACCGTCAACGGGGCCACATCACAGTCCTTGTGAGCCCCGAACACCTTGCACATGGAGCATGTCGGTGTCTCACAGGTAAGGCAGTAGATGTTGATCTTCTCCTCCTCATGCTGGTCACACATCAGCTGCTGTTGCTCTGTTTTGGGCAGGAGTGGCCTGTAGAGTCAAAACAAAGAGATTTATGGTATGGTGTAAAGGTTACAGATTTGCAAAACTGAGCCATCACCACTGTGCCCTTTAGCAAGGCGCTGACCCCCGGTTGCTCAAGAGGGAAAAGCAGTTATGGTAATAAATATATAATATAAATGAAAATATATTGATATAATATTCCATTTTAATTTAATAATTTATATTTAATGACACTGCTAATATGCTATTGGGGCATGTTGTCACAAAATGAGAATATTGTCACATAATGAGAATAACTCATTTTTCAGTATTTAATATTTCTTTTTTCTGGGCTATAACAGTGGCAAACAATATTTTTAAGGCATGTGTCTATATAGAAACTGACTTTCAAATACAGTATAAACAAAAAATTATATTTTTTCTTAACCAATACAGTATAATTACAGTTTTGAATAGTTAAATACATAAAACAATTATCAATCAAAATTGATTTTAATTTTGCCATAAAGCACCATTAAATGTCCAGCACATTATTTTAACATAACTTTATAAAAATAAGTATGGGGAGAAATTCTAGAATTCTAAAACTACAGTTATATTATTAAGAATTCGAATTCAAATTTGAATTCTTCCTGTTTGCTACCTCTATTCAAATTCAAATTTTAAAAGACATCCTCAATTCAATTCAGAATAGCGAATGAGACTGGTTCTTATATCCCTCTAAAAGTGCATATGATAAACTACATACAACAACAAGCATTCTTTCTTTTTGAAAAAGGAGGTACAATATCGCTTCCCCTGAGGTGAATCACTATAATGGGAGCTGATGCGAAAATTTGATGTTAAAGGCATTTACAGCAGGTGCTGCGTTTAAAAGTGATTGATGCAACTAATATGATATTCTGTCCTAAAATGGGCACATTACTCATATAGACCTTTTCAACAAGCATCTGTCCTAATCTGTCTTGTCAAGTGGAAAGAGATGGTTGTATGTGCAGTGTGTTGGCAGCAGGCTTGTTCAAAACAGACTAAGTTTATGAAAGACTGCCATCCAGTGGATGTCTGCTGATAGGGCAGTCATATGAAACAATATTATGGTCAATGGAGATATTGATTACAAATATAGGTTATAAATCTATTTATACCTACTCGTTTTGCTTTTACATTTGTCTTCTTGTAACTAGTGATCTCAAAGCATAAATTCTCAAAATACAGGATATATATATATATATAAATAGTTGCAAGAAAAAGTATGTGAACCACTTGCAGAATCTGTGAAAATGTGAATAATTTTTACAAAATTAGAGAGATCATACAAAATGCATTATTTTTTGTTTAGTACTGTCCTGAGTAAGATATTTTACATAAAAGATGTTTATATATAGTTTTCACCCCCCGCGTCTTAATGTATCGTGTTTCCGTCTGGAGCATCAGTGAATGTTTGAACCTTTTTTAATAGTTGTGTTTGAGTCCCTCAGTTGTCCTCAGTGTGAAAAGATGGATCTTAAAATCATACAGTCACTGCTGGAAAGGGTTCAAATATGCAAAAAATGCTTGAAAACTGAAGAATCTGCAGGACCTGGAGGATTTTTCTGAAGAGCAGAGCTCAGTTTACCTGCTCAGAACAAACAAGGGACTCATGAACAACCATCACAAAACAAAAAAACAGTCATAGATCATCAAGGAAACCACACACAGTATTAAGAATCAAGGGTTCACATACTTTTGTGAACCATACTTTTGATAAATTCACATACTTTTGATTTCAATAAATTCAGCTATTTATTTTTATTGTGGACTGTAAACATCTTTTGTGTAAAATATCTTACTCAGGACAGTACTAAATAAAAAATGACATGCGTTCTGTGTGATCTCTCTTATTTTGTTAAAATTATTCACATTTTCACAGTTTCTGCAAGTGGTTCACATACTTTTTCTTGCAACTGTATATATATGTATATATATATATATATATATACACATACATACACAAAATTTATCTTTTGTGTTTTTGAAACAACCTCTACATTCAGGTCACCTTCTTTCCATCAAAGACACATTATTAACCATGTTACATTACACATTCATGATAAGCACCTCAGCGTTTGTTACAAAATGCCTCAAAGTCTATCCGTCTTATTATACCCAATTACGCATATTTTTCACAGAAGGTCTCATGACACATTGTTTATTGCCACAGGGATAAAGCGTCCTAGTTATATTTAGTGTTTTGGCAAAGGATTGCAGCAGTCACAAGAGCCTCAGGTCCCATGTCTCTGTTGTGTTTACGTGACGTGGCAGAAAATCTCCCACATGCGAGTAAATCACATATTTGTGTCACTACACAGGGTTTAAGCCTCATTGATGAAACAGAACAAGTGTCGAGTAGTGGCGTGTCACTGCACTTTTGAAACACCATTAAAATCTGTTGGCATACAGTGTATTTTTGCTAAACAGCTTGGGGGGGGTTGCTGGATCTCTATACAGAAAAGACTGCTTTGAAGTATGTACAACAAATAGCTTCATTCATATCAGTGCACCCACAGCAGATATGCTTGTTCTTGGTTTGTGGAACAGGTCCAGAAAAAGCCAGTGCTTTGGAGATGATTCCAAGTCAAAACTGACCTGTTAGTCTCTGATTTGTAGATATCAATGATATTCTCCACTAGCAGGTTCCTCTGAAGGCCGTATACACCATGCCGGTCCAATATCACTTCATGGCGACAAGATGGGCAGCGGAAACGTCCCCCTGTAGACACAGTGGTAGAGCCCCGGTTTTGCCAAAAAGAGTTAGAGGCCTAAACCAGCAAAAGAATATTAGTTTAAAACATTAGATAATTTGCCATTGCACACACATCAATGTCATTTCTCTATGCTAAGCATTTCACATGAATTATTCCTTTAAAGGGATATTTTGTCATCATTTACTCACCCTCATGTTGTTCCAAAGCTGTATACATTTCTTTGTTCTGCTGTACACAAAGGAAGATATTTGGAAGAATGTTTGTAACCAAGCAGATCTCGCCCCCCATTGACAACCATAATAGGAAAAGAAATACTATGGAAGTCAATGGGGGCCAAGATCTGCTTGGTTACAAACATTCTTCCAAATATCTTCTTTTGTGTACAGCAGAAAAAAGAAATTAAAGGGTTAGTTCACCCAAAAATGAAAATTATGTCATTAATGACTCACCCTCATGTCGTTCCACACCCGTAAGACCTCCGTTCATCTTCGGAACAGAGTTTAAGATATTTTAGATTTAGTCCGAGAGCTTTCTGTCCCTCCTTTGAAAGTGTATGTACGGTGCACTGTCCATGTCCAGAAAGATAATAAAAACATCATCAAAGTAGTCCATGTGACATCAGTGGGTTCGTTAGAATTGTTTGAAGCATCGAAAATACATTTTGGTCCAAAAATAACAAAAACTACGACTTTATTCAGCATTGTATTCTCTTCCGGAATCCTTTCCATTGAATTGATTCCATTGAATCCTTTCATCTGTCGGCGTTGGTAATGCACTTTTATGTCGCTGTGGTTGTTTTTGGCGATTAGGACATCCGCGGCATTTTGAAGCATCGAAAAATACATTTTGGTCCAAAAATAACAAAAACTACGACTTTATTCAGCATTGTCTTCTCTTCCGGGTCTGTTGTCAATCCGCGTTCATGACTCCGCTTCTTCTTCTTCTTCTTTCCTGTTTTACGGCGGTTGGCATCCAGCTTATTGGTGCATTACCGCCCCCTTCTGCTCCGGAGTGTGGTTCACGACTCCGCAGTGACGCTGCTGACGTGTTATCTGGTGCACCCGAGCTTCGTTTACAGTCTGAGGGAGACGCACGCTGTATTCAAGCTATTCTACATCGTTTGTATTTTGGTATTGCTATATTTTTTAAAAGGGCGTAAGTGTGCATGTCGCGGATGTCCTAATTGCCAAAAAAAACCATGGCGATGTAAAAGTGCATTACCAACGCAGACAGATGAAAGGATTCAATGGAAAGGATTCCGGAAGAGAATACAATGCTGAATAAAGTTGTTATTTTTGGACCAAAATGTATTTTCGATGCTTCAAAAAATTCTAACTAACCCACTGATGTCACATGGACTACTTTGATGATGTTTTTATTATCTTTCTGGACATGGACAGTGCACCGTACATACACTTTCAATGGAGGGACAGAAAGCTCTCTGACTAAATCTAAAATATCTTAAACTGTGTTCCGAAGATGAACGGAGGACTTACGGGTGTGGAACGACATGAGGGTGAGTCATTAATGACATAATTTTCATTTTTGGGTGAACCAACCCTTTAATACAGGTTTGGAACAACTTGAGGGTGAGTAAATGATGACAGAATTTTTATTTTTGCGTGAAATTATCCCTTTAAGACTGTTTCATCTTCCATGTAGCCTAATCTACAAAAATAAAGTAGGACTATGAAAAGAGCAGACCTGCTGTTTAGGTCTGGCCAAATTAATAGGTGAATGAATGGATGCCTTTGCCCAGCAAACGGTACAATTTGTCTGTCAGTTATCTTTGGGTATTTGTTAAAAGTAAAAGATGATAATTAATATAGATGGATAGCAGCACTCAGTTATGCTAAAGTCTGGCCAAACAACATCACCCACTCCTTTGAGAGGGAATACTAATGGCTCCACTGAAAGCTGACACTCGTCTTTATGATGAGATGACTAGACTACTCAAAGGAGCAATAGAAAAGTTTTTGCATAAATCCAGGGTAAATGGATCATTAATCTCTATTTGACAGCTGACGTGGGCCTCTGAGGTCTTGTTTCATTCTCACAATACAGCAATCAACTCCAAAAATGACTTTTAAGTCAAATTTAAAACTTTTAAATGAGGTTGAGGAATACAGTATAACTTGGAAAAATTTTATATTTTACACTTTTATTGTCCAAATTAAATGGCAAATTCACAACAGCACACAACGAATATTATCAACAGCTGCTCGTCCTGGCGGCGTCAACACTAATGCCGCGTTCCAGGCAACCCGTAACCCGTGTTTTTCCAACCTTCTACCCGTGAAAGTGCACTGGAACAGCAGTCAAAGCCGTGACTTCCCACCCGTGAACTCGTACTAGATCGATGTACTCCCAGTTACGGGTTCTGACGTCACATAGCCCGCGAAACAACAATAGCAGCCCCTACGGATGTGGTGTTTATGCAAGTGCACGGTAAAATAAAAGGTATAACAGCTTCTCTTGCCTTATGCGCCGTTTTCCTCCTCTGTTTCCCTCAAATAAGCAAGGAGTAAGCACCTTTGGCGATAGAAATAATTGTTAATGAGCATAAGCCCCGTATGGTCCGCCATGTTGGTTTGTTTACACTTTTACGCAGTTTGGCGTGATTTTCCTGGAACGCTACAAAGTGGTGAGTCGTGATTTGAAGTCGTGACTTGCAGGCTCAAAAACCTGCCTGGAACGCAGCATAAGTTACCACTTTTTGCCAGGGTCGATATTGTCCCCACCACTTTTTGAAACATCTCGTGGTACGGATGTATCTAATACAAAAGATACGTCTCTAGTTGATTAGCAATTTTTTAATTTGTGTTAAATAATAGGCGATCTGGCGCTGGGATGTGTTGTTTTTGAAGTCATGTTGCTCATTGCCGCTATTAGTGGCGCATAAGTGTTCTCTTGACGCTCGTGCACAGTGCGCAGTCTTCACACGGACGAGCGCTTCAATCTGTTGAGGAGACTCTCTATTAATTTCGGTGAAATCACAAAACAAAATGCACATAAACGTGTCCCTGCTCTTGATATACAATCACTCATGAACATCTTTGGTTTTAATGAGAAAAAATGAAATAAATTATAAGAGGGCAGATTAGAACCTATTATCTCTGGCACGCCGAACGAAAATTGTACCACTAGTCCATCTGGGCTATCTAAGATAAATTGCGCATCCACATATTTATTGCCTTGTACTCTCGATACTAATAATATAGTAGGCTAGATATAAGGATGAAAATATCATATTAAAAATGAGGTCTATGTCAATAAATTTTGTATATTTATTATTGTAATAATACAATTACAGCACACCACACAAATTCCTTCTGTCCCACCCACTTTTTAAAACAAAGTTACGCCACTGTGTCTGGCATTTTCAGTAGCCCTTTGAGCACGATTTGCCACTAGGTGTCGACAAGCGACTGAGTGAAATCATTCACTTAACCGAATCGTTTAAAAGCACCGATTCATTCAGGAACGACACAAGCGGCTGTCTTTATGAGTCATTGAATCATTCACTCAAGTGATTCGTTGATTCCAAATAACACTGCAGCTCGGATACACGGTTGATACTGCTTGGACTATTTACTTGGCGGAGCTAAAATAGACAAAGTAATTGGAAATAAATAATTTGACATGTTTCTACATGAGGACTACAACAGTTGCCCAATTCATAAGACCTTACACTCGCATCTTTATGGTAGCTGTATGTTTTAAGTAACTTTCATGTTGGCTAATTAGGTAATTTATGCTGTAGAAGAACAAAATGTGGAAGTCTTTTCAAATCATTTTAACCACAGACTTTACTCATGAATCCCAAACAACTTTTTCAAAATCCCATAAGGAATTCCAAAGGGAATGGCTTGAAAATGCCAAATCTCTTCCAGGTTTTAAGACTTCAATCTGAACAGCTCTATGTTAATGGAGTTTCTGGATGCTACAGAGAGAATGACCATTCAACCTGACAAATAGGACACTAGAACACTATAACAGGAATAAACCAGTACCTGGTAAACATCATTGGCACACTTTCTACAGAGGTTGTGCTGGCAGGGTAAGATGACCACAGGCTTAGTGAATATCTCCAGACAAATGGGGCAAATGAGCTGCTTCTCTAAGTTCTCCATTGAACTTGAGTCTCCCATCCCTGCTTTGAAGTCCAAAGTGAAGTTCATCCCAGACTGCTTTTTGGACACCTTTTAGTCAACAAAAGTAAGATCCTAAACTTTATTTCCTTCTGTTATTCTGTTTGACTCTACTCTAGTGCCAGTCTTCATCCAGATGCCCACTCAATCCCCAACCGCAGAGTGGCTGTGGATATATTTGGGCTGTGTTTGTACTGGCTTGGGTTACTGTCCAAACTGCACACCCCCTGATATCACTAAGAGTCCCCGCTTAGCGCTCTATCATAGGGGCCAGGGGACAAGTGAGAGAGGGGTAGGAGGACAGATTCCTCTGAGCTGTGTTATCTCTGGTAACTTGAGGAGAGAGTGGCCTGGGCTGGCAGGAGGAGACAGAGCAGCTGGCATATGCGGCTCAAAGGCTAGCGAGGCAACCGGGCCTATGAGACTGAGCTGGCGCCGATGACATAAGACACTTAAAACAAAATCTAAGTGCATTAAACACACCCTGAATTCTGTCACTGGATAACATCTTCTCTAATGAAATACACTTCAGAAATATATTTTGTTGAAAGTTTATTTCATACAAATGAAAATTTGTACCCAAAAATAAAAATCACCCACTCTCATGTCGTTCCAAACTGGTCCCTATTTCTTCTGTGAAACATGTAAGATATTTTGGGTGTTGTTTTTTTTGTTCATATAATGGATGTCAATATTAACCAAAACTTGGTTACCAGTAATCTTTTGTGTTCCACAGAAGAAATGCATACAGGATTGAAGTGACATGAAGGTGATTCATTTTTGGGTGAACTATCCTTTTAATATTGTCATTATGGCTTTTAGAAAAGCAAAAAAAAAAAACAGACCATGTTCACAATTTAGCACAAGCTGCTATACCTTAATGCTTAAAGAAGCAGACCTTCCCCAAACATCCAGGAGATTTGCCAAATCATTTTTGGCCCACTCTCGGCAAACGGCATTGAAACTGAGCTGCAGCTGCTGTCTCGTCACACACCGGAATCAAACCTTTCCACATGACCCTCACCATGGTTAAATCTGAGTCTGCACTTCCTGTTAAGTATGTTGAAAGGACTGTTAATGAGCGTGTGGAGTTGTACTCTAAGCTGATTACAAGCTTATGGGTACAACTATAGCACATGAAGCTGTAGTGTGAAGTTAACCAGATAGCAGACATAAGCTACCATTCATTTCCAACCAGACTAATAGTACTAATTAAAAAATGAAAACCTGAAAGCTATGTAATCATGATATGGATCTTATGAATGGCTAGTTTTAAAGGCAACATTGCAATAAGAATCACTCAAATGCAAATTTTTACAAATCCCCATTTATTTAATGAATTCAGATTCAATAATATAAACACAATTAAATATGCAATGCATTACGAACCATGTTGAATAAAAACAGGAGGAAAGTAACGATGTAGAGTCGTGGTTCTTAGCTAAGTTTTGGCCATTGGTAAATTCAGACCAGTCTTGGCTTTTCCCCCCTCATCATCAAACAGGTTACTACACACAGCATCATAAAACTTAATATGTGCACTGGTGAAGAGGCCTAAACCTCTCAAATGCTTTAAAATTATTTGCACCCCAAACAAAGTGCCAAAAAAGTAAAAAAAAAAAAAAAAAAAATCCAGATTTTATTGCTGAAATGTGCCTTGTCCATTGAAATGAAGTGATCCAATGAGCATGGAAATGTACCATTGGAAAGAAATGAAGAATGAAAAATATTCTGAAAGAAAGTAACCGTTGGTTTGGAAGCAGATCATATCGCAATGCTTTCTAATGAATGTCTGCCCTTATCTCTTTAGGCAAGTTTATTCTATGAAATCAATATCCAGTTTACACGGGAAAAAAGAAAACTTTTTGGCTATAAGAAAATGCCCCCCCGAAATGACAACCAAAACAGACAGATGGCCATACACTACTTGAAATTATTACATACAATACTATTTGCACACAGAAACAAAATGGTGTACAATCCAAATATATACTATGGCATTCGGAACAACAATTTATAGGGAAAACATTTGGCAACTAATGTAGGGTTTCTAACAGTAACCTGACTATGGTTGAGTCCTTCACATTTAACACAACGGGCATTTCCTTATTGCTAAATTCACAAGTCTCTTGCAGATCCAAAATTTCACAATGAAGTTTACACAGTGCATCGTTTCAATCAGAAAATGTCATACACAATCTCAATATTGATATTAAAAATAAATAAGATCATTAAAAATATTTGCGTTTTGTTGTCATATGCCCTAAGAGCATGAAGAAAGCATAGGTTTGCTCCATGATTTGGCATAGCGTTCGCCAAAAGTAGGGTTGATCCCATTTCAGCCCCTATGAACAAATTAAAAATTCACATTTACAGATATTCTTGCTTTCGCAGTTGATAAGTAGCCATAAGGGCTGAAGCGATTAGAGTTGCATTAGAAGCCTCCTATGAAGGTAATAGGAAAAAAAAGTGCATAGGAAAAAAAACCTTTCACCAGCATATTCAAGTGTTTTGATTTTCGGGAAATGTACGACCATTGCACACGGCTTGGAATACCAAGCACGGCACGTTAGCTGACATTTGAGGCGTCTGCCTTGGCTTTGGTCAGAAAGGGTCATTAGGCAGCTATGCCTTGCCATTTGCGTAAGATTGACCGGTTTGATCTTTAACGAAATGCAGTATAATGAAAATGTAACAGATGACTGCAAACTTCAAAATGAAAAACTCCCATCTAAAGAAGCGAACTAAAAAAAAGGTGCCATGTTATGGCTCCACTTTTGGATGAAGAGAAGTGGGAGGGGTTTTGCACACGTTCCTATGCTGTATAGTAGAGGCATGCTGTTATTGCTTTGCATGCACTCACATGGTCATTCCACTCACATCCATGCTTCTAACACAAAAAAACAAAATAAAAAAAATAAATAAATAGCCAGAACCAGAAAGAAACACCCTAAAATTAAAACCCACTTCCCTCCTGGAGCACTGCAAAATGGCACCAGTCTCATAGCTTTTGGAAATGAACATGTGTTTACAGACAGACATACACACCAATGGAGACACAGATTAAGTGAGATTGGCTTCCTTGTCTTTTGGCAAACAGTCACTCGTTTGCAGTGGGTCAGAGTCAGGGTATGACACAGTGGCACAGTTCAGTCCTGGTGCCGTAATGCCCTGCGATCAGCGTATTACATCAGGGGCCTTAGAGTCCATCAGCAGGAACCCCTCTGTGATGACCGGGACCAGGACCAGGCGGGTGGCTCATTTCTGGGTGTTGTACACGGACTGGCTGGCTGCGAAATGCATGGACTCTGAGGTGTTGATGGTGGAACTGGGCTGAATCAAAATAGGGACATTTGAGCCTATGAAATGGACAATAAAGGACAGAATTAGGATCTGAATATCATGACTTCAATTACTTTAGCAAAACTACAAAGCAGTGGTCAACCGATATGGGTTTTGGACAATGTCAAGAGCAGAGTGGTCAAAATAAATACAGATATTGTCTTACCATTATTTAATTAAATAAGAATTTAAGAATCTTTTCACTTTAATGGCAATGAAAAGGTTATTAGTTATTGAAATCCCTCATTTCCAGAAATGTCACTTTAATAAATTCATTGGCATTTAACAAATTTGACTGTCTTTTTTTTGCAAAAACATCTTTAAGTCCACCTCTTGTCCTGGACAACAAGACAGTAAAACATCAGTTTTACAGCAGCAAAAGGAACACTGTTGTGTTTACTTGCTACTTGTGGTATTTTCGAATGGGCTGACGCTGGGATTTAGTATTTAGGATTTAGTGGGACTAAAGTATTTGATGAACATACTGTGCGCAGAGAGCATTCGCTCAATATCATTATCTCATTTTTGACAGAGATGGCGTTTAGCGGCTTTTGCATCTGAACTCGTAAAAGATTAAATTATATTAATAAAATGATGAAATTTGCAGTATCCATCACTCATTGATTGGTGCCATCATGCTGTTTTTATACTACCAAGAGAGAAGTGAGAACAACCACTTCTGTTCATCTTCCAAGTCGACAGAATTATCACCAGGTGCCCATCTCAAAATAGTCCAAATTTCAGCTGACATATCGGTCCACCAGTACTTTTAAGTTGAAGTAGATGATGTGTGGCATGCATTCATGCAGATAGACCATTTGTTTCCGTTTAGTATGAAGCCATCAGTTTTGAGGATTAGACAGCCAGATGGACAGAACATACAGTTTTACTGAGATGCATTACCAGTAGGTTTTATGGGATGATAAAGGATATGTGGGTTTTCCAAGCAGGAAATATGCACACTAGGCCTACACTGTTTTCTATAGTGAAGCACATTAGATGCGGTTTCTTGGGAATATGTCCAAAGGTGGTCACAGCTCTGCTCCAAGACACGTACCTCCCTTCCCTGAAGCAGCTCTTCCAAATCACCGTCCTACTAAGCGGTCAAGCATCCATGTGCAGCAAAAAATGAAATTAGAGAATTTCTTAATGCATTTGTTCATATAATTAATCACTCCAGGCAAAACATTAAAAATGAAAACAAAACACTCTGTATACCTTGTTTAAATAACAGAGAGCAAAAGAAAAAGAAGTGTGACACGAAACAGTGGTGGGATGGTAAAAAAGGCTATACATAGAGATGTGAGGTGAGATGAAGATGACATTGCTGAACAGATGGTTGCGCTGACAGGCCAGCGGTGCCTCAGTGCGAGACGGCTCGTGTTGATTGCGTTTCTATCGATGAGATGAACCTGCTTTGACAGCTTTGCTTTATGCTGATGCAACCTTCCCAACAGAAATCCCATTTCCTGCTGACTCATCCTCGCACTCACTGACAGATCCTAAGATCCTCTAACATAGTGGTTTTAATGCAGGATAATAATAATAATAATTTATTATTATTATTATTACTACTAATTTAATTATTATTAAGAATTGTCCTTTATTTAGACTGAATTCCTCATCAATAATTACATTTGTGTTACAAAACACGTTATGTTGTAATGCTTAACCAGCCCGCCATAGTCTAATCTTTGCCGCTACAGTTTCATGATGAACCGAAAATATTTTAAAACTTCTCATAACAACATTAAAGGTCTCTAACGGTGTTTTGTGCCATTGCTTTGACAAAGTATATGTCAAACTAATATCGAAGGCGTGATATGGCATTGTGCCCTTATCAAATCACAAAAGACTGGGATTTAACAAAATAAGTATATGTGTTTGCGCTGCATTTCAAAGTGAAGTGCACACTTTGCTCACACGATTAGCTTGTGATCCAGTGTTTTCCGCATCTCAGAACGGCTCAGTTCACAGTGAATGAATGCGGTGAACTTCATCTCTGCATGTGCTGTGAGTTTTAACTATAAAGGGTTAGGTTCACCCAAAAAATTTAATTCTGTCATTAATTACTCACCCTCATGTCTTTCCACACCCGTAAGACCTGCGTTCATCTTCAGAGCACAAATTAAGATATTTTTGATAAAATCCGATGGCTCAGTGAGGCCTCCATTGCCAGCAAGACAATTAACACTTTCAGATGCCCAGAAAGCTACTAAAAACATTTAAAACAGTTCATGTGACTACAGTGGTTCAACCTTAATGTTATGAAGTGACGAGAATACCTTTTGTGTGCCAAAAAAATTAAATAACGATATCTAGTGATGGGCGATTTCAAAACACTGCTTCATGAAGCTTCGAAGCTTTACGAGTCTTTTATTTCAAATCAGTGGTTCGGAGAGTTTATCAAACTGCCAAAGTCACGCCCCCCAGTGGTGAACCACTGAAATTTCAAAACACTTATGAGGTAACAAAGCCTTGTTTACTGAAATCACATGACTTTGGCAGTTCCGTATGCGCTCCGAACCACTGATTTGAAAAAAGATTCGTAAAGCTTTGAAGCTTCATGAAGCAGAGTTTTGAAATTGCCCATCACTAGATATTGTTGAATAAAGCCGTTATTTTTAGGCGCACAAAAAGTATTCTCGTCGGTTCATAACATTAAGGTTGAACCACTGTAGTCACATGAACTGTTTTAAATATGTTTTTAGTAGCTTTCTGGGCGTTCTGAAAGTGTTAATTATCTTGCTGGCAATGGAGGCCTCACTGAGCCATCAGATTTTATCAAAAATATCTTAAATTGTGTTTCAAAGATGAACAAAGGTCTTACAGGTGTGGAACGACATGAGGGTGAGTAATTTATGAAAGAATTTTCATTTTTGAGTGAACTAACCCTTTAATCTTCCAGGGGGCATGCCCCTGGACCCCCTTAGAGGGACCACAGTCTCCCAAAATCCTATGGGAAACACTTAACTATAACAGTGCGCTTGAAACTACACACTATTATTCAATTTTCTGGAATTATAGTGCAAANTGACTTTGGCAGTTCCGTATGCGCTCCGAACCACTGATTTGAAAAAAGATTCGTAAAGCTTTGAAGCTTCATGAAGCAGTGTTTTGAAATTGCCCATCACTAGATATTGTTGAATAAAGCCGTTATTTTTAGGCGCACAAAAAGTATTCTCGTCGCTTCATAACATTAAGGTTGAACCACTGTAGTCACATGAACTGTTTTAAATATGTTTTTAGTAGCTTTCTATGCATCTGAAAGTGTTAATTGTCTTGCTGGCAATGGAGTCCTCACTGAGCCATCAGATTTTATCAAAAATATCTTAAATTGTGTTTCAAAGATGAACAAAGGTCTTACAGGTGTGGAACGACATGAGGGTGAGTAATTTATGAAAGAATTTTCATTTTTGAGTGAACTAACCCTTTAATCTTCCAGGGGGCATGCCCCTGGACCCCCTTAGAGGGACCACAGTCTCCCAAAATCCTATGGGAAACACTTAACTATAACAGTGCGCTTGAAACTACACACTATTATTCAATTTTCTGGAATTATAGTGCAAAGTATTACAACAAGTGCATTAGGTCAAAGAAGCTTTTATTTAATATAGAAATTTTTTGTAACACTGTAAAAGTTTTTTACTGTTCCTTTGATCAATTAAATGCATCCTTTTTAGCTTCTTTAAAATATATAATATTTACAATTATATTTTAATAACTCGTTATTAATAATAATTGTTAATATTAATACAATTAATAATGCTAATCAATTAATATATTAAATATTAGAAATTTATTAATTTCTCAACTGTTTGGTCTGGCACTAACATGAACTAAAGGGTCAGATGGTGTCCTTCCACCTCCTGCTCACCAAACTCCAAAATCTACAGGAGGTTCAAAGTACTTGGCAGAAAAAGGCTCGGCCTGACAACATGCAAAACAAGGACATCCACAGCACGCACATGCAAAGCTTTAGGTTCATGCATGGGCCTAGTAAAGCAAACACAACTCAAGATCTCCAGATCTGTAATGCAAGTCACTGGCTTTGGGTTTCAGTTCATTGCATAAAGTTCCTTAAAAAGGAAAACATTTGATCTACTTAATGAGCTGTGAAAGTACTGGCACCGATTAATAAGCCTTAGTGAGGTTGGGCCTTACAATGTTTAATAAAGTCTGAAAACTAGATGCAATGCCTAACTCGAAGCCTTTGTAACAGCAAACGCAAACAACAAATGCGGCACAGTAATCCAAATGTTAGTAAAAGATGATGATGTGAATTATGGACAAACACAGGGTTCTGTAGGTAGACATTCACAATGGAGTGACTCATGCTGGCGATAAATATTCATCTTACAAGTCATTTTGAATCCGGTAAAGTTTCATTGCAGATTTCTTGACCAGGACTAGGTATAGGCTGGACAATAATTATAGTTTCACCTGTCGAGTAAAAGGGAAACCATTATCTGGCATTAGATGTCACATGAAAGATTTCATTGTAATGTACTCTCTCACAGCTGTTAGGATGGCCAAAATGTTGGTGGTTTATACCTTTAAACATGTAAACATCATTTAAATTCACTTACTACACATTAAGGGCAATATCTGTATGATGTACTTTGGTTTATGTATAAAAAAAATGGTAATATTCATAAATATAAAAGATGGCACTTTCAAATACTATCTTTAAGAATAACAGGAAATGTAAATAAAATCCTAAACAAAAAAGGTTTCGTCAATATTACAGGATCAAAACCTGTAACGTGCCAGTATTTCTTGTCTACTTAACTTGACTGTCATTCATTTGCTAGTGCTAAATTTAGACAACAAAATTGACCAAAGACCTTGTGCTTGCACTCTATAAATAATATAAAAGCTATATTAGCATCAGGAAGACAAGAGGCGCTCAATACCCAATGTCCTAGCTGACTGATACGTACGCATCTTGAATGATCAAAGTCAAGTGAAATGAGTCCTGTCTCATTTGACACTTCATTAAATTCAGCATTAAACAAAAAGATAAACTGCACACCTTCAGGTCATTTCAAACACAAGATTACACCAGAATACAGGACTGGACTATTAATATAAAATGTAGTGCAACATTTGAAGATGATGGGTGATTCTGAATATTCAATTTGATATGAATCTGTGGCAATCCATCTTCCATCATGTCCTCAGTGATATTTTTTATCCCTTATTTAAAGGACTAGACATGAGAAAAGCACAATTCAACCATCAGAACTGATAATACTTGACAATATCTAACTTATTCTTAATTTTTTCAATTTGTTATGATGTTGAAATCCCCATCTCTAAGTATGAGCATTAATAATAAACAACCCTCAGAGGACAAGCCAACAAAAAAACTGACATCTATATATGCAAAATCAGTTATAAATAGCTGCATGTTTATTCTTTTTGCTTCATCTGTTAAATTTGTTCCTGCTGTATATGCCACCTGAGCAACATCACGTGTCTCTACCGAGACAGCAGAGATGTCAGACACCTCCTCAACTGCAGATGAGGCTTTAGCAAAGACTATCTAGTCTCCCCTTGTAAAATAGTTGCTTTATATAGTTAGCAGTGTTGGATATTAATAAATGAATTCAGTGGATATAACTATATAACTGCAAGTTATTCATTTCAATGATGTCTGCCTATAAGTTTATATATTAAAAAAAATAAAATTATACTCCATTTTGTCTCAGTAAGATTTTTTTTGCAAGACATTAATACTTTTATTCAGCAAGGATACATTATATTGATCAAAAGTGACCGTAAAAACATTTGTAATGTTACAAAAGATTTCTATTTCAAAAAAATGCAAAAACATTTTCAACTGTGATAAGAAATATTTCTTAGAATGATTTCTGAAGGATCACGTGACACTGAAGACTGGATTAAGTACTGCTGAAAATGCATTTTAACATATTCAAATAAATATTGTAATATTACTGTTTTTACTGTATTTTGATCAAATAAATGCAGCCTTGGTGAGCATGTGAGATTTCTTTCAAAAATATTAAATCGTACCAACCCCAAAATTTTGAATGGTATTTTACATATACAGAAATATTTAAATCACAAACTGCTGAAAGTAATAAATTGCAGTTCAATAATAGCTTGATTCTGTGGCCATTCTGACAGATCAAGTGAGTTCATTCAGTGAAAGATTCATCAGAGTGATTCAAACAGCTAATTCTTTTGACCGATTCCCAACTGTCAGATAAACAATACTTTAGTCATCCATCTAAAAGAAGAGTGTTATTAGAGTCAGACCAAAAGATGCTCCCCTTCCCAACAAACTCAAGGCTCACCTCCTCCATCCTGCTCTGCTTTGATCTGTGCCTCCAGGTCTTCTGGGTCCACGTACTGGTAGTTCTCATCCTCCTCTGGTGGTTTACACTTTCCACAGCAGAAACAGCAGCAGCAACAGCAGCAGCAACAGGAGAAAACGGCACAGCACATGACCGTAGCCTGGGGAAAGGACACAGACCTCAGATCATAGATGGCTCTCTCAGAAAGGCACATGTTGGAAGCTTAATGCCACAGCGATAGGCAAGTTAGCAAGATGCTACCACCAGCTACTACTCTGTCCTAGTCGGTAAGTCACTATCATGCTAGAAAGTTCGAGTAGCTTTTTGAATGCTCCTAAGCTGAAATACAAGGAAAATGACTGGCAAAAAACAAAGCACATCAGCATTTATTTATAGCTTTGTAGATCAAAAAAAAGAAAGAAAAAAGGATACATTTTGATCAGGTTCAGCTGTCTTGCTTTCTGCATTAAAACTATTTGAGAAAATGACTGCATGTGGATCAAAAGCCACTATCATCTGTAAAGTAAATTCAGAACGTAGCATCTCAAAGAGAACAAAGCTTGCTAAGTAACGTGACGTCTGTTCTGCTCAGATTATGGTAGTGGTTTGGAGTGACACCAATTTCCTTCTGCAATCATTCTGCTCTTTTTTTTAATTCCAGGTTTTCCATTGCCCACTCATCTCTTCTGATGACAAAAACCCAGAATTCATGCAGTCTGCATTGTTTATTTTTGATTGCTGGCTTTCCAATAATATTTCACAAATTCTATCTTAGAAAACAGGTTTTTAAACAAATTTTTTTCAAGCTAGGCAAAATCACGCAACTCCTTATTTCATCAGAACTGCATCTCTGAGTAAGTGAATGTCACCACAGAATGTCAGTGGAAGTCAACACATTGAGTTTACAGTAAAGACGATCAGTAATGAACCTTTTTCATGCAGCTGTGAATAAAGACCTCCGTTTATATGGAAACGAGCTCTCACCTTGAACCACCACTTTGACATGAGGAAGTAGTATTTGACACTCTCTTCTCCAAACTGCTCGGACACGTAGAGCCCCATGGAACCATACTCATCGTAGATTTTGCGCTTGGTCTCATCGGTGAGGATTGAATTGGCATTGTTGATTTCTTTGAACTTTTCTGCAGCTTCTGGGTTGTCTGGATTCTTGTCTGGATGGTATTTCAGAGCTAGTTTTCTTTAAAAAACAAAGAATTTCTTAACATGAATCTTGTGTAGAAACCCTGTTTGCAGAACAAACAACTCAATTGAAATGATTAAAAATTATTACGGTAATTAAATTAAATTGTTAACAGATATTAGCAGATATTTTGATATGGCTTAAATGCAATCATGGTCAATGCAAAATACATACAAATAATAAGGTTTAGTGTGCATTTATTTAGTAATCATACTGTATATATAGTCACCAAACTGGTTCCCAGGAAAAATTCAAACAAATTAAGGGGGACAAAAATAATGTAGAAATTTGTATCAGGATCAAGTCAAAT
>RJVU01008096.1:24240-37112 GCA_003731715.1 Anabarilius grahami | reverse complement strand
TTTTATTTGTATTTATAGTAATATAAACAATATTGTACAATTAATACAATTATATATATAAATATATCATTTTTTTGCTAAATTGATTTGCAATTTAAATTACTTTTAAAAAGGTAATGAAGAGATTTTTCATTTATTACTAATTTTAATATTACTTTTGTATAAAATGGAGTATAGTGTAAATATATTGTTGAAAAAAATAATAATATTGCTATACTAAAATAAGACAAAATCAGATAATCTATGATAGCAGCACTGGTGAATGTAGTCTTGAATCTCTATAAACAGGCTAATGAGATTCTTTTACAACCATTTCAAAATAATTCTGAAATAGCAAATTAAAGGGGAAAAAGACATGAGAAATCAACATTTCCTTGATCTTTTGACATATAAGAGGTCTCTGTACCATTAAAACAACCTGCAAATTTCTTATAACATCCTCCTCCTTATAAACAAAGCATTTACTATATCAAGCTCCAAAAACAGCTCGTTTGGATATTGCAGGATCTGTGACGTCACACGGACAAATACGTTTTCCCCCAGAGCAGGACATCAAAGAATCATTGCACCATCATCACATTCAGTCACTTAATGGCTGAAATTTGCCTATACAGGATGTGATTGTTGCATCAAGCAAATAGAAACCATTATAATCTCTGACGCTGTCTACACTGGATACAGTACACAGATTAGGGGTGTAATTGTTCTCGAACCATACCATTCTCCACCCACGGTTCGGCACACTTGCACCATAGTTCAACTTAAATCTGACTACGCAACAACAAAGTCGCGCAAAGTCACTTGGCTGCAGTTAAATTTGCATTTCAGTGAATGACACATACACACAAACAGTTTAGGCTAGGGCTTCACAATATACCAACATTAAATAGAAATTGCGATATTGTTTAGTGTGATTTTCAAATCACAAAGGCCGTGATTTAATTATATAAATTTTGTTTTTTAAACGAGTGTAACGGAGAGTTCGCAAAGAAGCTTTTGTTGAAAGATGAATCAGCCAACTGTATTGAATCTGAAAGCAGCTGCATCACAAACATCACAAAAGTAAATGATTTCATATTGCGTAATTTTCTGTAAATGATGGATTTATATGAATAATGTTTTACAAATGCTTACGTGCAATAGTGAGAGGGCATTGATACTTTTTTCTATTCAATGACTTTACTGACAAGACTTAAAAACTGATTAATTTAGACAGAGTCTAAATGAAAATAATAGTTTTTCTGCATACATATCTGAAGAGTTTGGTTCCAAAACGCGATAAACGGCATTTTAAAATAAATTGAGTTACCGCCAAAATCAGTATTGTATCTGGTCGGTATTGAAAAGTCATTATTAATTTAGTGCAAAATGCGATATCCGCCGTGTTATTCTGTCATTTTTTCTCCCTTTCTTTCCAAACCGCGACAAATGCCAGTCTCCCTTCTCTGCAGAATGCGATATATCCGCTCAACCAATCACAGCGCACCATTCCACGCACTGTAAACAGTAATGGCAGCGCTCTGAATACACCCAGCATCCTGGTTTTCCTTATCTACTTTGTGCTTTGTGATCAACAAAAACTGAAAAATGAATATTTTTGATGGCACTGATGAACCTGTGGTGGTTTCTGCGGTGGGGAAGAAACGTAAGCCATCGAAATGTAATCATTTATGTGAGGAGATTAAGAAGATGAGGCACTCGAGTAATTTATAACATTAACAAGATGACACGTTGAAATCATTTTGGGAGCGACGACTGAATGTATTTTAGTCAAATGCCTGTATAAAAGATTAGTATTGACAAAGTTCAGAGGCTGTCATATATGTGAATCAACTTATTTTGTGTATTTTCAATATGAAAAATAACTTTTATATTGATGGATTTATTGCATTTTGGGACAAAAATAATAAGAAGTTTTTATAATAAACTTTTGAAAATCAAAACCTAGATTTGAATTTTTTATGTTTTTAAAACCAAAAGGTGCTATGTGAAAGTTTGAAACAGAAAAGAGTGGTTTTCATCTGGCCACTTTCTTGGTAAAGAAAACACATTTTTACTCAAATTAATCAAAATGGATTTATAGCGTTTTGGAACCAAACTCTTCATTTGTTCTTTTGTGAAAACAAAAATGTATTAACATTATAAGTGAACCTCAAGGAACATATTAAAATAAAAATCAATGTAATGACACCATACCTGTAGGCTTTTTTAATGTCCTCTGCTGTGGCCCCTTTCTCCAGTCCCAGCACCTTGTATAAACTGTCCCCTGTAGTGGACATCTTCCTCTGAGGCCTGTCAGAGGACGGCTTGGCATCTGCCATGATTTAATGCTAAAGAACAGCACAAACAGACAGAATTATGCATTTAAAAAATTCATAGCATCCAATGGGAGCTACTCTTCAAACTCTTCTGCAGCAGCACATTATTGACACATGGAACAATGTACACAGCCAAAGCAAGCAGAAAGCACTCGGCTCTATTTTAACAGCGCACTGTGTGTCGAAGGTGAATTCTGTGTTCATGTTGAAATAACAGGTGCGGATTTCGGATGTTTATGAGTAATCCATCAGGAAATTACTTAAACACTACTAAGAAAACATTAATGAGATGTTTGCTCTCATAATCATAGGATATGTACCAGCATGCAATGGTGGGCAGAGCAACGGCTTCCCCTATTCTCATAACGCCTGCTAAAGAAGATTATGTTTTGCTGATCTCACAGATTACAACTCTACGTTGACAAAGGCAATTAGACGCTTGTATACACATGACACCTTTCCTGATCATGAAAGACCATTTTAAGTTTAAACACTGAACATGGATCCCTGAGACACACCTTTCTGAACCACTATTGTGAAATTAATGCTTCTGGCAACAACACACATTTCTTAGTAATTTATAATGTTAAAAAAAAAAAGAGTTCTATTTCAAATCAATTCTGTTTCAATTCTGTATAAATTTTCAAATACATAGTGTTCCAAAAAAAGTGGGCGAATAGTCCCCGGATGACCTGCTACTTCCAGTGAGATTCTGAAGTGTGCATTCGCTGGACACTTTACTATCCCATGAGGCTACAGGAGGGGATTTATGAATGGAGGTGAAGTGACGATGATAAGGACAACATTGCGGATCGGCCGGATTACATTCATACTATATAGAACATACTTTAACGGTCACAACTAAGTTCAAATTCAAATGTAGTACCTACTCAGACAGTACGCGATTTCGGACGCAGTGTGAGACTTTTTGTTGCTGCTCATGTCTTTTGCAACAGTTTGTTTCTGTGGCAACAGTGATTTCTCTGATTGGAATTATGGGTAATATTGTTCAACAAAAATCTGGCAATTAAACACTAAGGTAATTTCTAAAGAAAAGACTTGCACCTTTTACAGAAGCTTTAAAAGGTTACGCTATCTGAATTTTTTTTTTTTTTGGAGAAATGAATGGGATTTTTACATCCAAAACTCTACTGCTACTCTATTCCAGTCTTTCCAAGTTGTAAACCCCTAAGCCACACTGAATTTTAAAGCTTGAAATAATTCCATTCATTCATTCAAGAAAAGTTTAGAGCCAGTTAAGAGATGATCACACAACCAGAAATATAATAATAATCCTGGTAAAACAAGCATAAGATAGAGTCACATCTAATTAATTAAAGGATGCATACACTAGAAAGCTAAACAATCACTCGTATCAGACTGCAGCTGTGCGAGATTCAGATGAGCCTCTGTTCATCAAGCTGTAAGCTTATCCCAGGCTTAACTCTACAGTCAATGTATTTCGGATGAATCTAGCGACTGTGCCAATGTCTAATGAGAACGAACACTAATCACACAGGTCACTTTCTTCCAGATGATGACAACTGGCTCAATGCTCCAAAATGAACCAGTCCAACATGACGAAGCTGACACTACTTTATTCAAACCTAATGCAACATACGCCAATACTCAGACCAGTTCAAAATTGTTAGAAACTTGAGCAACAAAACCTTTAAATGTCAAGGAAGCTAATAATAATAACAGCATGATTTTTTATAAATCTGCTAAACATTTGAAGACACAGTTGACTTTGGGAGATGACTAATCTAGTTGTAATACCTAGTACAGCACCGTAAAGCTGCTTTGACACAATCTGCATTGTAAAAAGTGCTATATAAATAAAGGTGACTTGACTATATTCAGAAAAAATGCATTTATATTTACTAAAGATTTATAATGCTACTAAAGATTTCTATTTCAAATAAATGCTGTTCTTTTGAGCTTTCTATTCAATCCTGAGAAAACAGTATGATGGTTTCCACAAAAATATTTAAGAAAGTGGCTGTAAAGATATTTATGAAACAAAAGAAGCAGCACAACTGTCTCAACATTGATAATATTAAGAATTTTTGAGCAGCAAATCAGCATATTATTAGAATGATTTCTGAATGATCATGTGACACTGAAGACTGGAGTAATGATGCTGAAAATTCAGGAATAAATTACATTTTACCATAAATTAAAATAGAAAATAATTATTTTATATTGAAATAATATTTCACAATATTACTGTTTTTTTTTTTATCAAATAAATGCAGCTTTGGTGATGCACAAGCAGAAGATATCTTTAATACTTTAAAATGCTTTAATTTTAACATTTGACTTAAGTCTTTTAAAATGAACAGTGGGTGATGTAATCCATCTCAATTTATTACATGCACTGCAGCATTGATGAAAAAAACATAATAAATATGTATGCTAATTTCATTTGCACACAATTGGGCCTGACATCAATGTTCAATCTACTGCGATTCTCTCTTGAGGGGCTTCTGATAAATGGTCGACTTGGTCGAACTCAAACACACTGTTTAGTAGTAAATCGTTACCTCCATCTCTCAAAAACCAGGTAAACATGTGGCTTGTCCCTATTAGGTAGATAGATTCACCAAGCAATAGATAAAATATGACACTACTCAAAACAACTGAAGCACAAATGAAGCAGAAAACTATTTATTAGAAATACCAGTGATATCCTTTGCTCAACTTCATTGGCTTTCACAATAGTTCTACATCACAATAGATCTGAACAAAAACACGAGTTAACTTTCCACAACCACATCTGGGTTGAGTCTTGTGACGACATGAGTCCATTGATAAGGTTTATTTTGATCCTGTTGTGGATATGCATCTGAGGTATTATCACAGTCATCATATTTACATTACTTGTTGGCTGTTGTAACGGGCCAGTGTCCTTGTAAAACTATAATCCAGTCTTAATCCAGTACAGATTACTATTCCCTTCAGACCCTGTGTTTTCCTTCACTCTTCACAGTTTAACCATGACCTGTTTGGTTTGACCTGGACAACAGCTACTGGAAACAATATCTAAAGCTCAGTTAACACAGGTAAACATGGAGTTTATTCATCTTTATTCAGGATTATTGATAAATCTAGACGTATCTGGGAAGAAAGCACGAAATTCGACCATTTAATTCATACCTACTGTCAACAATACCACACTGAATATAAAACCTCCAGCAAATTTACATCCATAACACATCTAATATTAAATTCATACACGATACTGACTGGTTTATAGGGTCATTATGAATTTGTAATTACTTTTATCGATGAAGCAAACGGCTGACTAGGCAGTTAGCATTAGCAGGTTTAGCCAAGATAGCAAATTTTCTGCGGATTGTGAGCGGCAAATTTCCGCACCGCCGATTAAAACTCACCTTGAACTGGGTGGTAATGTGATATAGTCAATTGTGGCTGAATCATAGAGGACTCAGCCGAATGGTTCTTTAGATATCCTATGTACAGCTCCTCATTGCTATCGCCGCATGTCCTCCCTTGAAAGCGTAGAGCGCTCTGAGGACGCGCTTGATTACTGAAGTCGACTCTTTGAACCGAGTCTCCAGCATTTTCGGCTCCCTTGAAAGATTAGGCGTACGATTGAATCATGGGAGTCAAATCTTTAGCAGAGTCGACTCTCGTTCTATGGATTATGACCGTAGAATACCATTGGTCGTAATCGATGCTTTGACTTTTATTTACTCAAACGACTCCAGGACGGATTCTATCATGTGTAGCAGGTTAATATAACATTTTAGTTATTAAACACACTGCACATTAGAAGGCGGGGTTGAATTTAAGACTCCAAATTATCTTGTGTAAATCATGTGAAAAATAACAAGGGTTTATGTAGTCTATATGTAGTTTATTTCAGTTTTCAAAATAAAAGTCTGAAGCGCAGAGTTTAGTAATGACGTAAATTTGTAGGCCAGGAGTTTGAGGTTTTTTTTAAGCGGTTTTCGGTTTATACAAACTTTAAATAATAAACAAATAAAATGATTAAAAAATATATTTTTTACTCATATTATGCTAATTCAGTAATGAAAACAATACACCATGAAAATTTAGATTCTGGGGTGAAAGTGTGGATTTCAATGTTAATTTTAGGCAAGATGTAAACTTGTACATTTAACAGATGTCACTTTTGTGTACATGGAACTTTTTCCTCATGCATTTTTATTGATACAGGACAACTTCAAAGCATTAATAGTATTGAAAACATCCAATAAATGAGTTTATTTAGGCTTACATTCTACCAAATGTGCAGGTGTTTTATGATATTGTCTCCCTTTATTTGTACAAGTACAATGTGTGTTTATAGAGCAGGTGGACTGTATGAGGTTGCAGTGGAATGACAGATTAAAAAGCAGAGAAAGGTCTGAGATTGCAATTTTTTATTTTCTAAAAATACAATTACAAAAGTTTTACTCCAATGAAGAATAATCTTTCTACCAAACTGTATCTACCTATTTGCACTAAGAGGATTGAGTTACAAAAGTCTGGTCTCTTAATGGAATGTCAAAATGAACATGTCTCTATTGTTGTGAATGCACAACAGAAAAATACAGCATTTGCAATTATAACAGTAAGATATGTAGTAGTAAAATTGTTGCTATGTTTGCAAGATTTTGCTGATTCTGAAATGAAACGAAACTGATTAGCCTGCTATTCTAGAGTGCTGTAATGATCTTAGATATTCAGGATGAAACTAGGTTAACCACACTCCACCGTGGTTGCATTAATGGGCATGTTTTATAAGAAATAGTCAGTATATGGAATTTTATTGTCAATACTGAAACGAACAACAAATCTTCCCCCTCAAATATTACACCTACTGTAGCTGCACAGAGAGTACACAGAATAAACACTACTCATGAAATCAGTATGTTGCCAACACAATGCTTCCCTTTACTGCCAAAATGTCCAAGATTAAACCATGACGGTCCCTTCACCGACCCAGCACAGTAGCCAGCAATGCCATCCGAATATACATCCCATTCTCCGCCTGGCGGAAATAAGCAGCCCGAGGATCCGTGTCCACCTCCGCACTAAAAAACAAAACAAAAAATGGATTAAGAGAGACTGCAATCAAAACTTTGTATTCAGCATTGTAGCTTCCAATATTTGCCTTGACACTCCTACTGAAAATCTGATTTTAACCTGACGCTTTAAACTGACAATAGCAAACCTGATCTCATTGACTCTGGGAAGAGGATGCATGACCACCATCTTCCTTTTAGCTCCCGTCATGATATGTGGTGTTAGGATGAACTGCCCGAAACACTGTCAGGAAAAAAGTACATCTTTTATAAAAACTCCATGTTTAAAAAAAAAAAAAGATGCAGTGATCTTTTCAGCAAACTCTCCCACCGCTTTGTACTCTTCTTCAGAGGCGAATCGCTCCTTCTGTATTCTTGTCATGTACAGGACGTCAGTCTCTGGGAGGGCCTCTTCAATGCTGTTGAACTCCTCCTATGGACAGTTTAGACATTTGAGCGAGATACAGCAATGTAAATAAGCACAAGTAACAGTCCACTTCTGAATTCATAATTTTGATTGTGTCGTACCTGTTTAATGCCTTTGGAGGCCACAAAGTCGATGATCTCAGCGGGCATGCTGAGGTTCTTGGGGGCCACGTAGCGCAAAGTGATCCTGTATTGAGTGAGAAGTCTAGCCAGAGAATGCACAGTACGGCCATGCTTCAGATCACCAACCATGGTAATCTGAGATTTGAGAAAAAAAGATCCAAAAATTAATACAAGACAGGTATTAAAGTCATTATCAGAACTTTGCTCTGTTTGAGGACTCTCAGTTTGTCGGTTTCTGTATGGTGATGCTAGTGGTATTACAACTCCAAGTGAAAATTGCAAGCTAATGAGCTAATAATTTGAGAAGACAGAATATTTTCTCCATGTGAACTCACAGTCATGCCATTGACAGTTCCAAGCTCCTCTCGGATCGTAAAGATATCCAGAAGGGCCTGAGTGGGATGTTCTCCGACTCCATCACCAGCATTGATCACCGGCCGCCGACAATGCCTTGCTGCACTCTACAAACAAGAAGCATTTTTCTCTGTTTAAACTGAGGTACAAAATTATTATTATTATTATTTTTTATACATTTATTTTATTGATTTTCTTTTTCACAGAACAAACAGAACAGACAACAATGAGAAAAAAAAATAAATTAAAAAATAAAACAAACAGAACATTTGAGGGATGGATGCATACAAAGACAAATTATCTTTATAAAAATTTATTTAATAATTATTAAATTAATAATGATAATATCATAATCTTTTAGAATAACATGCACTGAGAATGTGCATGAAACAAGCAAGGAATATTTATGAAGAATTTAGATGTCATGTCTTAAAAGCAAAACTTCCTTATCAAAAGTATTTTTTTTTCTTTTTTCGGACGAATGTATATTTTTATTCATCAAGGACGCATTAAATTGATCAAAAGTGACAGTAAAGTCATTTATAATGTTCCAAAAGATTTCCATTTCCAATAAATGCTGTTTTTTTACTTTCTATTAATCAACAAATCCTGGAAAAAAACTATCATGGTTTCCACAAAAATATAAAGCAGCGCAACTGTTTTCAACATTGATTATAAGAAATGTGTCTTGAGCATCAAATTAGCATATCAGAATGATTTTTAACAGCAAAGATAGTAATGTGAAATTTTAATACAATTTAGAATGTTTTAACAGTATTTTTGATCAAATAAAATGCCACCTTGGTGATCGTAAGAGACTTCAAAAACATTAACTTTTGAAAGGTAGTGTACATTTCTTAAAAAGAACGTGTTTCTCACTTCTACAGCTCCAGGTATGGGGTGTCGCAGAACAATGACATCAGCATAGCAGCTCATGGTGTGAACGGAGTCGGCCAGAGACTCTCCCTTCTGCGTGGAGGACGTTGACTCGCTGAAATGCACCACTGATCCTCCCAGACGCTGCATGGCTGCTGCGAACGAACTACTGGTGCGAGTGCTCACCTCGTAGAACATGGAGGCCATGACTTTACCCTGGGAGAAGATGAGCAGAATAGAATTAAATGAAGAGTTTATATGAACTTATTCCCATCTATGTTAATTTCATCTCCTTCGGCAAAGATGTTCTGTTTCCAAGGGCCACAGATGCCCATTTCTAAAGGAAGAGATCTACTTCAAACTGCGACACGTCACTGCCAGATTGAACAACATCCTGACTCCAGACTGCTGCTGACTTGAGCATTTAAATACTCCTGCTGGGGGAGGTTTATGTAATGTTCAAGATGGGCTGCAATATACTACAAATCCTCCAGTGACATACTCTGCTATTGGAAAGAAAGACACTATCAAAAACCAAAAGGTAATGTGGTCTACAGGATAATCAAGGTCCAGTTTAATCAAGGTCCAGTCTGCTCCTTCCACTCTGTTCCTCAAGGATTCTCTTAAAGGGACAGTTCACCCAAAAATGAAAATTGTCATTAATTACTCACCCTCATGTCATTCCAAACCCGTAAGACTTTTGTCCATCTTCGGAACAAAAACGAAGTGGTCTTTGATTAAATCTGAGCCAACACAACTACCACTTTGAATCCCCAGAAAGAGAGTAAAGACATCATAAAAGTAATCCATGTGACTCCAGTAGTTTAACCTCAATTTTATGAAGCGACTTATTTTTTGTAAATAAAATGTTAATAATAATAATAATAATAATTTATTATTATTATAATTATTATTAGTGCAAACAAAGCACTCATGTCACTTCATGTTTGTTTTTAACACCATGCCACTTCATAAAATTGAGGTTAAACCACTGGAGTCACATGGCTTACTTTAATGATGACTTTACTACCTTTCTTGAAAGTGGCAGTTGTGTTGGCGGTCAATGGATGGACACAAAGCTCTCAGATTTCATCAAAAATATGTTCATTTGTGTTCCGAAGATGAAAGAAAGTCTTAAGGGTTTGGTTGGAACAACATGAGGGTAATTAATGACAGAATTTACATTTTTGGGTGAACTAACCCTTTAAAAATTATTTTAGTATGAGACCCACCACCCACCTTGAAGCAAATAACCAATCCAAGAGCCACTCTGTCATTAGACTGATTCTAACTAACAACTCATGAGTTGATCTGAATCTTTTAGACATTCACAAAAAAGAAACAGATTCACAAATTGACTACTTTTTTTTTGTTTGTTTACAAATATCACTTGATATTTTAAAATAAAAATAAGTGGAGGATCTTTTTACGAATAGTCAGTGTACCTTCAAAATATCCAAGGGTCTCTCTTTCTGCACCATGAGACGAAGAGTATGTGCCACATTGAACAAGTGTGACATCTGAAAGCCCAAGACAGACAGGAAAGATTAATGAGACACTGTAAATACAATCCTTTTACATGCACAAAAGCAATATTTCTGGACTTGACAACAGGAGAGACAACATGTTGTCACCTGTTCCTTGCTAAACTGGCGCACGGACAGGATGTGCTGGCCCACCAGCGGGTGCAGCAGTGGGGAGGTCTGTGGGTGGGGCAGGATCTGCTGCTGCCCAGCTTGAGGTGACAGGATCCTGGCCAGGGGAGGAGGGTGTGCGTATGGCTCTGCTGGAGGAGCCAATTCTGATAATGGAAGCAAAAGAACGTCACAATCAGCACACAATATATCACTGCTGTGTATCAGTCAACTCACTTTACACCAATAAACAGGACACTGCATAAGAGCTCATTGAGATCAACCTGAATCATAAGGAGCAGCATGCAAGCAAAGCATGGTCAACAGAGAAACAGACCATCATGTCTTGTTTTGATTATGCTTGTGTAAAGGCTAAAATATGCCCATGAAATGAATATAGAAACAAACAGACTGGCAGAGAGAACAGAAGGTAAGGGTGGCAAAGCTCTGGTAAACATCACTACAAACATCAAACCTGCATATGGTGCTCTTAATGACACCTCCTCTTCAGCTGCTCGAACATTAAGGCACAAAGTTTGAAGAGATGAATTAGTAACTGTACAATTGTAACTGTACAATTTTCATAAATTATTGCCAATGCACTTTGTAAAATGTTTAGTTTTAGTTTTCCAAAAAAGGGGTTGAAAGCTGGAAAAGTGAAATTGTTTTCTAGATAATTTATTAATGATATAAAAGCAACATTCCTCTTACGATAAAATTCCCAATGGTTAGTATTACCCTTTCATATTTTAATCATCATTAAATCCGTATTTGATTTCAATGTGTGACTTCAATGTGTGTATCAGTACCTTTTAAACATTTTCAGCACATTTTAACAAAACTGATCAATTTGATAACAGTGATCATGTGTCACTATAATAGTGTTTCATTTCTATCACACATTTTTAAATATCTAACGTTATCACAAAATAACAGGCAATATATTAAATGTAAAATCACCACATTAATAACTTAAAAATCTTGCTTTAGCAGTAGTTTGCATGCATCCAATTGTATATTATTTGGTTATTTCCTAGCTGATTTTAAGATAGTCTTAAATGAACTTCAATGATTGATAATAAGGAAAATGAAAAAAATAGATATGAATTTATTCATAGACAGTTGCAGAATCATGAGACTTTGATATTGATTTGATGAAACTATACACATCACACGGACGTTACCCAATGCCTTTTGGCGTTGTATGGTAGATCTTTTGAAGCCTGCATGTAAAAACATGTCTTACTTGAAATGTGATTTTACAGTAGCAAATAGTTCAGCTGAACCATTTACAAGTTCATGGAACATGCAAGCTCAAAACAAACAAACAAAAAACGACTGATGCTAGCAAACAAATACTGCCATCGTCCAAGTGAAGCACTGTCTGAATTTAAAAGTTTTACAATTTTTTTTTTTTTGTTAACCGATTATTGACACTACAGTGGTTCATTTGGCACACAACTCATGCACAAGCTCTGAGTGAATACATTGCAGGCCTATAGTACCTGGAGGCAGACCAGGATCGGATGCACGGTGGATACGTGGTGGGAGAATAAAGCGTCCATCCCCAGCTGAACGGCGTGGGCTCTGGGCACGGCTGCGGACCACATCAACAGGTGTTGCCTGACGAGGGTGCTCAGGAGTCATTGCCTCACTCACACGCTGTAATTAACAAGCGTGGTTATTTGTTAGCCAGTGTACAAATTAGAAAGCAAGAGCTGAACTGTGAACAATGCACGTTGAGGGTTTTGAACAATTGTTTTAAAAAAAAAAAGAAAGAAAAAAAAAAAGTTACCTTAGGAGCATCCTTTATCATCTCGGTTGTTCCTGCTGGGGCTGCTGACCATGACTTCACATCCTGACCATAACCCGGAGGTACCAACACCTTAAGAGAAAGAACGATTAAACCTAGAAATTGATGAAAAGCATGTGCTCCAGACAAATTTAGCTGGGCAGCTAGTAATTACATTTGAGAGAAAAGTTGCCATGTAACATACACTAAGTTTTTTTTTTTTTTTGAGAAAGAAACAAATATTTTTGGATGGATGCATTAAATTAATCAAAAGTGACAGTAAAACATTTTT
>RJVU01008096.1:0-18746 GCA_003731715.1 Anabarilius grahami | reverse complement strand
AAAAAAAAAAAAAAAAAAAAAATGTTGATTGAAAAAGCTGAAATAAAATAAAAATATCATCAAAACAATTTTAAGTTGAACTAAAATTAAAACTTAAAGGGTTAGTTCACCCAGAAATGAAAACTCTGTCATTAATCACTGGTTCTGTCTACTCGTTCTGAGTCGGCATAGAACTTGGAAGAGCTGAATGTAAACAGTAGAAGACTGACAGGGAAGAAAAGTGATTGTTAAATAAAGTCATTATTTTTGTTTTGTGTTTTTGCGCACAAAAAGTATACTTGTCGCTTCATAAAATTAAGGTTGAGCCACTGTAGTCACATGGACTATTTTTACGATGTCTTTAGTATCGTTCTGCACCTTGACAATTAAATTGCTGTCTATGGAGGAGTCCAAGAGCACTCGGATTTCATCAAAAATATCTTAATTTGTGTTCCGAAGATGGACGAAAGTTTTGCGGGTTTGGAACGAAATGAGGGCGAGTAATTAATGACAGAATTTTCATTTTTGGGTGAACTAACCCTTTAAATTATTTTTAAACCTAAATTTAAACCTAAAACGAATAAAAATACATTAATGCTAAATGGAAATATAAAAATAATAAAATGACAAACTAGTACTAGAATAACAGCAAGGATGCACAGATATTAAAATTCTAGCCAATCCAATTATTTTTAGGCTGATAACAGATAAATGGCTGATATTCAAATTCCATAATATTTGGTCTAAAAAAAAAAAAAAAAGAAAAAGAATCATTTTAAAAGCAAAAAGTGAATTTAGGCATTCCAACATTAGAATTTATATACTGTATTGAAAATGGATACTCATTTTGAGTTTAAAGGTAAACCAAATGTAAAAATAGAGGAAATGAGCATGCATGCATGCGCAAATGTCTAATATGAACTGATCCATAATAAACAACTACACACACACACACAGTGTGGTACCAGTATGGTACAGATATGGACTGGGTAAACCCAGCCTGATCTGCCGGCGATTTGATTTCGCCCGGCAACTCAGTCTGGAAACCCGTACATTAATTTCTACTGCTTCTGTTACACTTTTGCGGGAACCAATCACAGACTGGCTTATCCACCTTGCTCGCTATTGGCGGGTATAACACGATGACGAAGCGACAGCAAGCAGCTTTTTGTTTACATTGAACATGGCGGCCACCGAAGCGCAGCAACCAGTTGATGCCGCTGTTAATGCTGTTTTAAAAGATTTCAAAGGCAAGTTTTCTTTGAAAACGGAACAGAGACTTGCCCTGGAACAATTCATAAAAAAGAAGGATGTGTTTGCCTTACTACCGACCGGCTTTGGTAAAAGCCTAATTTACCAGCTAGCCCCGCTGCAAAGTACGTCACCAGGATCGTTGATCTGAATGGTTGAAGGACTATCCAATTGTGTGAATAATGCTCGTTGATCACGCCTCTTGTGCAGTAGAAAATACATAGCAGACTCTCCAGACCAATGTTCAATTTTAAATTGAGCTTGGTCTGGTGATAGCCAGACAAGTACAGATATATTGTGCATGCCTAATTACAGAGTCGTATGAGAATTTTTCATGCAATCTTTCTCTTCCATTCCCAACTTGAACAACTGGAAAAGCAAGCCTTTGGGCATGAAACGAACAGTTATTGTACAACATTTACACCTCAGGTGACGGCTATGGTGAAAAACATGTTAAAACCAGCAATGGTTCCATTTTGCAACAGGTGACTGTATAACTCAGTAATTAACTCCTGTCTCTCCCATATATACACATTTATTTTACTGAGAACGGGAACTGCCTCAAGGAGGGAGATGTTTGTTGACTAACCTTGGCTTCCTGAATGAATTTGGAGATGACGACAGGGTGTTCTTTTGACACGGCAACAGCGCTGCTCAGGTATTTTTCCAGGTCAGTATCTGAGAAGGCAACATTCATAGCAGCCCCGCTGAGAACATACGATGGCCTCACCAAACAGGGGTAACCCACTGTCTTACAGAAACCCACTGCAGACTACAACAAGAGAAATGTCAAGGGGTCATTTGAAGCTACAAGCAGTTATAGAAGAACTTTGAGTGTTCATGGCATTCCTTGAAGTTGAATGAATTCTTACCTCAATATCAGACAGCTCTTTCCATCGGGGCTGACTGATTCCTATGGTGTCCAGCATCCTGGAGAATTTGAAGCGGTTCTCCGCTGAGTCAATGAACTCTGGTGAGGTGCCTAGGATCCTGCACTGCTGTCTATGCAGGGACATGGCGATGTTGTTGGGGAGCTGCCCACCCATGGACAGAATAATTCCCTCTGGGTTCTCCATCTCATACATGTCCATCACCACCTGCGATTAAAAGCAGATGTAAATAACTAAAACTGAAATAATTAATAAAACTCAAATTGATAAATGCTACTTTAGATAGAAATGTATAGTATAAAATATGGATATTCAATCTGAGATTTGCTAAAGATGACATTAATAATTTAATAACAGTAAAGCATTTAAAAGATTAACTTTAAGTCAGCTTTAGACAAAAGGCAATCTAAATAAATATGCAGAATTAAAATTCCAGCATAAAATCTCTAATATCAGCTGTTAAGGGATGCACATTATATTGGTACAGTAAGGAGATTCAAAGTATATATTTCAGTTAGCAACAACACACGAGATCCACATTAATTCCTTACCTCAAAGGAGATCTCATCAAAATACAGTCTGTCACACATATCATAATCTGTGCTGACCGTTTCTGGGTTGTAGTTTACCATAATCGTTTTGTAGCCCATCTGTGAAATATATACACATTCAAATACACACTGAATTTTCACAAATTTATGATTATATATTTTCTGCTTCAATTTAAGCCTCATAAAAGGTGCACTTTACACTTAATACAGATGGCTCACCTTCCTCAGCTCCATAATACACCCAACAGCGCACCAATCAAACTCCACGCTGCTTCCTATGCGGTAAACCCCAGAGCCGATCACCATGACATGGGGATGCTCGAAGACCACATCGCTTTCTGAGCCGTTATAGGTCAGGTACAGATAGTTGGTGAAGGCGGGCCACTCGGCGGCTACTGTGTCAATCTGTTTGACCACCGGAAGAATCTTCCAGTCTCGCCTCAACTTCCTCACAGCCAGCTCAGTGCTGCAATGAGGGAAAGAGCAGGAACCTTACAGTTTTTGTTGTCTACTGCAGCCCATTTTAAGTCTTGACACTTACACTGTTTGATTTTGCTAAAGAAACATCAAATGCAATAAATCAGATATAAATACTTTCTGCTAGAGCACTTTTCCTAGGTACCTTTGCACAGCTTGGGCAATCTGTTTGTCAGAGAAGCCCAGCTGCTTGGCTTTCCTCATGACCTCAGGTGGCATTGCACTCTCATCCTTATTATATGTCTCCAGAAGCTTCTCGTGGTCTGCAATGTTCTTCATTTTATGCAGAAACCAGTGGTCTATTTTGGTCAGCTCATAGAGCCGTTCAACTGTGTAGCCAGCACGCAGTGCAGCTGCCAGAACAAAGATGCGCTTGTCTGTGGGTGTCTGCAGCTCCTGAGATATGAGACAAAATTTTTGTTTTCATGTATTATTTTTTTTTTAAAGTCTGTTGCATCTGACTTGGGAGTGAGATGGAGGACCTGTATCTTCAGTACAAACCTCTTCGGTCACTGGTTTGATGGTGTGATCGAAACCAACGCAGTTCTCATCCACCATTCTCAAAGCTTTCTGGAAGGCCTCTTCAAAGCTACGGCCGATGGCCATCACTTCTCCTAAGGAGGAAGAGAGCTGAATGAGATCACAACATACTGGATATTTGTGTTCAGCACAGATAGCACCTTCTGGATCTAAAAGGGAAGCTAATCAACAGGATAATATTTTTTTTCCCCCTTTAAATATGTAACCTTGCCATTTTAAACAATTTAATATAATACATTTTTTTCATTTTTACACTATTTAAATACGCACCCATTTGAATAACGTATGTTGTGAAAAAAATACCACTTTCTAAAAAAATGGCCTATAAAATGCAAAGATTTTAAGAAGTACCTCTTACAATAACCATCAATTTAAGGTTTAATAATATCACTTTTAACAAATGACCAAAATAAGGTTGAGTGGTTATATATGAAGACTTCAGATGCAAAAGGTTCAGTAATTTCACTTTAATGGCAATTAATAGGTCCTTTTCATTTACATTAAAGTGAAATAACTGAACAAACATACAAGCTTGATAAAAATGCTAATTTTAGAAGAAAATGTCAGATGGCACTTACAGGCTTTTGCATCTGAAGTCTTCATATGCTAATATAATAGGCCAAGCTTATACAAAAAGCAATAATTTTATAAAAAAATTAAGTTTTTTCCTTAATTTATATTTCAGTTTTATTTTTTGTTTAATTTAGGTTTAGTAATTTTAGTACTTATTTTATTTTAGT
The DNA here is from genome assembly GCA_003731715.1 of Anabarilius grahami. Lineage (NCBI taxonomy): Eukaryota > Metazoa > Chordata > Actinopteri > Cypriniformes > Xenocyprididae > Anabarilius > Anabarilius grahami. The sequence goes on along the minus strand of RJVU01008096.1, from coordinate 14,318 downwards.
TAATTTCCAAGGCACCATTTCTAACTTTAATGTAATTTAAAAAAAATAAAATAAAAATCCTCTAATACTACTTTTATTTCAGCCTTATTTAAATTAACAAAACCTAATTTTAATATTTTTTGTTAGCAATAACACTATACTGAGAATTATACAGATCTGTACTGCATTTTTTTTTTTTTTTTATACATAGGATGCTCACCAACGCTCTTCATGGAACTGCCAATTGTAGTGCTGACTCTGAGGAACTTGCTCAAATCCCAACGAGGAACCTTCACCACACAGTAATCCAGACTAGGCTCAAAGTTGGCTGTAGTGGAATTAGTCACTGAATTCCTGGAAGAGAGTCACTTTTAAGCAACTTTGAAAATAACAATACTCAAATGTATTATTACATTCAGTATAATAGCTTATTTTCAATGAAAGAACCCACTTGAGCACGGGCAGAGGGATTCCCAAGCCGAGCTTAGCGGCCACATAGGCCAGAGGGTAACCTGTGGCCTTACTGGCCAATGCAGAGCTTCGCGAAAGACGAGCGTTGACTTCAATGATGTAGTACTGCCAAAACACAAGCATGACATTATGGGTTGACCACTACTTCCAAAAACCCATCATTCCTGGATGATTTAAGTGACTGAATTACCTGCTCGGATTCAGGATTTAGGGCATACTGAATGTTGCACTCTCCCACAATGCCCAAGTGGCGAACAACTTTGATGGCTGTGTTTCTCAGCATATTGTATTCATAGTCATTTAATGTCTGACTAGGAGCCACCACTATTGACTCCCCAGTATGGATTCCTAAAGGATCGATATTCTCCATGTTACAAACCTAAATGAAAAGATATTTAGAAAAGAACATGTTAAAACATATACTGGTAAATTGTGAAGGCACTGTAAATCATTTTGGATTAAAGTGTAAACGTCAGAATAAAAGAGAAACCTCATCTCTAGGTGCTTCGTACCGTTACGCAATTGTCATAGGCGTCCCGCACCACTTCATACTCAATTTCCTTCCAGCCTTTAAGCGATTTGTCAACCAGGACTTGCGATGTGTGAGCAAAGGCCTGGGTAACCAACGTAATCATTTCCTCTCTATTATTGGCAAAGCCTGAACCCAGTCCACCCAGGGCAAACGCTGAACGGACCAGAACGGGATAGCTGAGTCTTTCAGCTGCAGCCACTGCCTACAGGAATTACACAAAAAGATGGACCAAGCATACATTGAAAAATTTCTTACTAAACACATTTTAACAATCTAATAACAGCACAATCTGGATATAGCCTTGTTAAAAATAAAATAAATTATTTATCGCCTTATGACAATTTTTTTGTTTGTTTTGGCTTTAGTAGAAAGACAATTATTTAGTTTTGGCAAACATGTTGCCTTTTATAACGCCATACTATTTACAACATCATTAATTGGTCTCTATACATGAAAATATATTACTGGGTTTCGTATTTTAGGAAGAGGGTCACTTGTAAGTGAATCATCATAACTGGAAGTCCTTGACATAAAAACATAATGAGATTCCCTAATGTACAGTAGATTAATGAGCTAACCTGTTCAACAGACATGGCCGCCTCACTGGGGGCAACATGCTCATTGATTTCCTCCATCTTCTCCACAAAGATCTTCCTGTCTTCAGTCATCTCTATGGAGGCCACTTGGGTTCCAAGCACATGCACTTTGTATTTTTCCAGCACTCCTTGCTTAGTGAGCTCCACACCACAGTTCAAAGCCGTCTGACCTCCAAATGTGAGCAACACTCCATCTGGACGCTCGTTCTTTATCACCTATTTAAAGGGTGGAAGGATGGAGGTTTGAGCTTGGGGACATTGCAAATGCTAAACTTTGTGTTAAAAGCATTATTTCAGTTTTCAAAGTCGGTGTTGAAAAGGCGGCCTAGTAAATTCCTCAGGGATGGACAGCTTTCTCCTACCTGTGTGACATACTCTGGTGTGATCGGGAGGAAGTAGACTTTGTCTGCCAGGCCCTTTGAGGTTTGTACTGTGGCAATGTTTGGGTTGATAAGAATGGTTTGGATGTTCTCCTCTTTTAGAGCTTTTATAGCCTGGGGGAAAAAATCTATTAATCAGTGTTACAAATTCTCCTGTAATGTTGGCTTTCCAGATTGAATCGGAAGCTTCATTTACATAGTCACTCCATGACCAAGCAAGTTTCAAATTAAGAGAAAACAGAGAAAAACAGCTGGCTTGTGAGATGCACTCCTTAATTTGCACTCCAAACAGTCTCAAGAGTTTTTCTTTGATACTCACCTGTGATCCAGAATAGTCAAACTCTCCAGCCTGTCCAATGGAAAGCCCTCCTGAACCTAGAACCAGAACTTTACGAGGTCGAACAAATGCTTCCGGGTCAGGAGATCCAGGGAAAGTGAGGTGCTCCATTAGTCTTTGCTTAACTGTATAAAAGATTATAGTTTATGAGTAATAATTAGTCATATAAACATGATAAGTACACTATAAGAGCGTTTGCAGAAGAAACAAACGCATATAAAACAACCCTACAAGATTTATGCTTTTGCTTTACAGGCATACGTCATAACAGATCACCTGATTTTCCAGCTTTGCCCTCTTTTGCATCTTTGACTGTATCCAGAAACACATCAAAAAGACTAACAAGGTCTGTGGGTCCCGCCATGTGTTCAGGATGGAACTGGACACTGAAAAAGATAATACAGATCAACTTAATACATTATAACCATTATACCAATTTTACTGTATTTATGAATATAGAGAAAACACACAAATGAGAAATGAAGGCAAACCTGAAGAGTGGTTTGTGGTTATGAACAATGCCCTCACTGGTTTGGTCATTGGCATTTGTGAAGAGTACATCCCAGTCTTCTGGAAGAGTTTGAGGATCCACAGCAAACCCGTGATTCTGAGACGTGATGAAACAGCGATTTGTTCCTTTATGGATGCAGGGCTGGTTATGGCCACGATTACCATACCTAACATACACCATGAATAAAGTTGTAGCTTTTAAGATTCACAATAAGAAGATACATTGCTTCACAGACATAAACCATGTCCAAATGAACCTGCTGACTATCTGCTTCTGAAGAAAGGGCTGTAGACTGGCGTCACATCCAGCCTTGAGCACAAGCAAACAAAGCAACTATCCCAGGACTCTTAGAAAAACACAGCCGCTTATCCTAGGAGTAACGCAGTGGCTCCTGTCTAGACAGCTGAGCTCAGCATAAAGTAGATTTCACACCATGTTGGTTTTTGTGAAAACTGGAAAGACATGGGAAATGCCAAGGAACCAGTCTTTTGTTTCTCTGCAAACCCTAAAATCCACTGCCCATAACGTGATACTGTCTGGTTCAGTTACACTGCAAAAATCATATTATTTTTCAGTACCTTTATCTTAATTTAATGGCTTAATAAAAAAAAGATTAAACCAAATTTCCATAATTTAAACAAGATATTAAGACTGGTTTCAAAGTGTATCTTGAACATAACAGCATAATACTATTAAAAGAATAATTTTCTAAAAATAATTTATGAAATTTTCCTGTAGATGCAATTTTTCTTTTGATTATTTCCATATGCGATTTTAATAACATACACATGCTACCCAATGTAAAGATAAAGGTCTATTAAAGATATACCACATAAAAAAATGCCATTATTTCACACTCATGGCATTACAAAACTGTATGACTTTCTTCTGTAGGACATAAAAGATGATATTTTGAGAAATGTCTCTTTTGAGAAATGTCTATTTTTGTCCATTCAATGGAAGTCAATGGGCTCCACTGTTGTTTGATTCCCAATGTTCTTCAAAATATTGTGTTCAAAAGAATAACAATTCATGCAGGTTTGGAATGACATGAGTGTAAGTAAATAACAAAATGTTCATTTTTGAGTGAACTATCCCTTTAATAAGAAATGTGAATTAATACTCAGCGGAAAGTGAAAAATATGAATGAATTGCTTACTTCATTTTGTATGTTTTTGCACCAATGACCAAAGATAGCAGCTGGTGGCCCAGACAAATCCCAAAGACAGGTTTGGGATTCTCCACACATGCAACCTTCTGTATATTCTCTACAGTCTCCTTACAGTACTCTGGATTGCCAGGGCCATTGCTGATGAACAACCCATCAAAGTCTAGAGAGAAACAGAGGCAAAACAGAAGTGATAACATTTTCATTCCCCTAGAATAGCAGACAACACTTTATCTTTAAAATATATACACAACAAAACACATCATTCAACAATATGTGGAGAACAGCACCATGGCTCACCATTGCTGTCCAGAGGATGATCCCAGGGGACAACGGTGACCCGGGCACCTCTCTGGCACAGGCAACGGATCTGGTTGTATTTTATGCCACAGTCTATGGCAGTGATTCTCACTGTTCCCTCTGGATTGAAAACTTTTGGTTCCTGATGGCATAGAAATAAATTGTCATTAAACAAATTTAAATCACATTAAAATTGATCTGAAAACATTATCAAAGCTAGCCACCTACTTTCATGGAAACTTCTTTAACAAGGTTTCGGGTGTCCGGATTGTCAAACGGAATGTTGTTGGCTGAAGTTCCTTCCAACACAAGTTTCCCCAACATAGTTCCCTTTTCTCTGATCTTTTTGGTCAAGCGTCGAGTGTCAACCCCTGATTTCACAGGAAGAATAATTTTTGTGTTTCAGATCAAAGCTATAACCTAAACCAAATGACTTGCTTTACTTTGTATAAATCAAAGCAAAGCTTGCACTGACTGACCTTCAAGTCCAGGGATGCCTTGCTCTCGCAGCCACTGATCCAGAGACTTGGCGGAGCTCCAGTGACTGGGATTCTCTGAGACCTCCCCAACAATGAGAGCAGCAGCATGGATTCTGGAAGATTCAAACCACTAGACCACAAAGAGGAACATTTAGAAGAAACCATACCAGTAGTGTTAGAATAATCTGTTTTAGAATCATTCTGTAATATTAAGAAGACTACATGGATACAAGAAAGGAAAAAACCTTGCTGAGTCCAAACTCTCCATCTTCATCTTTAGGAACACCATAATTGCCAATCAACGGGTACGTGAGAGTAAGTATTTGGGACTTGTAAGAGGGATCTGTGAGAGCCTCTGGATAACCCACCATTCCTGTCTGGAAAACTGAGAACACACAAAGTATGACTTGGGGATGGTGCATTGGTATATATATATAAGTTTTACCAAGTCTTTATGTTTTGTTCTTTATTACTGATGGTTCACTTAAATGTATACTTGGAAAAAACATTACTGATTTAAAGGTACCATACCATTGTTTTGATTCAATTTGTTACAATTTAACTTAGAGGCCTTAATATAATATCAATTGCTGTGGTATCAAATTTATCAATCATGGTGAAATTTTGCAGCTTTTGTTATTGAAATTTTAAGATCATGACTATCTTAGTAGAACTACTGGTTGGGACAGTGTGATATAAGAGGGGTTGTCATTCATATATCAATTGCATTATGCAAAAAAGTCAGACCTTCAAATGTGTTTGCATTCAATTGTTTCTTTGAGCCTTCAAAGAAAAACATTTATACAAGTCAAACTTTTGGATTTGGATTAAAAAAGGTGCTTTATAAACAGTAGTGAAGGAAGCATATTCTTTTTTTTGTTTTTTGATTTAAAAAATTTATTTTTTATAATGGTGACTACAGAATTCTTACTGTAGACAAATAAAACACTCATAAAAAAAAATTATATGGCAAGACAAAAGATCACGAACTTTTGTCTAACGATTTACCACACTGAACCAAGAACGAATGAAGCCGAAACAATTTCTGAGACGTCACACATGTGGCGCCAACATGCCCTGGGAAGAAGCTACTGGCGAATGTGTTCACTTTGAAACGTTTAGCGCGAAATCAGACACGTATAACTTGCTTCCTGCTCATCTCATATTTATTAATCACTTTCCGGTAAGAGGACAGGACAAGTGTAATATAAAGGAGCAGTGGCAGAAAATAGGGCTGATAGGGACACAAATTTCCATTACATTTCCTTTTATTTCACTTACCAACTTCACCAGACACTGAGGATACGGCACCGAACAGACGGCCTTTAAATGCTGTCCCGTCCTCCAATACTAAAGATGCCATTTTCACCGACATGGCTGAGTGTTAGTAATTCTAAAAGCAAAAAGAATTACAGCGAATATCTAGCGCTTAAAAGTATGTGAACCGAAGTGCGTATGTTTTCTCTTTCCGCCGAGATTCCCACGTGAAAACCACGTTGCTCAAGGTGATGTTCACCCGGATGCCGAATAAATATATGAGATCTTAGATATCGCTATCTAGGCCCAAAAAAAAACATGCTGTCCTGATGTAGACGAAGCTCATTGGCCAATAACGATGTTTTAAGTGGGTTAAAGCCAAAAGAGTTCTGGTCAATAGAGAGAAGTCCACGCTCTGCTCCAGTCACAGCAGCGTGGAGCCGTGCGCGTGAACTTCAGCTGGTTTTATACGAGCGTGCAAAACCACTACGCGTCAGCACGTCAAAAGGAGGGGGAAGGCCTACCTATTGTTGTAGGCTTTATTCACAAAAATGACAATAAGACTTTACCTATTTTTATTTTACCTGTGGGCATGGTCGGGGAAAAAATAATAAAGTGTATCTCGTGGATTTTAACCTGTACGTAAGTGAATCTGGGGGGTCCAGGTTACCCCCCAAAATAAAAAAGAAGACTATATTGTATTTTTATAACTACACAAGTGAAAATCAGAAAATGTTATAGATATAATGTACCTCTATAACTATTGGTATTCTCATTTAGGCTGAGCAAAAATTAAGATATTAGGCTATGTAAATCTTCACACACACACGTTTGTTTTGCTATCCTTGTGAGGACCTCCATATAAAAAAAGTACTATATAGCACTAAAAGTGGTTCTTGGCTCGTAATCATAGGGGAACCACTTTTGGTGCTATGTAGCACCATATCTTTAAAGGTGCTCTACAGCACCTTTGACAAATGTAGAACCCATATCGCATTTTATTTCTTCAACAAAAATAGTGCTAAACAGCACCAACAGTGGTTCTTTGGCTCAATAAGGACCTTTAAAAGGGCTTAACAGGTTCTTTGTACGTCAGTGGTGCTATATAGCACCTTAACCACCCCAAAGAACCACTGAAGAACCGCTGAAGAACCATTCAGTGGCTTAACAGGTTCTGTACAAGGTAGCGGTGCTATTTAGCACCTCAGTCATCCCAAAGAACCGGTAAAGAACCACTGAAGCACCAAGATTTGGTGCTATACAGCACTTAAAGTGGTTCCCCTATGATTATGAGCCAAAGAACCACTTTTAGTATTTTATATAGCACCTTTTTTTTTTTTTTTAGAGTGAGACGTAATGGTTTTAGACCTACCCATCACACAAAACTTTCTGCATTTTTACATTTTCAAAAAAACATTTTATTATGCTTATTAATCAATTTTCCTTGTGAGGACCAGCAAAAAATCCTCACAAAGTAGGGAATCTCAAGTTTTAGATATACAGTATACTAAATTTGAAAACCAAATGAACCACAGAGAGAAAAAGGGAATTTATTCACAATTCTTTACTTAGCTCACAGTTAAACTTGAGCAGACTGATATTACTCACTGGTAATTTACACTTGTGTTCTGCAACTTTTTGCTAGTTGTAATAGATAAGAGTTTGTGGATCACTGACACTGTCATTTCGTTGGCGCTGAGGCTTTTTGTAGCTGATAATGGGTACAGGGACCCCTCTGAAGTGATCCATCAGATCCATCCCACCAAAGAAGTTCACAAAGATGATTCCCAGTTTGGCAGGCATGAAACTGCAAGAACATGAACAGGTTGAGTTAATTTATAGTTAAATTAGATCATTTTTAGCAAAATTGAAAGTCTTGAGACATTTATTACATTGAATAGGCTACAATTATTTTCTGTTAATTGTTTACTATTAATTTACTTGTTATTTAATTATTAAATGTTGACGAAAGGCATGAATTAACTGAAAAATAAACTGATTTTATATCTTCAATAACAAGTATTTAGAGGCCTAAAATACCTCTTAAGTGCCATTAAGAAATATAGACTTGAGGGTAACAAGAAGTACATCTTCTCCTGTAGTATGGCATCCACAATCTGTTTTGCTGCATGTCTTTGGTCCAAGACTGGAAGAAAAGACGGTCTCCTTAACAAAAGTAAAATATCAATGTTATACCGCATCACCAGAACACAAATCTCTAATGATGTTTCATATATGTAAACAGTATTGGCTTACTTTGTTTGACATCCAGCAAACATTTTGGTATTTATTAGATAAGGACACACTATTGTTGTTTTGATTCCTTCCTTTTTAAGGACAAGCAGCTCCAGTGCAATGGATTCTGCGAAGCTCACTGCTGCAGACTTGCTTGCGCAGTAGTCTGTGGACAAAACGTGTTAGAAAATCCCATTCTATTTTTAAATCACATCTCAATTTAACACTAAACTTCAGACATTGCACATTCATGATTTGGTGTCACACAATGATCTCTAGAATCCCTCTATAATTGTACCTGCAAGGCCATTCATTGCAAACAACGCTCCATGGCATGCCACGCAGACCAGGTGCCCATGGTTCCGTTGCAGCATAGCTGGGAGAAACGCCTTGTAAGTCTGTGAATTCAAATATTTGAGATAACAGTAAGCTTACTGTTCTCATAACATATAAACAGAGGTATAAAGAATGTAAACCGAATGAATCATTTTTCTTTACCCAGAAATGGGCAGCAACATTGACCCTTAGTGTTCTATCCACCAGACTGTCAGGGGCTTCAACGAAAGTGTATTTTCCTGTTACCGTTCCTGCGTTGTTCACCAAGATTAACACATCTCCAACCTCCCTTTTAACCTGTTGAAATGTTTTTTAAAGGTACCGTATAAAGTATAAATAATCTCCATATTATATATATATATATATAAATTAATATAATATATATTATTTACCAATTCAGCAACTTTGTAGACCTCACTTCTTCTGCTGCAGTCACAGGTATAGGCATACACTCTCACATCCAATACTCGCTTTAATTCTTTTGCTGTTTTGTCCAGTGCCTCTGAGTTGATATCCCATAAGACTAATGTTGCTCCATAGTGTCCAAGTTCTTTGGCGATCAGTTTTCCTATCCCATTTGCAGCTCCAGTCACCAAGACTATCTCTCCCTCAACATCTTTCTTGCAACGTGGAATAAAGAGTCGAACAAATGCTTCAAAAAAGTAAAAGACTGCTCCAAGAATGAGCTCAAAAATGTCTTTTATGAACCAAAGATTGTGCAGTATCCTCTCAAAGCTCTGAATAACCTGGTTATGCATGTTTATGATCTAATTTGGCACAACTAATTTTTCCTTCTTGATCTGTGTTTTCACAGTGGTTCTTTTCCTTGAACATGCTTCAGTAAGTTTGGATCTCAGGTACAGCTTGTTCTAGAGGTTTTTTATATGTCAGCCCCTCCCCCCTCCGTCTGTTGGTTTCCAGTCACAATGGTATTTGTTTGACCTGTCACCTAGAGTACATTAGTGTAGTTAATTTTAGATGGTGCTATTACAGCACGTGGCCATATAATGAGGAATTATTTGTGTGAATAAATAAATTAATAAATGTATGTATTACAACTAATGCAAAGTTACTTGTATGATACATTTGTATATGAACGTGTGTGTAAGTGTATATAAACAAAAAAATACAATTGATCATTCTTTATATAGTAATGTTTAAATACTCTTCTAACACGGATGTGGAACAGGAAGGGGATGTAGCTCAGTGGTAGAGCGCATGCTTTGCATGTATGAGGCCCCGGGTTCAATCCCCGGCATCTCCAGTATTTTTACTTTATTTTATTTATCTCAATATAACGTTAGAAAACGCTGTCATCAAACAGTATTTAATTGATCAAAAATAACCTTTTTGAGAACGGCTTTAATCGAGTCAAACACGTCTCGTATCATTCTACGTAATTACGTCATACGTTCTTTCCTTGGCGACGGTAACCAGGGAGAAAGCTATGTTTACCAAAATGTCTTCAGCTTGACAACTATTACCCTAAACATGGCTGTAATAAGAAAAACGTTCTTATAACTCCGCTGAGTCTTTTATAAATGTAAAGCATGCAGCTAAAGTACCTGAAGACTCTTCTTACACCTCAGGTAAAACATTTACCACGTTATTTAGCGAGGCTAGCTAACTAGCTCTCGGCAGCCCGCTATCTTTAGTCATGATAACGCTTCTTAGCTTAGCAACACTAGGATGCTTGTGTATCTTGCCTGATAGCTAAGTAAAACATTATGTCGTGCAAAGAAACAGAATAAACCCTATTCCGAATGTTAACCTAATATTATTAAATCTCAGTGACCCCAAGACTCTGCTTTGAAAGTAGTGTTGTGTCTACAATGTGTCTTTTCTTTTCTTTAGGATGGAGCTGCTAAAGTCACCTGTATGGCTTGGGCTCCAAACAATGCAAAGTTTGCAGTGTGCACTATTGATAGAGTGGTTATATTGTATGATGAGCAGGGAGAGAAAAGAGACAGATTTACCACAAAGCCTGCAGACCCCAAAGTAAGTTATCAGCAAATGATTTAACTTAAAAAGAAATTCAAAATGCATTTTGTATCCTGCCAGTGTTATACATATGTTAGTATGTCAGGAAAACGTATTCATGAAATCATGACTTTGTGATTTGTTGCAGTATGGGAAGAAAACCTATGTGGTCAAGTCCATGGCATTTTCCCCTGATTCAACCAAGATAGCAGTTGCTCAAACAGACAACATCATATTTGTTTACAAAATTGGAGAGGAGTGGTAAGTATCTCAGTATAATACTAATTAATTAATGCATTTTCAAATATAATAATCTGCTGTCATTCATAAAGCATGGGGTTTAGGCTTAGGATAAATTTATTGGTGCGCTTTTAAAACCACCTGTTTTAAGATAGATTTAACAAACCACATAACGAACAGCTGATCACCATTAACAATATTGCTAGTCATATTTTCAAGTGAAAAGCTGTGCAATACCACAATCATGATTTGATGTATTGTATTATCTTTCATTTCTAATACAATGTTTTCTGTCCCAGGGGAGATAAAAAGGTTATTTGCAACAAATTTATTCAAACAGTAAGTATTCTGATGATAAATAAAATACATCATTAGGCTGAAGTGCCATGTATTTTGCGCATTAATTCTGTTGTTGTTCTATAGAGTGCTGTAACATGTCTGGTTTGGCCGTTAGAGCATGCAATAATATTTGGACTCGCAGAGGGAAAAGTAAGTGTGGCCCAGCTTCTGTTTTACACCTTAAGCTGAATTTCCTATTTAGTGAGGATTCATTTTGTGAACGTTTTATGTCAAATGCAGGTTCGACAAGCCAATACAAAAACAAGCAAGTCCTCCACGATCTATGGAACTGACTCTTATGTTGTCTCACTAACCACAAAGTAGGTATACTTATTTAAAACCCTATGATGCTTGATTCTTTGTCCAAGCACCCTTTTCTGGTTTGTTTACAGTGTTATTTTACTATTACTTATACTGTATACTATTATAGTTTATATTAATATTTTGAATTAGCCTTTATATTTTCAGTTTTCATTTTAATTTTAGTTTAAGTTTTAGTAATTGTGTTGTGTGCTTTTGTCATTTTATTAATTTTCTTTTTTAATATTTACTGTATATATAGCTTTATTTTTATTTCAGTTTTAATCATTTTAGCACTTCAGCTTAGTACAACAACACTGTGCATCTCTCTTAATCCATTCTCTCAGTGTCTCAGGGAAGGGAATCCTTTCGGGTCATGCGGATGGAACGGTCGTTCGGTACTTCTTTGATGATGAAGGCTCTGGAGAATCTCAGGTAAAAAGCTGCTATATTATATTTAAATGTCTTTATAACATAATATACAGATGTTAATTAATCTGCAAGCAGTATAATGACTGATGATTTCATATAAATGTTTGTTCTGATTGTTAAAAGGGAAAACTGTTGACTCATGCATGCCCACCATATGCCCTGGCATGGGGCACCAACAGCATAATTGTGGCTGGATGCGATAAGAAGATTGTGGCCTATGGGAGGGAGGGCCACGTGCTTCAGACATTTGACTACAGCCGAGATCACTCCGAAAAGGAATTCACAGTGGCAGCATCTAGCCCCAGTGGCCAGTCCATAGTCGTAGGAAGCTATGACAGGTGAGAGAACACATTAAATGGAAAACAAAAACATTCGGCCAATGTCTTGACATATCTCTTGGTTTTTCTTTAGATTGCGAGTTTTCAATTGGAGTCCTCGAAAAGGTACCTGGGATGAAGCTTCTCCCAAAGAAATTCCAAACCTGTACACCATCACAGCTCTATCCTGGAAGAAAGACGGCTCTCGGCTTTCTGTGGTCAGTCTGGATTGCAGAAAATCTTTGGGCCTATTTACACTTGGTCACTTCATGCATTTTCTCGGATCGGATAGCTACCCGATCGTGAAAAGACCAGGGGCCTGTACCACGATGGTAGTTGAACAAACTCAGGGTTATAGGATTAGTTTTGTGTTGACAAAACCAAACCACTCCAATCCGGCTTTGTTGGTACCATGATGCTAATCATCAACTTTCTTTGTCAACTCAGGCTTTGATCCTGAGTTTTGGAGCGTGTGCACACGAATCCGTGACATCGGTGTTGAACAGCCAATCACATGCCTTGCAACAGAGAGAAACTATGATTCACTTCTCGCGAGAGAGCCAGCACGATTCAAAACTCTTTTGCTGAAGGTTAAGAGATTGAAGAAAATGAAGTATTTAAACTCATTCACACTAATGAAAATACTTGTCCATGAAAGAGGAGAAAAAAAAGAAATTATCTTGCTCTATCAGCGCAAGTGAAACTTGTGAAGTTAGTTTATATAGTTGATAATAGTGATAGAGACTCAAACATGTAAGGTCACATGTAGTCATATCAAAGTTTATTTACAGCTTATTTATATGAATTATGATCTGTATATATTAATAGTCATTGAAACTAAATGCTTAATAATAACTGCTAAACTAAAATTGCTTGTGTGTATTGGATTAATAATAATATATATCATATAATAATTATATAAATCATAAAATAATTCTAAGTAATTATCATTAAAGCCAGATAATTTCATTGTTAATTTTTTTTTTTACTATATAGTGACCTTTAATTTGGAGGACGAGAAACTGGGGGAGTGACTTTATTGCGTTGGATGTGTCAGTTCATTTAGGCCCAATTTCGGTTTGAGATCTCTGAACCAGAACATAACCTGCCCTGCAGCAGGTTTGCCGTGAAGCGTAATTTACTATGGTGATGAAGACCGCTAAAAGCCAAGTCACATTCATGGTACCTAAAACCCAGGATTGGCGCAAACTAATCTGAAATTTACCTGGCTAGCCAGCTAATCCGGCTTCATGGTACAGGCCCCAGGTGTAAATGCCCTCGGAAACGCTTTCAAGATGGATTTAAATCTGATCACTCAAACCATTTCAGTTGATGATTAGAGAAGCATTCCAGATGAAACTGGACAAGTGTAAATATATCTGGTTGTTGAAGCCACATATGTACATTTTACTTGTCCTAAAATGGTAGAAAAAAAAAACCTGTGAGAGCGTGTTATACCAGCTTCTGGTAGCCAAATATGACAGCGCTACTGCAACACGCATTGCCACAGATATGGGCCACCAGTGATGAACAGTTGAGCAGTTGAGACACGCCAACTGCCACAAATGAAATTTAATGTTCAGTGTCACATCATAAAAGCTCGGCACAGAGTAATTTTTATTAAAAGTGGTGAATGGTGAGCGCTAGGGCTGCACGATTTGGGAAAAATGTCATATTGCGATTATTGAGGTCAATATTGCGATTGCGATATGCGATAGCGATATACTAAACAAATAGTATCATGAGTCATCTTGCTTGGTTCTCAATGAAAATGCACACACAGATTACTGATAATGCTGAAATGTGTATTTCTCAACTCAAAATAGCAACAAAAACAAACAAATGCACAGCGTTTTCAAATTAAAATATTTTTACAAAATTAAATAATAACATCTTTGCATTACTGCAAACTTGTTATAATCCCATTTAAGATGTTTGTTTCTTTGATAATCTGTAGTGGTTCAATGGATCGCAAAACTCACGGTTCGGATCACATCACGGTTATGACGTCATGGATCGGATCATTTTTCGGATCAGCACAAAAAAATTTTTGGATAGGGGGCAACTTAACTTTGCATTCATTACTTAGCCCACTTAAACTATTCTGATACCACAGCATAAACTACTAG